>BLSH010543835.1:247731-262146 GCA_018402905.1 Glandirana rugosa
GTGGACTAGATTCCCCCGAGACTACCCCTGTGGACTAGATTATCAGGTGTCCCCATCAGAGCCCCCTTAGATCAGGTGTTCCCATCAGAGCCCCCATTAGATCAGGTGTCCCCATCAGAGCCCCCCTTAGATCAGGTTTTCCCATCAGAGCCCCCCCTTAGATCAGGTGTCCCTATCAGAGTCCCCCTTAGATCAGGTGTTCCCATCAGAGTCCCCGGGACGTTATGAAAAGTCCTATAAGCAGCATCTTTAGGGCGGGTCCCCAAAATGCCCCTGCACATTACAATGAATGGGCAGCACTTCCAAAGCACCTGAAAAACGCTTTGAAAGCGCCGCAAAACGTGACTTTTTACCAATTTTTTTGGCAAAAGGCGCCCTGCTAGCGGACGAAAAGCACCGCTAAAATAGCGCTAAAGCGCAGTGAAAATGAGCGGGGCTCTAGCGCTAACAGCAGGGGCGCCTCGGTGTGAAAGCAGTCTTAAACTGGAAATTATAGAGCCACCCTGGAGTGCCCTTGGATTGCACGCTCCTATCCTTACGCATCTTTGTGAGTTGCCACTTGTGACTTTTAATAAAGTCTTTTCCTATATACTGCACTTAGTTGGCGCCCCCTGTTGTTTCTTTTATATACTGCACTTAGTTGGCGCCCCCTGTTGTTTCCTTTATATACTGCACTTAGTTGGCGCCCCCTGTTGTTTCCTTTATATACTGCACTTAGTTGGCGCCCCCTGTTGTTTCCTTTATATACTACACTTAGTTGGCGCCCCCTGTTGTTTCCTTTATATACTGGCAGGACCACCAGGTTAAAAAAAAAGAATGCAGCCATCGCATCTAAACAGAATTATATAAAACGTTTCTTCTGGAAAGTCACACGGTTTTCTTAGTGGCTCTCACTGAATAATTTACAAGTACAAAAATTCTGAGTGTGTGGATGGGTTGGCCGGCGTGCGCAATCCCTGTGGAGCGGCGCGTCTGCGATATCGGCAGGCGAGGAACGCGGAACGGACGCAGCGCTCCCCTCTCAGGACAGATAGGAGAAATCCCACTGTGACCTCTATGGGGGGGGGGGAATGTATGGAGGTTCCGTCTATTATATTCAGGACAACAACATATTATTTATTATAAATATTCTACAGTCTCAGCAGAACTCCGCCTCTAAATCAGAGATTAGCCAATCCCCACACTTCTCAGGGAAAAGGACTTAGAACCCCCAAACATCTCAGATTTTTCCTGCAGAATAAAACAGATTTTGTCCCCCGATAGTTGTGCAGCGATTCCTCAAACCCAGATTTTCTACAAAAAAAATACACTTTAATTTAAGTTTACACTGCTACTACACAACTACTACACCTCTAATATACCAGTACTACACCGCTACTACACCAGTACAACACCACAACTACACCACAACTACACCGCTACTACTCTGCTACTACTCAACTACTACACTATTACTACACCGCTCTACACCACTACTACACCGCTACTACACTTCTATTGCACTGCTACTACACCATTACTACTACTATGCTACTACACCAGTACTACACTGCTACTACACCGCTACTACACCACTACTACACCGATACTACACCAGTACTACACCACTACTACACCTCTAATATACCAGTACTACACTTCTATTGCACTGCTACTACACCACAACTACTCCACTACTACACCAGTACTACACCGCTACTACACCACTACTACACCTCTAATATAGCAGTACTACACCGCTACTTCACTTCAATTGCACTGCTACAAAACCATTACTACACCACTACTATACTACTACTTCGCCACTATTACATCGCTACTACATCAGTAAAACACTGCTACTACACCACTATTATATTGCCACTACACCACTACTATACCACTACTTTACTGATATTACACTGCTACTACACCTGTATTACGGCACTATTACACCACTGCTTCAGCACTATTACATTGCTACTACATCACTACTACACCGCGACTGCACTGCTACTCCAGTGATCTCCATTTGCTTCCTGGTCCCATGCAGGGCGGCCAGCCTGATGCATTCAGAACACAGGAGGGTGACGGCCACTCCTCTTCCAATCAGAGAACTCTTTGCATTCATTCAGAAAATGTGAAGAATTCTCTAGGCTGAGCGGCGACCTCCTGACTTCCCAGAGCAGCACAGCAGCCACTTGGAGTGAAATCCAAAAGCAAGTGGAGATCACTGTACTAGTGGTGTAGTAGCAGTGTAGTAGTGGCGTAGTAGCGGTGCAGTAGTGCATAGTAGTGGTGCAGTAGTAGTGTAGCAGTGATGTAGTAGCAGTGTATTAGTGCATAGTAGCGGTGTAGTAGTGGCATAGTAGTTGTGTAGTAGAACTAGCAGTGTAGTAGAGGTGTAGTAGTGGTGTAGTAGAAGTAGCAGTGTAGTAGCGGTGTAGGAGCGTGCATGGTCCATACCTCTCTGCACTGTCCAATTAAAGGGTAGGACTCCCCCCACCCTATGGTCACTACTCATGGATTCTGTTGATAATTAAATATAAATTGTGATTAAATTACCAAATCAGGAGCTGAGGTTGCAGGGGGGATTACAGAGAAGGCAGCAGCTCCCTCTAGTGGTCATCCTTATACTGCGCGTCATTTCCAGTAATTAGTAATAAAATAGAAGTTGCTGCTGGCGGGTGAAGACCAAGCAATATATAAATTTGTTTTTTATAATTCCCATGTTTTAGGTTTTCAGCTCCTCTCTGAATTTGCCAAATTCTGAAAATGACGACGCAATTGCTTCATTTAGTGGAGCACCAATCAGCTGGCTGCGTGGGAACACAAGGACCACTGACAATAAACGTCCCATGGATAAATCCCTGATGATTCCCAATTCACTGCAGCAACATCAGCGGTACAAAGAATGCAAAGCAGTCCTTAACCCCTTCAATACCGGGCACTGTTACCCCCTTCCTGCCCAGGCCAAGTTTCAGCTTTCAGTGCTGTCACTTTGAATGACAATTACTCAGTCAGAATTCAGTTGGAATTCAATCACTGCTGGGGTTTTATTTTTTGCTAAACAAACAAAAAAAGACTGAAAATTGTGAAAAAAAAAAAAAAAAAAGATAGTTTGTTATAAAACTTTGCAAACAGGTAATTTTTTCCTTCATTGATGTGCACTGATGAGGCTGCACTGATCGGCACTGATAGGTGCCACTGATGGGCACTGATAAGCACTGATGAGGCAGCACTGATGGCCGCTTATAGGCAGCACTTATGGGCACTGATGATGAGGCTGCACTGATAGGTGGCACTGATGGGCGCTTATAGGTGACACTGAGAGGTGGCACTGATAAGCACTAATAGGTGGCACTGATAAGCACTGATAAGGTGGCACTGATAGGCACACTGATGAGGCAGCACTGATAGGTGGCACTGATGGGCGCTTATAGGTGACACTGAGAGGTGGCACTGATAGGCAGCACTGGTGGGCACTGATAGGTGGCACTGATGATGAGGCAGTGATGGGCACTGATTGGCAGCACTGATGATGAGGCACTGGTAGGCACTGATTCGCAGTAATGATGGGCACTGGTAGGTGACACTGACAGGCACTGGTTAGCAGCATTATTGGGCACTGTGTGGGACTGATGCCCCTTTTACAGAAGCCAGCTTTATTCTTTTAGTCTCACTCTGTCAGCAGATCCGGCTTCTGTTTACATCATTGGCTGACAGCTGATCACATGGTAAAGGGCCGGGATCCGCCCCTTTACTCCAAACTTTGATCAGCCGAGTCCCAAGGACTGATCACAGCGCGCACCGCGGGCAGCCATGGACGCCCTCTGGGCACTTTTAGCCGCTTTTCAGCTAAGTGGCCTCTCCTTGGCTAAGGCAGGAGTTAGCATTTCCTCAGTCTCCCCTCCCCCAGTGATCAGACTGTACATTGTAACTTTGTAGAAGGAGGAGGAAGCATCTCCTCGGTCTCCCCTCCCCCAGTGATGACGTAAACTGTCATGCAACCGTGATAAAACAGGCTGGTAGGAGACAAATAAACGTAAATTCTCTTACGAAGGATAAATATATTGAATACATAAAAATGTTCTGCTTCCATGCTGCAGCTCATAAAACCTCGCTGACCCGAGCCACACCCACCAACCTTCTGAGATTGGAACAAAGGACCCCTATTGGCAAATGTATGGAGGCATAGGACACACCCCCTGTCACGCCCCCTTAAAGGAGAATCATACAAAAAAAATGATTGGTTAAACCCACAAGTGATTTTTTACCACTGCTATTCCTTTATATTGGCTTATGGAATTTACAAATGCAGACATTTAGAGATTGGATGAAGGGTTTAGCTCTTTCATATACAACTCTGTATCAGATCAGAGCAACATGAGGGATAAATGAGGAGGAAAGCGGGACAGAGGGACTTTGCTCCAAATCCGGGACAGTCCCTGGAAATCCGGGACAGCTGGGATCTATGCCACAGTGTCCGGGACAGTTGGGATCTATGGCGCAGTGTCTGGGACAGTTGGGATCTATGGCGCAGTATCCGGGACAGTTGGGATCTATGGCGCAGTATTCGGGACAGTTGGGATCTATGGCGCAGTGTCCGGGACAGTTGGGATCTATGGCGCAGTGTTCGGGACAGTTGGGATCTATGGCGCAGTATCCGGGACAGCTGGGATCTATGGCGCAGTGTCCGGGACAGCTGGGATCTATGGCGCAGTGTCCGGGACAGTTGGGATCTATGGCGCAGTGTCCAGGGCAACTGGGATCTATGGCGCAGTGTCCGGGACAGCTGGGATCTATGGCACAGTGGATGCGCTGTGTTAATCATATCAGGTAAACATTGGATATGGATGGTGGCATCTTCTGAGAATTCTCTGAATGAATAACCGCCACCCTACAGTGAAGATTTTAATGGACTAATAAATCACTGATTGCAGGAATCGGCCAAAGTGCAAAGTCCTAATGCTTAACTGCGTGCTGACTGCACCGTGGCCAAATGACGGCTCCAAGGCGGTCATCCATCCAGTGCTGGGAGGGTGCCATATGACGACCTTCCAGAACCCCCCCGGCGCACACACAGTGCACTCTGCAATCATTGTGATCACCATTTGAGGTAAAGAGCCAATCACATGATCAGCTGTGTCCAATCACAGCTGATTGCAATGTAAGCACCCTTGCCAGTTATCGGCATTCCTTTCCTCACTGTCATAGCATAAGGAGAGGAGAGCCGTGATCGGCTATTGTGAAAGGGAAGACCTACACTGATCATCATTAATGTCCTGATTATCAGTGCTGCCAATCAGTGCCCATCATTGCTGCCTATCAGTGCTCATCAGTGCTGCCAATCAGTGTCTTCTCATCAGTGATGCCAATCCATGCCCATCAGTGCTGCCAATTAATGCTGCCAATCAGCGCCTCCCCATCAGTGCCACCTATTAGTGCCCATCAGTGCCGCCTATTAGTGCCCTGCAGTGCCAACTACCAGTGCCCATCAGTGCTGCCTACCAGTGGCCATTAGTGCTACATATCAGTGTCACCTCTTAGTACCTATCAGTGCTGCCTACCAGTGCTCATCAGTGCCACCTACCAGTGGCCATTAGTGCTACATATCAGTGCTGCCTATTAGTGCCCATCAGTGCCACCTGTTAATGCCCATCAGTGCTGCCTATCAGTGCCCATCCGTGCCGCCCATTAGTGCCCATCAGCACCACCTATTAGTGCCCATCAGTGCTGCCTATCAGTGCCCATCCATGCCACCTATCAGTGTCCATCCGTGCCACCTATCAGTGCCCACCAGTAAAGACGAAAAATTACCTGTTTGCAAAATTTTATAACAGAAACTAAATTAAAAAAAAAAAATCTGTTTATTTAGCAGAAAATAAAAACCCCAGCGGTGAATAAATACCACCAAAGGAAATCTTTATTTGTTTGAAAAAAAATGATAAAATGTCATATGGGCACAGTGTCACATGACCGCGCAATTGTCAAAGTGCGACAGCGCTGAAAGCTGAAAATTATTCTGGGCAGGAAGGGGGTAAAAGTGATAAATAAATCCAAAAAACAAACATGCAGCTTACCAATTCCAATCAGTGCCCATCATCAGTGCTGCCTATCAGTGCTACCTATCAGTGCCACCTGCCAGTGCCTATCAGTGCCACTGCTCAGTGCCCTTCAGTGCTGCCCATGAGTGCCTTTCAGTGCCCATCAGTGCCACCTATCAGTGCCATCTATCAGTGCCCTTCAGTGCTGCCCATGAGTGCTCATCAGTACCACCTATCAGTGCCCATCAGTACCACTTATCAGTGCCACCTATCAGTGCCCATCAGTGCCACTTATCAGTGCCACCTATCAGTGCCCATCAGTGCTGCCCATGAGTGCTCATCAGTACCACCTATCAGTGCCCATCAGTGCCACTTATCAGTGCCACCTATCAGTGCCCATCAGTGCCACGTATCAGTGCCACCTATCAGTGCCCATCAGTGCCACCTATCAGTGCCTATCAGTGCCACCTATCAGTGCCTATCAGTGCCACCTCTCAGTGCCCTTCAGTGCTGCCTATGAGTGCCCCCTATCAGTGCCAATCAGTGCCCTTCAGTGCTGCCCATGAGTGCCCATTAGTACCACCTATCAGTGCCCATCAGTGCCACTTATCAGTGCCACCTATCAGTGCTGATCAGTGCCCATCAGTGCCACCTATCAGTGCAGCCTCATCAGTGCACATCAGTGAAGGAGAAAAATCACCTGTTTGCAAAATTTCTTAACAAACTATGAAAAATTTTTTTTTCAAACTTTTTGGTCTTTTTTTTTTCTTTTCTTGTTTAGCAAAAAATAAAAAAACAAAACCCCAGAGGTGATTAAATCCCAGCAGTAGAAAATTCTATTTGTGTGAAAAAAATGATAGAAATGTCATCTGGGTGCAGTGTCACATGACCGCGCAATTGTCATTCAAAGAGCGACAGCGCTGAGAATTGTGAAAGCTGAGAATTGGCCTGGGCAGGAAGGGGGGGAAGTTGCCCGGTAGGCACGTGGTTAAAGAAAAGTCACCCGCAGTTTCCTGAATTTGTCTATAAATAATGCGGTTGGCGTGCCGCTCATTCTGTCCCGGACGCAGTTATTATCCCGGCAGTCAATCTTCTGGTCGCTGTAGAAGGAGAACCGGACGATTACTCATTTGCTGCCCTTCCACCAAGTCTCCGTCATTCCACTCACCGCCAGCGCCGCTTTCTGTGGAATTGTTGGATCACTGCAGAGGATCGCCGCCGTCCTCCATTCCAAGGTAACGCCAGCTTAATGATGTCTGCCCACCCATTTCCCCATTCCTGGCTTACAGGACGCCAATGCAGAATTACTTAAACGTTTCATCTTCAAAAACATCCAAAGCGGAGTTTTACCTCCAAACATGGCGCATCCTGGACCGCCGCTCTAATAAATTGCATGCCAAGAGGTTTTTTTATTAACTTACAAGCCCCCCCCCCCCCCTTTCAGATTTTTCACATCACACAATACAGAGGAAGTCTTCCTCTTTAATTGTACCCACGTCTTGCCACAGATTCTCAATGGGATTTAGGTCTGGACTGTGACTGGGCCATTCTAACACATGAATATGCTTTGATCTAAACCATTCCATTGTAGCTCTGGCTGGATGTTTAGGGTCTTTGTCCTGCTGGAAGGTGAACCTCCCCCCCAGTCTCAAGTCTTTTGCAGACTCTAAAGGTTTTCTTCTAAGATTCCCCTGTATTTGGCTCCATCCATCCTCCCATCAACTCTGACCAGCTTCCCTGTCCCTGCTGAAAAAAATCATCCTCACACCATGAGGCTGCCACCACCATGTTTCACAGTGGGGATGGTGTGTTCAGGATGATGTGCAGTGTTAGTTTTCCTCCACACATAGCGTTTTGCTTTTAGGCCATAAAGTTGAATTTAGGTCTCATCTGAGCAGAGCCCCTTCTTCCACATGTTTGCTGTGTCCCCCACATGGCTTCTCGCAAACTGCAAACCAGACTTCTTATGTCTTTCAACAATAGCTTTCTTCTTGCCACTCTTCCATAAAGGGCAGATTTATGGAGGGCACGACTAATAGTTGTCCTGTGGACAGATTCTCCCACCTGAGCTGTGGATCTCTGCAGCTCCTCCAGAGTTACCATGGACCTCTTGGCTGCTTCTCTGATGAATGCTCTCCTTGCCCGGCCGGTCAGTTTAGGTGGACAGCCATGTCTTGGTAGGTTTGCAGTTGTGCCACTCTTCCCATTTTCGGATGATGGATTGAACAGAGCTCCGTGAGATGTTCAAAGCTTGGAATATTTCTTTCTAACCTAACCCTGCTTTAATCTTCTCCACAACTTTATCCCTGACCTGTCTGGTGTGTTCCTTGGCCTTCATGATGCTGTTTGCTTGCTAAGATTCTCTAACAAACCTCTGAGGGCTTCACAGAACAGCTGTATTTATACTGAGATTCAATGACACACAGGTGGACTCTATTTACTAATTAGGTGACTTCTGAAGGCAATTGGTTCCATAGATGTTAGTTAGGGGTATCAGAGTAAAGGGGGCTGAATACAAATGCCCCCCCACACTTTTCACATATTTATTTGTATCATTTATCATTTTCCTTCCACTTCACAATTATGAGCCACTTTGTGTCGGTCCATCACATAAAATCCCAATAAAATACATTTACGTTTTTGGTTGTAACATGAAGAAATGTGGGAAAATACAAGGGGTATGAATACTTTTTCAAGGCACTGTACACAAAGCTCTCTCCTGTCACTCACTCCGCCGATTGGCGGGTCCCAGCCATAAATCATTGGCTGGGAACTGGTGATCGGCATGTGCTGGAGCCAGTTAACCACTTGCCGACCTCGCATGGCGACGGCAAGGTGGCTCATTATTGCGAAACGCCGTTACCTGATGACGGCCGCGATAACTAGCATTGTGAGCGCTCGCGCGCTCACTGTGTCTGGGGGGGGGGCCAGGGAGCGGGTAGGGCGGACTCAATCGCTGCCGGCTACCCACGATGCCCCCCCCCCCCGCAGTAAAAGAATGGAGGTCCTTGTATGTAAACACGGATCTCCGTTCTGACAGAGGGGGAAGGGCGGTGATCAAAGGCTTCCTGTATATGGAAGCCATGATCACTCCCCTTCCCCTGCCAGCCCAGCCCCCATACAGTTAGAACACAGTGAGGGAACACAGTTAACCCTTAGAGTGCCCCCTCCAGGTTAACCCCATCACTGCCAATGGCATTTACACAGTAATCAGTGCATTTTTATAGCCAATGGTCCCAAAAAAGTGTCAAAATAGTCCAACATGTCCGCTGAAATATCGCAGTACCGCTAAAAATCTCAGATTGCCGGCATTACTAGTAAAAAATAAAAAGAATAAAAACCCCAGAAATTAATCCTCATCGTCCGTAAGCGCGGTAACTTTTGCGCAAACCAATCAATGAACGCCGATTTCGATTACCAAAAATACGAGGAAGAATCTAAATCGGCCAAAACCGATGAAAAAAAATATATTTTTTTTTGGATTTGTATTTTAGCAAAAAGTAAGAAAAACTGTTTTTTTTTTTCAAAATTGTCGCACTTTTTTTATTTATAGCGGCGATCAGAAATGACGCAGAGGGGATCAAATACCACCAAAAGAAAGCTCTATTTGTGGGGGAAAAAACGCGAATTTCGTTTGGGTACAACGACCGCACGACCGTGCAATTGTCAGTTAAAGCGACGCAGTGCCGAATCGCAAAAAGTGCTCTGGTCCTAAAATGTGAAATCCTTCCGGGGCTGAAGTGGTTAATTTAAGTCATACAAAAAAAAAAAAAATAGCAAGTTTAAAAATTTCATGCCATTTATCATTAAAAATTAAGCGCAGGTTAACTTTGTCTTTTTTTTTTTTCATTCCTTTTATAATTTTTTTTTTCTTTTTGTTCTATTATTTCCGCAGTGCATGTTCACTTTATGTATTTATCCCTTTCTGTTTTTTCATTTTTTTAATTCTTTTTTTTTTTTTTTTTTTTTTTTTTAGTTCTATTATTTCTAACGTTCCAGTGCAACATCAGCGATTCAATCTAAGTCATAAAAATAAAAAATAGTGAGTTCCTACCATTGAATGACTGAGCAATACAGTGAATAAAACCTAATACCCTTTATGGAGTGACTGAAAAGAGATAACCTTGAACCAGCCGGGCACATCAATTGAAATGGCGATGCCGCTCTTCAAAAATTTAGGAATACGAACCAAACATTTGCGCTCTGCAAAATTAATTGTACAATAATTTTATTCTCCCGCGGACGCGGAATGTGAACAAGATCCCATAACAACTCACATTGCAAATTAGAGCTTTATAGCCGCCCGACTATAAAACGGGAAATAAATTTAACAAATAGAGAAATAGTCATTTGCCGTTCAAGTCAAGCCGGTGATGTTCTGTTCCTGGCAAAAAAAAAGGGAGACGGGATTCGGCGCTTAGTGGGAGACATGCAGGGGTGTGTTGAAGGATCAGAAAAAGCCAAAACTGATGTTATGAGTTTTGCCTCAATGTTGTAAGGTTCCAGCAGAGGGTTTCTTATATCTCATGGGGGTTCCATGGGGAATTTCCATCACTGCCAGTCGGGGGCTGAATGGCAACTTTTGGCCCAGGTGCAACAACACCCCAGAGGCCCATGGTGCGGAGACTTGGCCCTCCTCCCGCTCTCCCTCTTCCCTGAGTCCTCCCAACCCCCATCCCAGGCTGAAGCTGGGGGGCTCCAGGTACTCTCCGCTCACCGGGTGGGTTGGGCTGGACAGCCCCTGCTTCAGCGACTCCGGGTTCCCAAACTGGCCAGCAGGGGGGAGCCGGGTGGCTTGGTCAGGGCTGGCTGGTGGAGGAGAGTCTCTGGTGGGGCACGGAGCCAGCCTCTGCTCGGACATGGCATACACCATCCATACTGGGGGGACGGCCTGTGCTCCATCTTTGTCCTCACCCGGTAGGAAGCCTTTAGCCATGTCTGCGGTGGAAGCAGTGCAGCCTTTTTTATGGGGCATCAGAGTGGTCCAGGGGGTAGTTGTCCCCGGCCCGTCCACCCCTGCTGCCATTTAGAAAAACATCCTGGAAATCAGTTTTTAGTTTGGAAATTGGGTGGCTCCAGGTACTCTTTGCTCACCGGGTGGGTCGGGCTGGACAGCCCCTACTTCGCCGACTCTGGGTTCCCGAACTGGCCAGCAGGGGGGAGCCGGGGTGGCTCGGTCAGGGCTGGCTGGTGGAGGAGAGTCTCTGGTGGGGCACGGAGCCAGCCTCTGCTCGGACATGGCATACACTATCCATACTGGGGGGCGGCCTATGCTCCATCTTTGTCCTCACCCGGTAGGAAACCTTTAGCCATGTCTGAGGTGGAAGCCAATAGGGATAAGTTAAATTGGGAGCCTTCAATTTTGTTAAAATTTGTGTGAGAATTGAGGGATTTCAGTGATATTTTGTTTTTTTTTTTTTGAGAAATACATTGGAGAAGACAATGTGTAGCCAATAGGCATGGATGAATTGAGAGCTTTAATTTTCCTCAAATTTCAGTAAAAATTTAGATTTCGGTAATATTTATTCTGTTTGTGAATACAATGACGTTAAAACGGAAAATTGAATTCAAATACTTACTGTAATTTTCCTTTCCTGATGAGCTCCATGGTAGCCCAGCTGGGTATGGGCTCTGCCCCCCCATGCCTCCAGGACTTAACTCATATAAATTTGAGCCCACCTACAGCCTTGACATTCTGTAACTAGCCCTACCAAGCTGGGTGGGATCTGTGCTGCCATGGAGCTCGTCAGGAAAGGAAAATTAGGGTAAGTATTTGAATTCAAGTTTCTGTTTTCCTGATGGCTCCATGTCAGCACAGCTGGGTATGGGCTCCCCCCCCATGCCTCCAGGACCTAACTCATATACATTTGAGCCCACCTACAGCCTTGGCATTCTGTAACTAGCCCTACCAAGCTGGGTGGGATCTATGCTGCCATGGAGCCATCAGGAAAACGGAAAATTGAATTCAAATACTTACCATAATTTTCCTTTCCTGACGAGCTCCATGGCAGCACAGCTGGGTATACGCTCGGCCCCCCCCCATGCCTCCAGGACTTAACTCATATAAATTAGAACCCACCTACAGCCTTGACGTTCTGTAACTAGTCCTACCAAGCTGGGTGGGATCTGTGCTGCCATGGAGCTCGTCAGGAAAGGAAAATTACGGTAAGTATTTGAATTCAAGTTTACGTTTTCCTGATGGCTCCATGTCAGCACAGCTGGGAACTAACTAGCCAAACAGGGGAGGGATAATGCTACACACTCCTCAATTCTGGCTAAAAACAGAAGCCAGGATGCCTCTACTAAACTAAACTCATTCTGGCTTCCTCTATACAGTAATAAGCCCTGAACATATATATTTTGGTGCCCACGTAGCTGCCACTCTCAAAGTCGAGACCTTTCTAGTGAAGAGTGCCGTGAATCTCTTGGCACGGCCAACCCTTTCAACTTGTAGGCCAAGGAGATCAGCTTTACCAACCAAGAGGCAACAATCTTGTTGGAAGCTGTGAAATCAATATGTGATCCACCTGGAATGACCAATAGATGCTCCAACTTCCCAATGGCAGGAGTCGCCTTGATTAAACATTGCAAAGCTTGGCCCACATCAGATGGGCTAATTTCTTGCGTACTCCCCAAAAGGAAGGACAACCTCTTGTGTGATATGGACTCCAAAGGTCAGTTCCGGCACAAATTCGCTCATTGGCACAGTACCACCCTGTCTGGGAAGTATGTGAGTATGGGTTCTTTAAACCCCAAGGCCACCAATGCTGACTCTCTTCTGGCTGATGTAATTGCCACCAGTAAAGCAGTTTTCAGTGAGAGGTACAACAGGGTGATTGAAGGCATCTGATGCAAAAAAACATCCAACACCAAATTGCAACTTTAAAAATGGTATAATTAATTGTTGGATGCCCACTGTATGCCAGTGAAGGCAGAGATAGGCAGAATGTGTGACTATAGCACACTTATGCTTAGACCTAAATCAAGCCCAGCCTGTAGAAATTTCAGAACAGACTGCTGAAGATTCCAGTGTAAAATCGTGATCAGCAGTAATCCTGCGAGTTCATGCAATATTCTACTATAAGCACTGTTTTCATAAGAGTAGTACTGGCACAGCTCGGGTGCGTGTGCCTAGGGGAGACTCTGTGGACACCGCTGTCCACTTACCAAGAACACAGTGGACCCCAAACAAGGCTGTTAGCCATGATATAAGCCACCCCAAAAACCAGCAGCAAGATTCAATGGATTATGGGTCATTTAGCCGAGACACCAGGGACTGCGTCCAGCCAAATCCACATGCATAGATGGACGGACGGACAGCCCTTTAGACCAGGCAGGTAGAGGAGCACACCAAGGTCCTGCGCATAAGAGAAAAAAAGAAGAACGCCAAGGCTGTAGGTGGTTAAGTGAGTATATGAGTTAATTCCTGGAGGCATGGGGGGAGCCTATACCCAGCTGTGCTGACATGGAGCCATCAGGAAATAGAGAAGACAACATATATTCAATAGGGATGAGTTAAACTGGGAGCTCTCATTTCCCTGATACTTCTGCGAAAATTGCAATTTCAGTAATGTTTAATTTCTTGGCAAATACATTGGTGTCAAAGGAGGAAGGCAACATGTAACCAATAGGGATGAGTAAAATTGTCAGCTTTCATTTCCCCAACCTTCTGTGAAGGTTGTAAGAATTTGGTGATATTTTAATTTTTGGCAAAATACATTGGTGCCAAATGGAGAAGCTAACATGTAGCCAATAGGCATGAGTAAATTGAGAGGGTCTCATTTCAATTTCAGTAAAAAATTAGATTTCAGTGATATTTATTGTTTTGGAGAAATACATCAGCATTAGAGTTGAGCGAACCTCTGGAAGTTCGGGTTCTGCTGGTCCGTCCGAACTTCGGGACAAAGTCCGGGTCCGGGTCCGGACGGAACCCGAACGATCGCACGGACAACGAACCCCATTGAAATCAATGGGGACCCGAACTTTTAGGCACAAAAATGGCTGTAACAAAGTCCTGGAAAGCCCTAGAGGGCTGCAAAAGGAAGTAAAATGGGGGTAAGGGTAGGGCAAGTGCCCTACAAAAAAATGGGGACAGGGAAATAACTTAAAATATTTTTAACCACCTCCCACCCGGCCACTGTATATATACGGCCGGGTGGGAGCTTCCCCGTTCTGACATGACGTATATATACATCATGCAGAACGGGTACTCGCAGCGCGGGCACGCGCCGCGCTGCTGCTGGATCCTGTGATCATTATGATCACAGGATCCAGCTGAGCGGAGATCGGGATACGGGCGCAGTGACTGGTCCTCCCGATCATGTGACGGCTGTGTCCAATCACAGCCGTCACATTGTCAACAGAGACGAACGTCTCTATGACAGCTGTC
>BLSH010543835.1:281708-295384 GCA_018402905.1 Glandirana rugosa
GGAGGTGGTTTACTAAACCTGGTGACGTGTTTCGTTCCAGGTATTTCTGTACCTACTCGCTCAAACCCCACCTCCTTGAAGGGTTTCCACAACTCATCCATGTCTTTATGGACCTTGCTTTGTGCAGTGGTCCAAATCATTTGGTGGAGGGGGGATTATGGTTTGGGGTTTCTTTCAGGGGTTGGGCTTGGCCCCTTAGTTCCAGTGAAGGGAACACTTAAAGGGTCAGCATACCAAGACATTTTGGACAATTTCATGCTCCCAACTTTGTGGGAAGAGTTTGGGGATGGTCCCTTCCTGTTCCAACCTTACTGCCCACCACTGCACAAAGCAAGGTCCATAAAGACCTGGATGAGCGAGTTTGGGGTGGAGGAACTTGACCAGTCCTCCTGCGGCAGTGGTGAAGGTGCTGTGATGTGGGCGACGCTGTGATGCCCTTGGGTGTCCTCGCTCCCAGCCTTAGGCTCGGATCTCCGCTGGTATGGTCTCCAGCTGGCAGGTGAATATTCGGACAGAGGTGCTCTCTTTCAGTAGTGTAGCCATTAAATGGCTGCTGTCTTAAACTACAACTCCCAGCATTCTCAGCGCTCTACATAGAAGTCTGTGGGCTTGCTTGGCCTTTAGTTCTCCCCCTGCTGTCTGGAGGAGGATGGTGAAGCATAGAGTTAATATCACAGTGGAGCAGGGGTCTCCAAGCTATGGCCCTGCAGTTGTTCAGGAACTACAATTCCCATCATGCCTAGTCATGTCTGTGACTGTCAGAGTTTTACAATGCCTCATGGGACGTGTAGTTCCGCAACAGCTGGAGGGCCGTAGTTTGGAGATCCCTGCAGTAGAGGGAGAGAGGCAAATAAAGAGCAATGTGTCCTTCTCCATGTTGTTGGAGCCCAGCACCTGGTTACATACCCCTTGCTGCATTCAGCAGGCAGTACTTCTGCTGAACATGACCTATTGGACCCGCACTGCAACTGCCTTGCACCACACAAAGGCTTTTTTCAGGGTGAAAACAGGTGGTGAGGAGGTGACGTATTGCTCCCCCAGATACCTGTCAACCGCCCTCTGAGAAGTGATCCACCAGGGATTGCTGCTCAGAGGGCGGCAAAGGGTGCTGCAAGTAGGAATACGCCCTAAATCTGAGCTCAGAGCCGGAGTGCTTGGTGGTGGAGTGATCATTAAACTTTTTTTCCCATTAAAAATATTGAATTTCTTAATATGCTTTCTTGATTGCTTCATATCAAACCTCATTGCCGCTCTGAAAAATGGACTTTGCTTTTATCTGTAACTCAGTAATAGACACTTTGTTCAGCTATTGAAAGAAAAGGGCATTGTCACAGCTTTGGTGTCTGGGGGAAAAAAAAAGAGAAAAGGAAAAGAAAAAAGAAAAGAAAAAGTAAAGAAAAAAGAATAGAGTAGCAAAAGAAAAAAAAAAGATGAAAAAGAAAAGAGAAAAGAAAAAAAAAGAAAAGTAAAAGAAGCAAAGAAAAAAAAAGAAAAGAGTAGTAAAAGAAAAAAAAAAAAAAAAAAAAAGAAAAGAGAAAGGGAAAAGAAAAAAGGAAAGCAAAAGAAAAAGAAGCAAAGAAAACAGAAAAGAAAAGAGTAGTAAAAGAATAAAGAAAAAAAAAACTAAGAAAAAAAGAAAAGAAACAAAGAGTAGGAAAAGAAAAAAGAAAAAGAAAAGAAAAAGAAAAGAAAGAGAAGCAAAGAAAAAAAAAGAAAAGAATAGTGAAAGAAAAAAAAAAGAAAAAGAGAAATGAAGAGAAGGAAAAGGAAAAAGAAACAGAAAAGAGAAAAGGAAAAGAAAAAAAAGAAAAGCAAAATAAAAAGAAGCAAAGAAAAAAGAAAAAGATAGAGTAGTAAAAGAATAAAGAAAAAAACAAAGAAAAAAGAAATGAAGAGAAGGAAAATAAAAAATAAAAATAAAAATAAAAGAAAAAAGAAATTAAAATAAAATAAAAGAAATAATATATATAATTTTTTTATAGTCACAAGAACGTATTCTTTATGCACATAAAATCCCCATGCGATCCGCCTCCCACCTGCTATTTATTGTTGTTTATTATGTTTTTACCACATTGCCTCAGTTAACAGGTCATCAAGAACTGGCGGCTAACGCAATGCCTTGTGCCAAGTCCCCCAGGTAATCTGCGTCTGCAAAAATTCACAGCACACCGAGCACAGCCAGGCATGGAGCAACAAATCAGGAACGACAACCAGGTACATAAAATATACAGCGGTCGCCCTTTGCTGGGCATAGATTAACAATAATCATCATTACTTGGTATGACACATGCCAATCTCATTTCTTTAATACTATTAATAAAATAATAATAATAATAAGAAAAATTTAAAATAATTAAAAAAAAATACAAATAAAATTATTCAACTAAATATTATTTTACATATTATTATTAAATAAAAAAATCTTGCACTATATATTTGGATAAATGTAATTGTACAATAAGGGAAACTATTATTCATGGCAGCCAGTCATGTTTAATCGGATCACACGGGCAAAGGTTCCACTTTTTATAGGTGTAAGTAGAGAGGGCAATAGGACAATTAATATCATTTATGAGGTCCGTGTACCAAGCCAAAACCTTTTTTTCTCCCACAAATATTTTATTAAATGAAGGAAGCAAAGTTACAAGAAAAATGCATTGGTTACATTTGCAGGATTGTATCTCCGCACTTCATACTCAGACGCCCCCCACTTGCTGTGTTTACATTCCCATGTTTATGGGGGCTTGCAATTATCTGGATTTTAAGTGCTTGGGTGTAACTTTATTTTTGGACACTAAAACTTTCATTTTACCTACCCGATATATTACTCTGCCTTTCTCGAACTTTTTCAACACAAAGGAACCCTTGAAATAATTTTCCAACCTCAGGGAACCCTTGCTAAGAAGTACAACATCTACAACTCATTAGTGTGATGGTCGGTGGGAAGAATGCTCCTTACAGTTGTGGTCATTGGGAATAATTACCCCCCTTACAGATAGCTAAAAAGATCAATGATGTCATTGGGAATTTATCTGAGAAGTAGAAATTGTTCATTGCTCAAGGAACCCCTAGAAACCTGTGGAGGC
The DNA here is from genome assembly GCA_018402905.1 of Glandirana rugosa. Lineage (NCBI taxonomy): Eukaryota > Metazoa > Chordata > Amphibia > Anura > Ranidae > Glandirana > Glandirana rugosa. The sequence goes on from BLSH010543835.1 coordinate 284,795, forward strand.
ATGGGCGTCCGCAGGTAGGGGCAAGGGGGGGGGGGCAACTGCCCCCCCCCTGGAATCAGGCATCAGATCAGGGGTTCCCCACTAGGTCCTTATCCTCTTGAGCCATGTATGCAGTTTCTGACAGTCTCTTGGGCCATGTATGCAGTCTCTGACCGTTTTCTGTACCATGTCCGCAGTCTCTGACTGTCTCCTGTGCTATGTCTGCATTCTCTGACTGTCTCCTGTTCCATGTTCGCAGTCTCTGACCGTATCCTGTACTATGTCCGCAGTCTCTGACCATCTCATGAACCATGTTTGCAGTCTCTGACTGTCTCCTGTACCATGTCCGCAGTCTCTGACCATCTCCTGGATCATGTCTGCAGTCTCTGACCATCTCCTGGATCATGTCTGCAGTCTCTGACCGTGATAATGTAATTATGACATTGTCAAAAAGGGGCAGAGCATGGATGACCTTGAAATTATGCCCCCCCCCCCCCCTGGAAAAAGTTCTGCGGACACCCTTGTGTGGAGGAACCCTAGAGTTCCATGCATCCCTGGTTGAGGAACCCTGCTCTAGTGTATTACTGCCCAATGTATGACTCCATTGAGATGCTGCCCAATGAATTAGTCCAGGAAGATATTGCCCAGTATATTACTTCAGTGAGATACTACCCAATGTATTACTCTAGCACAGCCTTTCTCAACCTTTTCAACACTGAGGAACCCTTGAACTAATTCTCTAATCTCGGGGAACCCCTGCTAAAAATTAAAAATCTACAACTCATGATACATTAGTGTGATGGTCAATGGGAAGAATGCTCCTTACACTTGTGGTCATTGGGAAGAATTACCCCCCTTACAGATACTAAAAAGATCAATGATATAATTGGGAATTTATCTGAGAGGTAGAAATTGACCATTGCTCAAGGAACCCCTAGCAACCTCTGGAGGAACCCTAGGGATCCACGGAACCCTGGTCTAGTGTATTACTGCCCAATGCATTACTCCCATGGTTCTCTTATGAAAGATGCAAACAAGGATAGAACCCCCATGTCTTATAAATCCAAGTTACAGAGTACTTGGCTGTGTTAGTGGATTAAGTCCAGGGCCGGATTAACAGCATCATGTGCTTGGTGCTGAGGACATTGGTGGAACTTTTACTGGGCACCCTTCTGCCTTTCCAAGAGCCTAAGCTGGCGTGCGCCCAAGCTAAAAAAGGGCACAGCTGCACAGGCATAAGATTAGGGAAGCCTGGCATTTGATTTGCCGGGTTTCCGTAAGGGCCGTGCATCTGCGTACACACTGAGCTGAAAGAATGTAGCCTGTAAGGACCCTGCATTGGCATGCCCAAGGCTTCTGTTAGGACTGCTCATGCGACGCCCATTATCAATCCCACCACTCTGCCCAGGCTGTGCATGCGGAATGCAGGGCCCATCACGGGAGATCTCTCCCCATTGGCCCATTGCTTTGAATGAGCAGTATGTTCTTTTTGGATGGCTGGGCCTATATTAAGGTAGGGGCCTGGAGCTTCAGCTCCAATAGCCCCTACGTTAATCCAGCCCTGATTAAGTCATGGGGTACAATCAGGTCACCAACCTAGACAAACTGACGCATCTGTCCAGAGTTCCCCAGGAGTTCTATCAATGTTGAGTGGAGCTCCATTCTTACCGAATCCGGCACAGCACCAGGAAATCCGGGAGAGTTGGCCAGGTGGATGTAGTGAGAAGCTGGAAGGCATCCAATATCATTAATTCAACAACTGGGAAGGTGAACTCCCTGTACAGAACGAAGATCCACGAGAGCCGTTCAGGTCGGAATTACTCAGCTATTCAGCCTTTAAGTTTAGTCCGTTGTTTGGTGGCCTCAGATGGAAATTATCTATAATTTTTAAAGTTTAAATAGTTTTAAGTTTATAACTTTAAAGGTTTATTTTGTTTTTGTTTTTTTTTATCATAATATGGATATGTGATTATCTTATTATATGGGTTGTTTGATTGATTGTGTTTCCATGTATAGTTTGTAATTAGACGTTCTATGTAGATGAGGTCAACCACACTTGGTCTTTACCAAGTACCAATATAGGAAGGATCAGATAATTACTAACGATGCTCCCAATTTCAAGCCTCACTTGCAATTATAGACTTGTTTCCCAATTTACAACAACAAATGGCTCCAGCAGAGATTCTCATTATCACACAGGGACATTCTCCAAATAGTTCAGCTGGATGATCAACGGAGCGCATGTGCTCTACCATCTCCATTGGTCAGCTGAACTCTTTTGAAGATTTCTAGGTATCTCAGAAAAAAAATATTTCAGGGTCATGGTAATGGGCAAAGCAGCAGACTTTGTTCCTGGAGGAAAAGCATTTTACCCTCTGCCCCCAGAAAGGTTTCTTTGTAGTAAGAGCTGTGAATAGATTTCCATAGCAGTTGGTTCAAGCCCACCTTGTAGAATACGCCTAGTGCTCTCGATGTAGAACTAGATCTTCATTTTTTTTATTAGCATGAAATACTGCATGTTGATGGTAAATTAAGCAAATACAGTAGAGGTAAGCAATATTTTTTAATTCTTTTAAATTCTTTTATGTAAAAATAATATTTTTAGGTCCAAAAAACCCTATTTTAATGTAATTATATATAATATATGGGGTACCGCTATTTGTTCATCGAGGTGGGAAAGTTATGTGCCTCCATAATGGTAGGTGGCAGTATGCATGTGAGCACAGCAGTATGTATCTGACCATACTAATATGTATGGGATCATAGCAATATTATGTGAGCTTACCAATTGTATATGATAATATGAATAAGACCACTGACCACTGACAAAGCAGTACCATTCCTTTCACTGACCACTGATATAGGAGTATCAATCCTTCTATTGACCACTGACACAGGAGTGCCATTCCTTCTATTGACCACTGACACAGGAGTGCCATTCCTTCTATTGACCACTGACACAGGAGTGCCATTCCTCTACTGACCACAGGAACTTCAGCTGTTCCACTGACCACTGATATAGAAGCATCGTTCCTTCCACTGACCACTGACACAGGAGAGTCCATTCCTTCCACTGACCCATGACACTGGAGTACCTTTCCTCCCACTGATCACTGACACAGGAGCACCATTCCTTCCACTGACCACAAAAGTGAAGTACCATTCCTCCAGTGACCACAGAAGTACCATTACTTACAGTGACCACAGAAGGACCATTCCTTTTATTGACTACAGAAATACAATTCCTTCCATTGACCACAGAAGTACCATTCCTTCCACTGACCACAGAAGTTCCATTCCTTCCACTGACCACAAAAGTGAAGTACCATTACTTACAGTGACCACAGAAGTACCATTCCTTCCACCGACCACAGAAGTACCATTCCTTCCACTGACTACAATAGTACCATTCCTTCCACTGACTGCAGAAGTGCCATTCCTTCCACTGACTACAATAGTACCATTCCTTCCACTGACCGCAGAAGTGCCATTCCTTCCACTGACCGCAGAAGTACCATTCCTTCCACTGACCGCAGAAGTACCATTCCTTCCACTGACCGCAGAAGTACCATTCCTTCCACTGACCACAGAAGTGCCATTCCTTCCACTGACCACAGAAGTGCCATTCCTTCCACTGACCGCAGAAGTACCATTCCTTCCACTGACCGCAGAAGTACCATTCCTTTCACTGACTGCAGAAGTACCATTCCTTCCACTGACCACAGAAGTACCATTCCTTCCACTGACTACAGAAGTACCATTCCTTCCACTGACCACAGAAGTACCATTCCTTCCACTGACTACAGAAGTACCATTCCTTCCACTGACAACAGAAGTACCATTCCTTCCACTGACTACAGAAGTACCATTCCTTCCATTGACCACAGAAGTGCCATTCCTTCCACTGACCGCAGAAGTACCATTCCTTCCACTGACCGCAGAAGTACCATTCCTTTCACTGACTGCAGAAGTACCATTCCTTCCACTGACCACAGAAGTACCATTCCTTCTGCTGACCACAGAAGTGCCATTCCTTCCACTGACCACAGAAGTACCATTCCTTCCACTGACTACAGAAGTACCATTCCTTCCACTGACTACAGAAGTACCATTCCTTCCACTGACTACAATAGTACTATTCCTTCCACTGACCACAGAAGTACCATTCCTTCTACTGACTACAGAAGTACCATTCCTTCCACTGACCGCAGAAGTGCCATTCCTTCCACTGACCACAGAAGTACCATTCCTTCCACTGACTACAGAAGTGCTATTCCTTCCACTGACCGCAGAAGTACCATTCCTACCACCTACCACAGAAGTACCATTCCTTCCACTGACCACTGACACAGGAGCACCTTTCCTTCCACTTACCCATGATACAGGAGTACCATTCCTTCCACTAAACCCCTTTCTAACATAAAAAATGTCCCCATTTAACCCCTGATTAATCCTTAGTTTACCCTTAATTAATCCCTTATTCCCCTTATCCTCTTAACTGTTATTTTTCAGTTTTGTATTTCTATTTGTCCAAACATTAATATTTACAGTTTATTCATTTTTATTTGTTTTGCTTCATCATTTTTTTGTGTCTTACATTTAAAAACCCCCACAATTTTAGAGTCCTTTTATTGTGATAAATGATAACATTTATAGTTTTTATATATAGTAACACTGATCAAAGTACTGTAGAGGAAAGTACCTTGTTTTAGTTTTGTCACTGTAGTGCTGTAAGGGCCACTGAGTGGTGGGCGTCCTCTGGAACTTCACTTCAATTCTTCTGGCACTCGAGGTTCAGTCCTAAGTTGTTGCAAACCACGTTTATCAACCTTGCCACACGTAATGCCCAATAAACACGGACTTCAGTCAACGCTCGTGTATTGATTACTTCAGAGTAGTTCAGGTTGATAATAGAAAATCAGCTTGCAGCAGCACTCAGATGAGGTTATAAAATAGAAGTAACAAATGGACCACTGGGTGGGAGCAGCATAGAAGGTAACAGTATTCCTTACAGATAGGGCACTGACCATGGAAGAAGGCCTCCTACCACTACAGGTTCCACACCGTAACCTCCATACCTAGGACTGCCAAACCTAAACTGTATGTGGTTCCATTATGGAGGGAAGGTTAGCTTTTCTATACTGGTAGAGAGGAAGCCCCCTTGGAGTCTTTGCTAGATACACCGTATTGCCAAAAGTATTGGGACACCTGCCTTTACACGCACATGAACTTTAATCGCATCCCAGTCTTAGTCCGTAGGGTTCAATATTGAGTTGGCCCACCCTTTGCAGCTATAACAGCTTCACCTCTTCTGGGAAGGCCGTCCACAAGGTTTAGGAGTGTCTATGGGAATGTTTGACCATTCTTCCAGAAGAGCATTTGTGAGGTCAGGCACTGATGTTGGATGAGAAGGCCTGGCTCACAGTCTCCAGTCTAATTCATCCCAAAGGTGTTCTATCGGGTTGAGGTCAGGACTCTGCGCAGGCCAGTCAAGTTCCTCCACCCCAAACTCGCTCATCCATGTCTTTATGGACCTTGCTTTGTACACTGGTCCAAATCATTTGGTGGAGGGGGGATTATGGTGTGGGGTTGTTTTTCAGGGGTTGGGGTTGGCCCCTTAGTTCCAGTGAAGAGAACTCCTAAGGTGTCAGCACACCAAGACATTTTGGACAATTTCATGTTCCCAACTTTGTGGGAAGAGTTTGGAGATGGCCCCTTTGTGTTCCAACATGACTCAAAGTTAGGACTCTGTGCAGGCCAGTCAAGTTCCCCCATCCCAAACTCTCTCATCCTTCTCTTTATGGACCTTGCTTTGTGCAGTGGTGGGCAGTGATGTTGGAACAGGAAGGGGTCAATCCCCAAACTCTTCCCACAAAGTTGGGAGCATGAAATTGTCCAAAATGTCTTGGTATTCTGACGCCTTAAGAGTTCCCTTCACTGGAACTAAGGGGCCAAGCCCAACCCCTGAAAAAAACAACCCCAAACCATAATCCCCCCTCTACCAAATGATTTGGACCAATGCACAAAGCAAGGTCCATAAAGACATGGATGAGCGAGTTTGGGGTGGAGGAACTTGACTGGTCTGCACAGAGTCCTGACCTCAACCGCATAGAACAGGCCTTCTCATCCAACATCAATGCCTGATTTGCATTCATCCTTCCTTCAATGATATGAAGTTCGCCAGTACCGTATGCTGAAAAACAGCCTCGTCCCCCACCATGATGTCCCTACCTCCAAACCTCACTGTTGGTATGGGGGGTGTTATTATGGCATCCTAAGAGTTCCATTTTGGTCTCATCTGACCAGACTATATTCTCCCAGTATTTCACAGGCTTGTCTAAATGTTGTGCAGCAAACTTTAAACGAGGTTCACTATGCTTTTTCTTCAGCAATTTAGTGTTGCGGGGTGAGGGTGCATACAGGCCATGGCAGGTGAGTGCATTGCCTATCATGTACCCGCTGATTCCAGGTCTTTCTGAAGCTCTCCACAAGCGGTCCTTGGCTCTTGGACAACTCTGATAATTCTTTTCACTCCTCTGTCAGAAATCATGGGAGGAGCACCTAGCCGTGGCCGGTTTATGGTGAAATGATGTTCCTGATTATGGCCCCAACAGTGCTCACTGGAACATTCAGAAGTTTAGAAATCCTTTTGTAACCAATGCCATCAGTATGTTTTGTAACAATAAGGTTGCAAAGTTCTTGAGAGAGCTCTTTGCTTTTACTCATCATGAGATGTTTCTTGTGTGACACCTTGGTAATGAGACACCTTTTTATAGGCCATCAGGTTAGACTGAACCAGCTGATATTAATTTGCACCGACAAGGGGCAGGATTGCTTTTTAATTACTGATAGACTTCAGCTGGTGTCTTGGCTTTCCATGCCTTTTTGCACCTCCCTTTCTTCATGTGTACAATACTTTTCCCCCTGCGTCATTCCATTTTATTACACAGAACTTCATTTCTGAACGTATTTGTATGTATGGATTGCATGGGTTGTTACCGACATGTGGGGACCCCCCCTCCCCCGCCCACATGCCAGAATGTCCCCAGTGCTGTAATAAGAAAAGCTGCCGTGTGAAAACAGTTTATCTCTGCAGTAAACCCATAATTCTCCTTGACATCGGTGTGATGGAATCCCGCTGCTTTATACATTTTACTGGTAAAATAAGGATTTATATATAGTGGTTAAAAAAAAAGTTTTTAAAGCTGTATTAAACCCAAAAGCCAACATTTCCTATTATTGCAGCTTAACAATTCGTAGATGTGATGGCTGCATTAGTTTTCTTTTTTAGGTTTTTCTTTCCTTGATCGGTTACATTGTACCCAGTTCTATATGTGGACTACAGAACACCTCCCCCCATGTAAAGAAGATGAGTTGGGGGGGGCTGTTTTGTAGTCCTAACACATTAAGGGAGCCGTTTATAAAACATTCATTGGATGAATGACATTCACATGCGTTCAAACTGGATGAATTCTCCCCATATTTTCTTTACTAGATTATATCCTTCGATCGTCAGCTCCATCTAGTGGCCAAAATGAGGTATATTTTCTTACTGAAGTATTTCAGAAGACTAGACTGCCTTTTGGCCACCAGATGGAGCTGAGGATCACAGAAATGATTCTACGTATTACAGAACACACAGTGACAGTTCCTCCAGCCTGAACACAAGTGTAACATTCATCCAACAAATATTATTATTATTATTATACAGGATTTATATAGCGCCAACAGTTTGCACAGCGCTTTACAATGCTTTAAAAATAGACTCCTTAAGCAAGCCACAGATTATTCAATTTTCTTTCTTGCAACCACGGGTTGCAGGTAATAAAATTGCTTGATTTCCCCATCAGCACAGTCAGTGTTAATGGGGGAATCCCCCCCCCCCCCCACAGTGCCATCGTGTTCTGCCTTGCTGACAAAACACAATGATCATTACTGCCGGCTATAGCCACCAGCAGTGGTCGCATGATAAAAATCTGACAGGCTGGTTGTACTGCAATTGATCGATGGATCGACTTAAGTCCATTCAGCTTGCCCATAGATGGATGGAATCTCAGCCAGTTCAGCAGGGACCAGCTGAGATTTCATCCACCTATGGCTGGCTTAAGGCTTCACTCATTCTAGTGCGACTCCAAAGTCACGCCATTTCCAGTGCAATTTTGATGCGACTTTCATGCAACTTTACACTCTCAATCACAAGGGTCCTCATCACAGTCCCCATCAGAGTCCCCCCCCTACATAAGGGTCCTCATCATAGTCCCCATCAGTGTTCCCCCTACATAAGGGTCCTCATCATAGTCCCCATCAGAGTTCCCCCTTACAAAAGGGTCCTCATCATAGTACCCATCAGAGTCCCCCCTTACATAAGGGTCCTCATCATAGTCCCCATCAGAGTTCCCCCTTACATAAGGCTCCTCATCACAGTCCCCATCAGAGCCCCCCCCTACATAAGCGTCCTCATCATAGCCCCCATCAGTGTTCCCCCCTACATAAGGGTCCTCATCATAGTCCCCATCAGAGTCCCCCTCTACATAAGGGTCCTCATCATAGTCCCCATCAGAGTCCCCCCCTACATAAGGGTCCTCATCATAGTCCCCATCAGAGTTCCCCCTTACATCAGAATCCCAATCAGCATCCTTCTTCATCACAATCCCCCCTTATATTAAGGTGCTTATCAGAGTCCCTCTTATATCAGGTCAATGGCTATGGTGGTTGCAGTGACCTCCCATTGACTTGACATGTCGAGTTATAATTGTCATACCTGGAATGGAAGCATTGCAGGCACCTTTTCAAAGTCACTGCGACTTTAAGTTGCATAGATATTAAGGGGTTCCATTGAAATCAACGGTCTGCGATTTGCCCTGCGACTTTGTTTCCAAAGCCGCACTATTGTGAACAAGGTGTCCTAGGGCGACAATGCTGCATCTTCATAGATACAGGCCCCTTTCACACTTGTGTGACCTGAAAGTTGCGCAATTTTACGCCGCAATAATTTGCCACAATTTTGATGCGACTTTAAGCAATGCCTGTGTAATATTGAGGTCTATGGACCTCAAATTGCATCAAAGTCGCACCAAAGTAATGCAGGGACAACTTTGAAGTTGCTGTGACTTGAAGTCACACAGATATGAACGGTGCTCACTGGAAATCATAGGGTATGACCTGTCATGCAACTTTGCGGTCCCATGTCGCAGGACAAGTCGCACAACTGTGAAAGGGGCCTAGTGTTAAATGCAATATATTAATTTTCTTTTGCTTTGGATGCACTTTAATCCTCCACACAGCAGCAGTAAAATTGGGAGAGGGAGGAGCAGTACAAGGAGCCAATCAGGATCTTCCTGGAAAGGAACATGCTGACAGAAGGAGAACGCTGGGAGAGCCCAGCAATGATCCATCAGAATCCCGCTGCTCCTTTACTACCCAATCAGAAGGCTGTGGGTGTGTCCTGGACCTGACTGCACTGCTGCAAATGGTCCAGACACCAGAACAGGGGCAGGACCTGTCTGCGTTGTCTGGCAGGGACGCTTGGATCACAAGACAGGCTGAACAGAGCTCCAACTCCTTTGGTAACAGTTCAGGGTACAGTATGTATGTTTCAGCTGTTTAGCTGCTTTACCCCTTTTAATGCTGCTACTCCGGGTAAAATATCTCCGGGAGCATTGAACGCCTCGCAATTTTAATAAATCTGCAGATTGGCGCCGATTGCGGCTCCAATGGCTTTGTAATGACAAAATATTAATACATCTGCCGCCACCTTCTAAGACTTTATTACTTCCAGCGCTGATCTATTATCACGGAGCGCTGAAGTCACCCCGCTGTTTATCTTTCCATCGGCCGCGCTGCTGCGACTTAGCGGCTCGATCCTGCCAATGACATCATTGTAGCCAACGCACAGGATATTAAAAACTTTCCTGACTGCTTCATGAATCACTACAGATGGGATCGGAAAAATACAACTCCTCGGGGGGGGAAACGTTCGATCGATTTACTGATTTCACTTTTCTGTTTTTTTGCCTAAATTCAATAGTGAAGGAGGAGGAGGCGGATTGGGTCAAAGAAAACGCAAAGAATCTTCAGCGGGGTGACTTTAATGAACGGATTTTGAACCCCCCCCCCCCCCCCATTGAAATCACAGGCTGTGCACCCTGATGGCTCTGTGCCCCTAATGTGTATGTTTTATGCATTCCCCAAATCTACCCCCCTCCTCCCTCTACAGCACAGGGTCCAAATGTTTTCAGTACAGGGGCCACATAATGTAATTTATCAATATTTGTGTTCTGAAATAAATTATATAAATTAAGAAGTCCTCCTTTACATAGGGGGCCCCATCAAAGACCCCCCCCCCTTACATCAGAGTTCCCCCTTACATAAGGGTCCTCATCATAGTCCCTATCAGAGTGCCCCCTTACATAACGGTCCCCATCATAGTCCCTTTTAGAGTTTCCCCTAACATAAGGGTCCTCATCATAGTCCCTATCAGAGTGATCCCTTACATAAGGGTCTTCATCATAGTCCCTATCAGAGTTCCCCCTTACATAAGGGTCCTCGTCATAGTCCCTATCAGAGTTCCACCTTACATAGGGGTCCTCATCATAGTCCCTATCAGAATTC
>BLSH010543835.1:298480-314569 GCA_018402905.1 Glandirana rugosa
CCCCCCCCCTGCAAAATATACCCACCGTAACATTAGATCCACCAGCAACAATAGACCCCCCCCAACAACACCCCAGCTACAATAGATACCCCAGTAACCTTGCCAATGCATGCATTTAGTACTGGAGGTGCAGGAACTGTAATACTGCGTTCCTGCAGTCTTTGGCTAATTATGTTAATGCATTATGACATCAGTATCACTCTGCAGTATTGTACTCCATGGGGGCGAAAACCCAGTTCAAGTGTGACCTTTGCAACCCTGGTCGTTCCACCACTGTAGTAGTTTTTTTTATCTTATTTATTTATTACCATTTTATTTTATCAGCAAACAGAACCTCTGATGTTTCCACCTTTGAGACAGAGAAAGGGGATTGAAGACACAGCCCTCAATCTCCATCTCTGCAGCCTCAGCTGCAGAACGAATGAACAGGAATAGCTCTGTATAGAGGCTTCCCGTTCATTCACAAACCGAAGCATAGAAAACACAGTTTCCAAGGCTTCAGTTATGAATGGACACAGGAGCGATTGGTACCAATCACTCACTGTATTCATTCAGAAAAGGAAGGGGTGACAGGAAGTGGTTTGAATGATGCAGGCCAGGGCTGGACCTTGGTGTGGTGAGTCAGTGGTCGACAATGCCAGAGAGGAGGTGAGTTGCTCCTTTTTTCCTATTTTGTAACTAAACATCAAAATAAACAGAAGCTCTGCCATTGCGTTCCTCTTACATTTTTATAGAGGGAGTTTGCAAAGCACAAGAGCTCACCTAGAATTCCTATACAAAATAAAACTGATTGAATTGTGTGTATTGTCTAACGTTAGCACAAGTGAAGTGATTTGATAATGTGGCTTTTAGTCATGAATATAAATATTCAAACAATACAACTGGTAAGAAGTATTTTTGTGTGTGTTTTAGGGTACAAGAATGGACATCAACAAATACTTCTCCAGGCTGGGATACAATGGCTCCTGTGCACTGGCCAACAAGGAAACGCTTTCTGAGATAATGCACCACCACCTCATGGCGATACCATTTGAAAACCTCAGTGTGCATTGCGGAGAATCCATCTCTCTCAACATAGAATGCATTTTTCAGAAGCTTGTGATGAAGCAAAGAGGTGGTTGGTGTTCCGAACAAAACCACCTCCTTTTCTGGGCTCTGAAGAGCATTGGCTTTGACGTGGTCATGCTGGAGGCCCACATTTACCAGCCCCATCTGGACGAATACAACCCAATCCCGACTCATCTTCTTCTCAAGGTGACAATAGATAGCAAGATGTACATTGCCGACACTGGCTATGGATCTTCCCTTCAACTTTGGCAGCCTCTAGAGTTAACGAGTGGGGTGGACCAGCCGCAAATTCCCGGAATATTTCGCCTCACGGAAAGCAAGGGAATGTGGTTCTTGGACAAGATAAAAAGAACCCAGATGGTTTCAGATGGGTCGCTTTCAGAAAATGAACTTCTTGATAAATCGATTTATAGGAAGATCCATTATTTTACTCTACAGGAGAAGACTATAGACTGCTTTCTTGAATCCTGCAAGTTCCACCAAACATCTCCAAAATCAGCTTTTTTCAACAAGTCCGTGTGTTCTCTCCAGTTTAGCCATGGCGTCCGAACGCTAGTCGGCTGGACATACACGGAAACCAAATACAACTATCGAAAGGGCGTGGATCTGGTGGAACTCAAAACTCTACAAAATGATGAAGTGGAAAAGGTTTTGAAAGAGAAGTTTGGCATTGTTTTGGAGTCTCAGCTTGTTGTGGTTAATAACTCTGGCAATTACACAATTTAAAGGCCAAAGGTACTTGCCAGTCACCAAACATCAACTATAGATAGTAATTAGTAGGGAAGGGTCATCACACCCTAAATTCCATCCAATCACTTTCTTGAGAAAGGTATGATTGTGCCATTTGGACCAATCATAAATCCCTCAATGATAGTGGATGGAATGACCAAGTATAATAATGGGAAAGGAGACCTTGACTGGAGGCCTTGACTAGGAGAAACCACATCTGACCAGAGAGACACCTGGGGGGACACTTGGGCAGGCACATAGAAGGGACCCGAGAGATCCACTATTGTTAGTCCCCTGACATCAGTGATATTTAATATACTTTTGACTAGTTAGCCAGCCTGTAAGTATTTGAACTAATTGGGTTTTATGGTTGTTTGTCTTCTATGGTGCGGAGGTTCCATTATTTGCTAGTATACTGTATCTCTGTAAATCTTTGTCTGTGGGTTTTACGCCTCCAGAGTATTATTTTATGTAATATGTCCTTATCAATAACTGGGCTGTTCATGTTAATTCTTTATGCAATATAATCTTTTTCACCTATGGTTTGTAAAATATTTTTTTTTGGGGGGGGGGGCGGGATACCCCATCACATCGTAAGTAATACCATAACTTCTCGTTATTCAGTGAACCCAAATTATTCAGCATAAAGGGCTTTAAAGGTGGGTGGTCTCTCAGAAAAACATTGCAATCAACTTAAAATCAACTTTTTTCATAAATATTTCATTCAAAAGACACATAGGGGATGTACATGCACCCCTTTCTTCAGATTAAAACATATGACATTGTTGTTCAGAATTCTATACAGAACATTAACCCCATAACAAATTAAACTACACAGAACCCGAAGTGCTTAATCCCAATATTTAAGATATGGCGCCAAATGTATGATTGTCCCACTTTGGCCCAAAAAGTGTTGATAGAGCCATGAATATTCCACAGAGCAAATGCCAACGTGTTTCGCCCCAAAAAAGGGCTTCCTCAGGGGGAACAGTGGAGGTTATATTCAAGGGTGCATCCGCCCATTGCCAAATTACATCACAAACATAGTAGAGGCAGGCATGCTCGGGGTGAGGTTATCCACATATAACAAGGGGCAGCCCTTACTGCTTTCATCCACAAGTATATTGTGAAGGCCTCTGTCAACGGTTGCAAGTTTCCGTGAGACTCAGCTCACTGCGGTCTTCAAAATACAGAATACAGAGGCCACAGCTATTCCTGTATCGTCATGGCTGTCCATACATACATCAGGAAGTTTGTGATGTGTGTTTCATTGGTGACCAAAAGGTGAGACGTGGGAGTGGATCAATAATGTGATAACATTTAATAATGTCCATACGTGTTTATTCACCCCCCCCCCCCCATTTTCTTACACATGAAGAGGTTTAATTAAGAATGATAGGCAGGGAGACATCTGCCGATCTTTGAACCTGCCCAGAACTGTCGCACTCTACATCTGTGAAGGTCTCATTTATCCAGGTCATGCTATATCTAGTAGTAGTGTCAGATTCTGCTGGGCCAGTTCTGTAATATTGAAGACATTTCGTAGCCTAGCAAGCCACTTCTTCAGTATGCAGAGTGTCCCATTCTGTTCTTGGACGATCAATGTTAACATAGTCCATGGTGGTTGGATTAAGGTGTCCTATAGTGTGGATATAAATGTTGGGGTTTCTTCCTGACACTCTGGGAGCTATGGAAATGGCTTGGCACGCTACAAATTGCCTTCAACACTGCAGAACATGTCCAGCTGAATATAACTACTGCTAGATATGACACTCTATACCAGCCTTTCTCAACCATTTCAACACCGAGGAACCCTTGAAATAATTCTCCGATCTCGGGGAACCCCTGCTAAAAATTAAAAATCAACAACTCATAATACATTAGTGTGATGGTCAATGGGAAGAATGCTCCTTACTCTTGTGGTCATTGGGATGAATTACCCCTTACAGATAGCTAAAAAGATCAATGGTATCATTGGGAATTTATCTGAGAGGTAGAAATTGACCATTGCTCAAGGAACCCCTTGCAACCTCTGGAGGAACCCTGGTTGGGAAACCCTGCTCTCTACGGTATTTGAAATTTGGTGTTCAGCAGTGTACAGATGGTAAACCTTTCCTTCACTTTTCTGACTGAGACGTTACCAATAAGATCAGCGCTTTGGTGCTAGGGGGGTTTAATACTGCCCCCTAGGGAAACTCTACATTCCAACATGTACATTCTCACACTACTGTGTTCTGTAGAGCAGTGTTTCCCAACCTTTTTTCAGTCAATGCCCCCATTAAAATTCTGCGCAATCTCAAGGCACCCCATTCTAAAATGTAATGAACTAAAATGTTAGTTTTGCATAATGCAGCAATGTCCACACATGTAGGACCTCCAACATTAGAGGTGATTTATTCTTATGTGCTCACTGGTACTGCCTAGTACTCCAGCGTTCCTCTTCTCCTTCACTCAGCTAAAGTGACCCCAGTGCTAATGGCCCTCATAGCACCCAAGATTGCAATCTATACATAAAAACTTGGCTTGTGTAAAAAAAAAGCCAGGCTTGATCCCCCAAAAATTTACAAATTTTGGGCAATTTTGTAGGCATTTTGGGAAGGCACCCCCGAGGAACCCCAAGGTGGGACTGCTGTAGAGGGAATTGGCATAAGGAACTAATAAAAGCAGGGGGACCAGGGGATTAAAAACTCACAGGAAACGTTGGTTTCTGAAGCAACTTCACACAATGGTTCTCCTTCATTTCAGAGGTGTTTGGCAGCATGGGCAGGTAAGTAAGAGGTAAGTATTTGCTTTGTTCTTTACAGGGCATTCTTATATTGCTATTTTTATTTTAGGCCACTTTCACACTGAGGCAGTTTACAGGCGTTTTTACGCTAAAAATAGTGCAAATAAAGCGCCTGTAAACTGCCTCTTCTGTCTCCCCAGAGTGCTTTCACACTGAGGCGGTGCACTGGCAGGACAAGAAAAGTCCTGCAAGCAGCATCTTTGGGGCGGTGCACGGAGCGATGTATACAGCGCTCCTACACCACCCCTGCCATTGAAATCAATGGCCAGCGCGGCTGAATACCACCTCGGAAGCGTGGTGCGCTGGCGCTTTTACCTATTGTTAACCCCTAGTGGGGGGTTAAAAGTGCCCCGCTGTCACACGAATAGTGGTGCAAAAGCTCCGCTTTAACAGCGGAAAGCACCGCTAAAACTAGCAGAGCTTTGCCGCTACCGCCTGCCGCTACCGCCCCCCTATTCCCCCCCCCCCCCCCCACCATGGTGCTGGTGATTGATTCACTTTAAAGCTTAGCCCCCTGCTAGCAGCATCATTTCCACTCTGAATTTCCACCTCATGGTACACTTTTCTGTTTTTATTATAATATACTTAGCTTTCTCTGAAGTCCCCAATCTAGTGATCTAGTGGGGCCTCTTCAGTGTTTTCTTGGCAGTGGATGGTGCTCCAGATGCAGAAAGGGACGATGTGATGACATGAGAACAGACATCCCAACCTACAAATAATAATTTCAGGGAGGTGGTGCTCCAAGCCCCCACCAATTTAACACAACTAGAGGGGTACTGCTGGCTGGTACTGTTGGTGGGTACTGCCGGCTGGCACTGCTGGCTAATACTACTGATGGGTACTGCTGGTGGGTATTGCCTGCTGGTACTGCCGGTGGCAGGGCTGCTGATGGGGGGGTACAACCAGCCCTGGTGTGGGGGGCCCAGAGCACACAGGGGGGCCCACACAGGGGGGATTAGGGAGAGATGACAATTGTGTCTCTTTTCCTCCTTCCCTCTCCCTTGCTACAAGCTTTTATCTGATCAGAAAAAAAACAGTCGTCCCTCACTTATCACCCTCGCTGTGTGGGCCCCCTCCTCTCAGCACTGGAGTTTCTTATCTCTCTAACTTAGGCTCCATGCACACTAGCTTAAAAAAAAAAATCGCTGCTTTTACAGGAGTTTAGTGTTTTGCCTGTAGAAGCAGCTCAATGTTATCCTATGTGTCTATGCACATTAGGACGATTACAGGCATATTTTAAGCTCAACGTTTAAGAGACAAAAAAAAACCCTTCTGGTTCTCCTAAACTCATCTAAACTTTGTACAAAAAATGTTCTATAGGAGCCTTTTTTCTGCCAATTGAACTGGAGTTTTTTTTAATCCCAGTGTGCATGGAGCTTAACTTTTTTCTCTCCCTCTGTCCCTCTGATCCCGGAGCCTGGATATTTTTTTCATCTCATCTTCATTTTTATTTATTAACTCAGTTTTATCTTTTAGATTTAGCAGGAATTCTGTGAGTTATGTTGTATTTGTGTCTGCTAATAGTTTTATTGTATTTTTAGTGAAATATAGCGTTAATACTTTCTTGGGGGTGGCCATGTCAAATAGTTTGTACGGGGCCCCGCAATTTCTATCAGCAGCCCTGGGTACTGATGGCTGGTACTACTGGTGGGTACTGCCAATGGGTACTGCTGGCTGGTACTGCCGGTGGGTACTGCTGGTTGGTACTGCCGGAGGGTACTGCTGGCGGGTTCTGCTGGCTGGTACTGCTGGTGGGTACTGCTGGCTGGTACTGCTGGTGGGTACTGCTAGCGGGTACTGACGGTGGGTACTGCTTGCGGGTTCTGGTGGCTGGTACTGTTGGTGGGTACTTCTGGTGGATACTGCTGAGTGGTTCTGTCGGTGGGTACTGCTGGTGGGTGCTGCTAGCTGGTACTGCTGGTGGGTACTGCTGGCTGGTACGCTACCAGATTGCGAGTTCTGGACCTGCCATCTCTGAGCATCAGTGTGACAGGAGCATGCGGCTGCAGTAGAGAGCAGAGCCGATGCTTCCTGTACAAAGCTGACAATTTCACTATCACTCCACCTGTGAAAAGAGTTTTTCACCCTGATGCTCGGAGATGGCGGGTCGGGAACCCATGATCTGGGTTTGCTGACCCACCATCCAAGAGCAGGAGGTGGCGGGCCACATCAGAGGGTGCTGCGGGCCAGCGGTTCGGCACCTTTGCATTACAGGCACTTGTACATGCACAAGGCGCCTGGGTGGCGCCCTGTGCATCCCGCACAGGTCAGGGAGCCGTAGCTGAAATGCAGGAGACTCCTGCACCTTGTAGGACACTTGGGATGTCTGTCAGAGCCACTACCTGCAATTATTATAATGTAGAGGATCATGGTGATGCTCCCTTAAAGGCTAAGTTCAGCTCCTTTTTTACTAAATTGCAGCTCCCCTGAGATTGCTGAGGGTAGATGATGCAGGGTGTGTGCTAATACAATCAGCTGGTCAACTCCTTCCTGTATTATGACCTAAAGTCTGACCAGGAAGTAAGGCAGAAGTAATTGAGAAGTTTATTTAAACAGCTATAAAGAGAGTGAGGTAAGCAGGTGTAGAATTAATAGAAAGCTGTTTTGTTCTTGCAAAATAAGTACATTAATGCTATATTGGTACATAGGGGAGCTGGAATTTAGAAAAAAAAAGTAAACAAAGATGAACTTAGCCTTTAAGGAAACGGGGCAGGAACACCCTTTTTTCATATTATCTCCTTAGTCTTGAGTGACTCTGGGCATCATTCAGCCCAGAAAACTGAGGACATCTTGTGGACATATAAAGGTACTGCAGGAACAACTCTGGATTAAAGTTGAGCATTGCAGCTTTAGCTGCTTCATTATTTTTTAAACCTTCTGGGGGCCTATTTAAGAAGAACTGGGTGTCAGGACCTGGATCTAAGCCTGCAACCTCTGCTGTGTTTGTCAGTATCGCGTCTGGCCACCTGAGATCGCTGAGCCATCCAGTGGCGGCTGGTGAAATTTTAGGATGGGGGGTGCCAGACCCCGCCCTTCTGTTTTGGCCCCTCCCGTTTCTCATAAGCCCCACCCCTTATAGATTCCACCCATTGTGTCAGGAGTATACAGCCCAGCATCACTAGATAGGGTATACAGTATCACCAGATAGAAGTACATACAGCATCGCCAGAAGAGTACATACAGCATCGCCAGAGGAGTATATACAGCATCACCAGAGGAGTATATAGCATCACCAGAGGAGTATACAGCATCACCAGAGGAGTATATAGCATCACCAGAGGAGTATATAGCATCACCAGAGGGGTATATACAGCATCACCAGAGGGGTATATACAGCATCACCAGAGGGGTATATAGCATCACCAGAGGGGTATATACAGCATCACCAGAGGAGTATATAGCATCACCAGAGGAATATATACAGCATTACCAGAGGAGTACATATCATCACCAGAGGAGTATACAGCATCATCAGAGGAGTATATAGCATCACCATAGGAGTATATAGCATCACCAGAGGAGTATACAGCATCACCATAGGAGTATATAGCATCATCAGAAGAGTATATAGCATCACCATAGGGGTATATAGCATCATCAGAGGAGTATATAGCATTACCATAGTAGTATATAGCATCACCAGAGGAGCATATAGCATCATCAGAGGAGTATACAGCATCACCAGAGGAGTACATAGCATCATCTGAGGAGTATATAGCATCACCAGAGGAGTATACAGCATCAACAGAGGAGTATATAAAATTATCAGAGGAGTATATATCATCAGCAGAGGGGTATATAGCATCATCAGAGGAGTATATACAGCATCACCAGAGGAGTATATAGCATCACCAGAGGAGTATACAGCATCACCAGAGGGGTATACAGCATCACCAGAGTATATACCATCACAGAGGGGTATATACAGCATCACCAACGGAGTATAAAGCATCGCCAGAGGAGTATATACAGCATCACCAAAGGAGTATATAGCATCACCAGAGGAGTATACAGCATCACCATAGGAGTATATAGCATCATCAGAAGAGTATATAGCATTAACATAGGAGTATATATAGCATCATCAGAGGAGTATATAGCATTACCATAGGAGTATATAGCATCATCAGAGGAGTATATAGCATCATCAGAGGAGTATATAGCATTACCATAGGAGTATAAAGCATCACCAGAGGAGCATATAGCATCATCAGAGGAGTATATAGCATCATCAGAGGAGTATACAGCATCACCATAGGAGTATATAGCATCACCAGAGGAGTATACAGCATCACAAGAGGAGTATATAAATTATCAGAGGAGTATATAGCATCAGCATAGGGGTATATAGCATCATCAGAGGAGAGGAGTATATACAGCATCACCAGAGGAGTATGTACAGCATCACCAGAGGGGTATACAGCATCACCAGAGTATATAACATCACCAGAGGGGTATATACAGCATCACCAAAGGAGTATATAGCATCACCAGAGGAGTATATACAGCATTACCAAAGGAGTATATAGCATCGCCAGAGGAGTATACAGAATCACCATAGGAGTATATAGCATCATCAGAGGAGTATATAGCATTACCATAGGAGTATATAGCATCATCAGAGGAGTATATAGCATCACCATAGGAGTATATAGCATCATCAGAGGAGTATATACAGCATCACCAGAGGAGTGTATAGCATAATCAGAGGAGTATATAACATCACCATAGGAGTATATAGCATCATCAGAGTAGTATATACAGCATCACCAGAGGAGTATACAGAATCACCATAGGAGTATATAGCATCATCAGAGGAGTATATAGCATTACCATAGGAGTATATAGCATCATCAGAGGAGTATATAGCATCACCATAGGAGTATATAGCATCATCAGAGGAGCATATAGCATTACCATAGGAGTATATAGCATCATCGGGGGAGTATATAGCATCACCATAGGAGTATATAGCAGCACCAGAGGGGTATATACAGCATCACCAGAGGGGTATATACAGCATCACCAGAGGAGTATACAGCATCACCAGAGGAGTATATAGCATCATCAGAGGAGTATATAGCATCACCAGAGGAGTATATAGCATCACCAGAGGAGTATACAGCATCATCAGAGAAGTATACAGCATCACCAGAGTATATAAAATCACCAGAGGGGCATATACAGCATCACCAGAGGGGTATATACAGCAACACAAGAGGAGTATATAGCATCACCAGAGGAGTGTATAGCATCACAAGAGGAGTATACAGCATCACCAGAGGAGTATATAGCATCATCAGAGGAGTATATAGCATTACCATATGAGTATACAGCATCATCAGAGGAGTATATAGCATCACCAGAGGAGTGTATAGCATCATCAGAGTATATACAGCATCACCAGAGGAGTATATAGCATCACAAGAGGAGTATACAGCATCACCAGAGGAGTATATAGCATCATCAGAGGAGTATATAGCATTACCATAGGAATATACAGCATCATCAGAGGAGTATATAGCATTACCAGAGGAGTGTATAGCATCACCATAGGAGTATATAACATCACCAGAGGAGTGTATAGCATCACAAGAGGAGTATACAGCATCACCAGAGGAGTATATAGCATCATCAGAGGAGTATATAGCATTACCATATGAGTATACAGCATCATCAGAGGAGTATATAGCATTACCATAGGAGTATATAGCATCATCAGAGGAGTATACAGCATCATCAGAGAAGTATACAGCATCACCAGAGTATATAAAATCACCAGAGGGGCATATACAGCATTACCAGAGGGGTATATACAGCATCACCAGAGGGGTATATACAGCAACACAAGAGGAGTATATAGCATCACCAGAGGAGTATATAGCATCATCAGAGGAGTATATAGCATTACCATAGGAATATACAGCATCATCAGAGGAGTATATAGCATTACCAGAGGAGTATATAGCACCATCAGAGGAGTATATAGCATTACCAGAGGAGTATATAGCACCATCAGAGGAGTATATAGCATCACCAGAGGAGTGTATAGCATCACCATAGGAGTATATAGCATCATCTGAGGAGTATATAGCTTCACCATAGGAGTATATAGCACCATCAGAGGAGTATATAGCATCACCAGAGGAGTATATAGCATCACCAGAGGAGTATACAGCATCATCAGAGAAGTATACAGCATCACCAGAGTATATAAAATCACCAGAGGGGCATATACAGCATTACCAGAGGGGTATATACAGCATCACCAGAGGGGTATATACAGCAACACAAGAGGAGTATATAGCATCACCAGAGGAGTATATAGCATCATCAGAGGAGTATATAGCATTACCATAGGAATATACAGCATCATCAGAGGAGTATATAGCATTACCAGAGGAGTATATAGCACCATCAGAGGAGTATATAGCATCACCAGAGGAGTATATAGCATCACCATAGGAGTATATAGCATCATCAGAAGAGTATATAGCATCACCATAGGAGTATATAGCATCATCAGAAGAGTATATAGCATTACCATAGTAGTATATAGCATCATCAGAGGAGTATATAGCATCATCAGAGGAGTATATAGCATCACCAGAGGCCAGTCTCCAATCTTGCAGGGCTGCAACTTGCAAGTAGCAGAAAAGAAGTCATTGCAGTTGCAGGCTATCACACAGTCTGTTACCAGGAATTTTTACACTGTGTGATTGCCTGCAACTGCAATGACTTCTTTTCTGCTACTTGGTCTAGCAGGCCTGCAGGAGTGGAGACCAGAGAGCAGAAGAGTAATGTGCGAGATCAGACATGGGGGGCAGTCCAGTGAGAGGAAAGATGGGGACCCCTTGTACTCCATAGTGCCTGGCCTACCTACCCCCAATTAAAAACCATGCTTCTACCTGTGCACTAGGATAGACCTTCCTTGAAGGCAGCGAAGCGAGGAGGACTGGAAACCGGCAATCACAGCAGACTCAGAGGCCATGTTGTGTGCTTGCTCAGGCAGTGACCTTCCCAGCAGGTCCACCACAGTCCCACCCCCACCCACTGCACCGTGACCAATGAAATGGTGCAGCCTCAGGACAGAGCCAATCAATGTGCGTGTGTGCGCCTTGCTGGCGCACACATTTACCTTTTTAAAACCTTTTTAACACTGACCAATGAGCTCTCAGAATTGCAGTCAACAGACTGCAAAGGGGAAAAAAATCTCGCACACACTGTATCTGGTACCACTTTTAAAGGAGGCGGACCACTTTTTTTTTTCCTTATGACCAGCTGCCACTGGAGCCACCTGAAATGCTGGACAGCCCCCTGCCTGATTGCTTAGACAATCTTGCCTTGTGTCTTCTTTCTCTTGAACCCTTTGCTCCTCATATGAATCTTCCTATTTAGGCCATGCCTTTGCACTTCCTGTTTGCCAGATTATTGTGCTCTCTCCAGGCAATATCTCACTCTTGTCACTCCTGCTGCCAGTTGTATCTTCGCTACCACTCGTTAATGACCTTTGGCTTGTTCCTTGACTAGGCTTCTGCTTGATCTCAGCACCCAACTTGCAACTACTTGTTACTGACCTTTGGCTTGTTCCTTGACTAGGCTTCTGCTTGATCTCAGGACCCAACTTGCAACTACTTGTTACCGACCTTTGGCTTGCTCCTTGACTACGCTACTGCTTGATCTCAGGACCCAACTTGCAACTACTTGTTACCGACCTTTGGCTTGTTCCTTGACTACGCTACTGCTTGATCAAAGGACCCAACTTGCAACTACTTGTTACCGACCTTTGGCTTGTTCCTTGACTACGCTTCTGCTTGATCTCAGGACCCAACTTGCAACTACTTGTTACCGACCTTTGGCTTGTTCCGTGACTACGCTACTGCTTGATCTCAGGACCCAACTTGCAACTACTTGTTACCGACCTTTGGCTTGTTCCTTGACTACGCTTCTACTTGATCCCAACCTGTTATATCTGCTACTGGACCTCAGATTGTTCACCTACTAGTGAGGCGACCCTAAGAACCATGACCTGGTGCTAACACGCAGAAAAACTCACCCCCACCATAAGGAGCTCTGGTGAACACCGGTTAGTGCCTAGAACCTGTACCTTGGATGAGCCTGCATCATCCGCCACGGTGACCTACTTCGCTTGTATACCTATCCTTCTGGCCGGTGTGAGCCATTCTACTGCTATAGCTACTGGTCTCCGAGCCTGACCCCTGACCATGACACTGGACTAATGCAAGAATCTAAATATTGTGCCTTAAATAACGATGATTTTGTAGACTCATTTAGTAGTTTAGGGATTGAAATCTTCATTCTTAAATTATTATGATGTTACAGGCTTACTAGAGAAAGG
Organism: Glandirana rugosa; assembly: GCA_018402905.1. Lineage (NCBI taxonomy): Eukaryota > Metazoa > Chordata > Amphibia > Anura > Ranidae > Glandirana > Glandirana rugosa. The sequence continues at coordinate 311,422 of BLSH010543835.1, forward strand.
TTTAAATTTATAAATCCTATAATAGTTTTTAAATTGCTTTGTGTTTATTTTGTGTTTAGAGTTCAAATGCAACCAATGCTTGAAAAATAAGTCAATGGTGCAAATAAAATGGATCACATATAGTAATCAACTGTTTCTTTAAAAAAACACTTCAGATCCGCAATATGTCAATTGACGTCCTGGGATTTCAGTGGTGAAATCTCAATGATGCCGGCACCTGCAGCCATCATTGAGGTATTGTTTTTTTTTTTCTGCAGGGGATTCCCGTCACCCTAAGAACGATCATAGCGGCAGTTCAGTCGCTTCATCGTTCTTACAGGCAGAGCCACCTTAATGCATGGGCACCCCTGGGCACTGCCCAGGGGCCCCAGGTGCATTTGGGCCCCATGACAATCTTGTAAAACATCATACTTGCCAACCATCCCAGATTTGCTGGGACAGTCACGTTTTTTACTAAGCTGCTCCAGGATGGCAGCGCCCAGGGCAGCATTCCAGATCCTGTACAGTGCCCTCCTGATACCAGTATTGAACCCTTCTGCTTCCCCCCCTGTACTGTGCCCTTTGTGTTGATTAGTCTTTGATTTATGGCATGTTTTATTATTGTTTAAAATTGATTTTATTAAAAGTACTAATAAATATATGTTTATTTCTATCAATGATTTATACATTAGTTCTTGAGAGTAGGTGCGTAAATTGGGGCAGGCTGATAAGGGCCCCAGAGTATTACTTTGCCCAGGGGCCCATGATGCTATTAAGACGGCCCTGCTTACAGGTGACGGGAGGGGACGCCCCCTCCCGTCGCCCTCCGGCGCTTCTCTCGACTCACCTGAGCGATCGGTGAACGGGAGAAGGAATCGCCAGCCGCCGGAAAGAAGTACCAGAGATTTCCAAGGGACAGATGGTCCCCGGTCATCTCTATGGCTCTCGGAGGCCCGGGTGCACGTCATGACGTCACGTCCGGGTCTCTGGATGTAAACAATGCCAGTGAACTCAGCTGGAAAGCCTGGGATCGTCCATTTTTTTTTCTGATCTCAGCCTTTCCAGTCTGGGGGAGAGATGCGGGGTCTTATAGAGCTTAAAGAGGACCTGTCACACACTTTTCCTATTACAAGGGATGTTTACATTCCTTGTAATAGGAATAAAAGCGATTAAAAAAAAAAAATTAAAGAGAAAGTGTAAAAATAAAAGTAAAATAATAAAAAAAAAAAAATGTAAAGAGCCCCCGTCCCCGCAAGCTCGCGTACAGAAGCGAACGCACATGTAAGTTGCACCCGCATATGTAAACGGCGTTCAAACCACACATGTGAGGTATTGCCGCATGCGTTAGAGTGAAGGCAACAATTCTAGCCCAAGACCTCCTCTGTAACTCTAAATATCTAACCTGTAAAAACTTTTAAAACATCGCCTATGGAGATTTTTAAGTACCAAAGTTCAGCGCCATTCCACGAGTTTGCGCAATTTTAAAGCATGGCATGTTAGGTATCTATTTACGCGGTGTAACATCATCTTTCACATTATGAAAAAAAATGGGCTAACTTTACTGTTTTTTTTTTAATTCATTCTTTTTAAAAAAAACGCGTTTGAAAAATCGCTGCGTAAATACCGCAAGACATAAAAAGTTGCAACAACCGCCTTTTTATTCCCCAGGATTTCTGCTAAAAACCATATATAATGTTTGGGGGTTCTGAGTAATTTTCTAGCAAATAAATGATGATTTGTGTGTGTAGAAGCGGAGTGCCACGAATGGCCCGGATGCCAAGTGGTGAAAAAAGAGTGTTTGGAGCGTTAAGAAAACGGGTAAAATGCGAATACTTGTTAGGAAAGTGAAGCCGTACTTTATGGCGGTTCAGTAAAAGTTTAGAACTCTATCTGTAATCTCAGGATGTCCTCGGGTCACTGGGACGATGTATTTATAGTTTCAGGAACAATGGAGGATCACTGCGAAAATCCGCGCCAACGTCTACTAACCTGCTAGATTGTTGTCTTGTTGATTTGACCTTTTTGGAAGGCATCAGACTCAGGAGACGCTCCTCGCGCATTCTAATTGGCTCTCTTACGGCTCGTACATTGTGTACCTCTTATAAAGAAAAGCCGGAGGGGGAAATACAACACAACGTGAGTCAGCCGAGAACAAATGTTAAAAGCAAGAAGAGATACCAATCCTTTCCTTGGAAATTTAAAGGGATTGTAAAGGTAACATCTTTTTTTATATATAACAAACACGTTATACTTACCTGATCTGTGTAATGGTTTTGCAAAAAGGAGCCCTGATCCTCCTCTTCTCTGGTCCCCCAGCAACCCTCCTGCTGAGTGCCTACAATAGCAAACCACTTGCCATGGGGGCACTTGCTGGGCTCACTCCTGAGCCACGCTCTCTGTGTCCATTACACACAGGGCGCGGTCTGTGGCTTGGCCCTGCCCCCCCCACTCCCTCCTCACTGGCTATGATAGACACATAGATGTGCGCAGGGGGTGTGCCAGGTGTGCATGGGCACACCCTAATCACCCCTAGCGACAGCACTATCCAGTGTATCATCCAGTGCACAGAAGTGTGCCGGGCACACAGGCATGAGGGAAGGGGGACCCACTGTACCCTGTCGGGCAATGCCCAGTACAGTGTGTACAAACAGGATGGAGGAGGCCAAATCTGCCCCGCCTCCTATCCTATACCTGCTGATTCTGCCCCACCCCACGCTCCACCCCCAGACTTGCACACACTTATGAAAGGGCTGCCTGGGGCCATGATTGTGAGTAGCAGGCATATTGAACACCCCCTTCTCTCTCATCCCTCCCTTTCTCTCCCCCCTCTCTCTCATGCCCCACCTCCCTCTCTCTTGCCCCCCCTTTGTCTCATCCCCCCTCTCTCCCCCTCTCTCACCCCATTCTCTCTCTTGCCCACCCACCCCCCTCTTTCTCTCCCACCCCTCTTTTTTAACCCTCTCTCTTACCCTACCTTTCTCACCCCCCCCTCTCTCTCACCCACCCCCTCTTTCTCTCCCACCCCCTGTCTCTTACCCTACCTTTCTTACCCCCTCTCTCTCTCACACCCCACCCCCTCTCTCACCCATCTCTCTTACCCCCTCTCTCTCTCTCACCCCACCCCTCTTTCTCTCCCACCCCCTCTCTCCCACCCCTCTTTTTTAACCCT
>BLSH010543835.1:316310-327779 GCA_018402905.1 Glandirana rugosa
AAATATCCTACCAACAGTAGAATCGAGGTCCTAATTACACAGGCCGTGTATATTAGGGAAGAGTAACGGAACGATACTGTTAGGCTAATAGGGAGAGGGCTGGGGACCTAGAGGTTAAGTATTAAGAGACCTCCTGCGAGCCGAGAGGCAGGCCCGTTTCGACGGTTGGTAGACGTTAGTTATGCCAACTTATGCCTTTCTGCTCATTCTTCGATTTAACGTTTAATTTTTGTTTTAACACAGTCGACGACTCTCTCGTCTACGGTCTCTATTACAAATCCGGAGTATGTGTGTCTGCAAAAAACTGCGGCCGCAAAAGACCGCAAAAAACGTCGAGAGGTACAATCAGTTACCGGGGTATTTTTACAGCTCAGAAACGCCGACGTTTTTATGGGGCCATTGACTAACATGGAGAGCTGCAAAAAACGCCAGAAAACGCCGGCGTCAAAAAACGTCTGTGTGTATGAGGCCTAAACATTATCTCTGGCATCTGCTCTCTCAGCAGCTGACACAATTTTGTTTTTAATTTGCAATTTAGCTTCTTACTCGTCTTTCCGTATTCAACCGTATTGATTGCAGATGGTTGGCAGCTTTGCCCGGACGGAGAGCCGAGCGTCCTCCAGAGAATTATGAATTGGAGATCCAGGGGTCGGGAGAGGGATAATCGGATTGTCATAGCAAGGCAATGAGAAGGGATTATATGTGCCGGACACATTAATCCTGGAGCTAAGATGACAACCATCCTATAAAGGGATTAGCGGTACACGGGCAGGAATCTGATGCCGCCAGGCGGACCTCACCTCTACGGCTGGCAAATCTGTTAACACAAAATGGATCCTTTAAAATATTCAACAACTCCCCGTGAAAGAGGTCTCATGGAATACAGGCTGTCTCATAAATACTGGATGTGGACGTCAACTTTAATTGAATGTTCAATGCTTTTTTTTTTGAAAGCTTAAAACTCCACTTTTGTTGAGTAAAAAACCCTCCTCCCCTCCGGGTGATCCAAATCCAACAAAAAAATGATAGCATTGCAGCTTACCGGTCCCTAGATGGGGTGGCTCCATTCGTTTTCATTTTTCACACTTTTTTTTTGCTCTATTCTAATTTGGTAATCCTGCCATTAAGACACCCCCTGTGCTTGGGGGACAACTGCACTGAGCAGCATTGTGACCCTAAAAAATACCGTGTAGTCCTTGCATTGGTGTCAATGGATGCAATAAAACCCCCCAGCACTGGGGTCAATCATTGCAATAATAACATTGGTATCAATGACCCCTAGCATTGGTGTGGGTGGATGCAAAAAAAAAAAAAACCCAACATTGGTGTCAATTGACGAGGATTGGTGTCAGTGGAAGAAAAATAATCCGCAGCATTGGTGTCGGTGGATGCAATAACCCCCCAGGACTGGTATCAATTGACTGCAATAATAACCCCCAGAATTGGTGTCTGTGGATGCAATAATAACCCCCAGCATTTGTGACAATGACCGTAATAATAACCCCCAACATTGGTGTCTGTGGATGCAATAATAATCCCCAGCATTTGTGACAATGGCCGTAATAATAACCCCCAACATTGGTGTCTGTGGATGCAATAATAAACCCCAGCATTTGTGAGAATGCCTGCAATAAATACCCCCAGCATTGGTGTCAATGACCACAAAATTAACCCCCAGCATTGGTGTCATTGGAAGAAATAATAACCCCCAACATTGGTGTCAATGACTGCAATAATAACCCCCAGCATTGGTGCCAGTGGATGCAATAAAAACCTCCAACATCGGTGTCAATGATCGCAATAATAACCCCCAGCATTGGTGTCAATGACCACAATAGTCACCCCCATCATTGGTGTCAATGACTGTAATAATAACCCCCAGCATTGGTGTCTGTGGATGCAATAAAAACCCCCAACATTGGTGTCAATGACCACAATAATAACCCCCAGCATTGGTGTCAATGACCGCAATAATAGCCCCCAGCATTGGTGTCAATGACCGCAATAATAGCCCCCAGCATTGGTGTCAATGACCGCAATAATAGCCCCCAGCATTGGTGTCAATGACCGCAATAATAGCCCCCAGCATTGGTGTCAATGACCACAATAATAACTCCCAGCATTGGTGTCAATGACCGCAATAATAGCCCCCAGCATTGGTGTCAATGACCGCAATAATAACCCCCAGCATTTGTGTCAATGACCGCAATAATAACCCCCAGCATTGGTGTCAATGACCGCAATAATAACCCCCAGCATTTGTGTCAATGACCGCAATAATAACCCCCAGCATTGGTGTCAATATTAGCAATACTAATTCCCAGCACTGGTGTCAGTGGATTTAATAAAAATCCCACAATAGGTGCTCAGAAAAAAGCAATAAAAAAAATATCATTGTGCTTTCCCGTTAAAAATATAAACTTTATGTAATGAAATGCACTCACCTATTCATGTGCACAACTCGTGTGCATCACACTTCCCCCTTAATAGTAGGGATCGGCGGCTGTGCTCTACACCAGTGGTTCTCAACCTGGGTCCTCAAGTACCCCCAACAGGCCATGTTTTGGGAATTTCTCTTGGATAAAATAGCTGTCCAAAATACCAAGGCATTGACACTGATTTAAAGCACCTGTGCAAGATAAAGGAAAACCTGCAAACATGGCCTGTTGGGGGTACTTGAGGACTGAGGTTGAGAACCACTGCTCTAGACAAAAAAAACTCCTTACTTCTGGGTTTGACGTGATGACGTCATTAGCACCCTCCGACGTGTTGCGTCCCCTGCCCATGTGAGTTCCTCAGACGGGTTGCAGTGTCAGGCGGAGATCATTCAGAGAGGTGCCAGTGCTCTGCACCCTGCTACCACTCTGCAAAGTGCTCACAGGTGCCCAACGGGTGATGGTCCCAGCCTGGGATACATCTGGCCACACACAGAGAGCCAGCGGGCCATGTGTTGGGCACCAGTGCCCTAGTTGTGCATCTCCATTGAAAACTTTCTCCTCTATTCTAGTTCTGAGGACAGTCTCCCCCATGGGGACACCAACAACAATAAAAACCTGATTGGGGTTCTAAGTAGGGATAGACCGATAACATTTCTTCAGGCCCAATACCGATACCAATTATTGCCTGCCCTTCAGGCCTATAGCCGATAACAGGTGGCGCTATTCTTTACATTTAGTAGTGCCCTCTGTCCCTCCTCCCCCACATACACACAGGTAGATAGAACTCTCCTACCTTATACAGGAGAGCAGAGATTGGCCGGTTGGCGTTTATTTGGGGGGGGGGGTGGCAAACAACCACCCCCTTTGAGCAGCACCCCCCAGCCCCCCCGAATGGCAGCTCCTCCCCCGCTGTTTGTGGGACAGTCCGGCACTTACCCCATCTGGGCGGGTAGTGGGCAGCGGCTCCATCTCCTCTCCTCCATGGCGGTGTAGCGGCTTCAAGTGTGAGGCTCCTCCCATCCTTCTCCTAAGCGCCCAATAGGATTGCCTGTCCCTTCACCCAATCGGATGACGGGTGTCAAAATCCGCTTCCTGATTGGCGGGGAGGAGTATCAGTGTTACAACAGCTAATATTCATTTGCTGTTTTAACACACCTGGGTGGGTTGAGAGCGTACTCTCTGCACCCTGAGCCCACCCTATTTGGAAGCCTATTAGAGCCTCTGATTTTAATAGATGCTTCAAAAAAACACCCCCGCCATTGTAATTCATGTGCCCGGTATCCTGCCAACGCATGGATAGGAAGCGGCGGTGGCATGGATAGAGGAAGCGGCGCCCGTGCGCCCACAATGCATAGGCCGCATCGATCACAGGGCTGGATGGAGGAGGGAGCTGCCCATGCTAACTTTTGACATTACCAGGCTAGTGATTGGTTGCTAGGATTGCCCAGCAACCAATCACTTATTGTTTAATGTGGAAAGTTAACTCCAGCAGCTCCCGCCCCCATCCAGCCTTGTGATACCGGCCACTGTCCAATGAAAAGGAGAGCGGCGAAAGCTTAATGGAAGGACTGGTAATACAGGGCTGGCCATGATCTATCTGTCAGCTGCCCGTGACCCCCATTCTAGTTAGTGTTGGCTGAAAGGACAGGCGATCCAATTAGAGGAGGAGGGAGGAGAAGCATGGTGGAAGCCGCTGTGATGCAGAGGAGGAGAAGAACCAATGGAAGCTGCCACCTGCTGCCAATCAGGAAGAAGGTCCTGAGACCTGCCACCCTATTGGCTGAAAAGACAGGCGACTCTATTGGACGCCTAGGAGGAGGAGGGAGGAGACACACACAGCGGAAGCTGCCATGATGCAGAAGAGGAAAAGACCCAATGGAAGCCACCGCCCATCGCAGCGCTGCCCGCCCACAACCTAGATGGGGTAAGTGTGGGGCTGGATGACTGACCGACCGACTGACACCGCCCGCAACGGGGGGGGCGTGGGTAGTGCGGGTGACCTGACCGACTGGCAGCGGGGAGCGGTTGGCTCTGGCTGCAACTCTGCCAGTCTATGGCACCGTTGAGTCAGCCCCAGGCCAGTCTTTAACGCAGGGTAAAAAGGGCAGCTGCTCTGGGCCCAGTCATTGTTGTGGGGCCCAAAACAGCTGCCCCTTGAGCCTGCACTGCCCGCAAATAGTAGATAAGTGGATTCAGGAGGGCCCAAGAAAATGTTTGCCCAGGCTCCAATCAATACTAAAGATGGCCCTGGTCGGCTCCACTTTGTCCCGGCCCTGCTCATGGCCCTGACCCACCGGGCAAATGCCCAGTGTGCCCTATGGCTAGTCCAGGCCTGTTTAAATGGTATCCAGAGGAGCAGACTGGCAGAGACTGCAGCGAGCACTGCGCGGGGACAGGGGGAGGTCTGACCAATATCAGTAATATCGCAAAGGGATGGTTTGCTGGTTGCCTCACTTATGTCATTTATCTCATATCACGCCATATTATATAATATATACTCATATCATTATGTATAAACAAATAATCTCTTACTCATGCAAGAATATTGGGTCCATTTACATTCATTTATATGACACGCCATGTAATATATATACTTTTCATCAGTTACACCACATCTTTGAACCATGGAGCTGACTCCGTTTCACTGTCCCTGTCATGCTGGTCCTGTACCCGTGTCCCGGGTGGGTATCGTTGGCCGTGCGTCCCGGTGCGGCCGCGTGGGGGTTTTCCATTTGGACCATACTCACTCGTGTAAGTATGGGGTACCTACACGGACCCCGGCTACTGTTACCACTTCAACCATGCTGTGTTATATATTTGTTTATCTTTCTTGTAGATGCCATGCGTCCACTCCTGAGGAAGCGAGCGGAGCTTGCGAAACGCGTTGAGTACAGGTGCATTGTGTACTAGATCTCACTTCCTTGTATTTCAGGTACGTGTTCTGGTTGTAAGCATAATATATGCCCTATGTGCCGAGGTTATGACCTTGGTTGTCTACAATCCGTTGTTTTATTACAAACAATAATTTCATTGAATTACTTGTGTATCTTTTTTTTTGGACCATCAGCCTCACTCAAAGTCCCATGGGTGTTCACTTGTTCAATATCGGTAATATCGGTACGTTTCTGACCGATACCGATTATCTGAAAAATTGTGGATATCGGCGCTAATAATCGGTCGCTGCGATAATCGCTCGACCCCTAGTTCTAAGTCTTTAGATACACTAAGTTATTTATATAAACCTAAGTCCCGGGCTTGTAAAAACGACTTCCCGCTCCTCCTATGTTATTGGATCGCTTTCAGTCCACTGAATGGGAAGCCCCCACAGCGAGTCCATAGATGGATTTATCACGTGGGCCAGGAAATCGCATTGCGTGTCACTGTAGACTTTGACACGTTCCACATGGTTTCACATCTCCGTGTTTGAGCTTAATAGAACAATTTCAGGATTTTGCTGAGCCCAGCGCTTTCTTCTTGTGCTTCTTTTTTTTTTTTTTTTCTTAAGCGATAAAGAAAAAAAAAAAACAATTTTGCAAGAAATCTTTAACTCAGCATCTAGACTAAGCGTCCCGATAGCGGCATCTCAGACAGGAGGGGTGGCGCGATCTTCTGGGTCAATATTTCATACAATTTTACTCTTCAGCAGAAAATAAAGCGATATCACATTAAGATATTAGGGGGTCTTCTGCGCCCCGGAGGGTGGTGGTTGCCATGGAGCGAGGAATCTCGCGTGCAGAGAATGACAAGCTTCCAGACGTGCGTTGTCAAAATCCAAAGTCGATCTAATATACACTGTATTTCCAAAAGTATTGGGACGCCTGCCTTTACACGCACGTGAACTTTAATGGCACCCCAGTCTAAGGCTCGATTCACAGCAATGCGTTTTGCTTTTCAGCGTTTCTTTCACTGTGCTTTCCGCGTTTTTTTATATTTAATTTTTTTTATAATATTTTATTTTTTTTAACGAAAATGTTGTTGCTAGGCAGATTTAAAACGCGGCAAAAACTCAGCACTTGCGTTTTTCTTGCATGCCCATTGAAGTCTATTACATGCAAAACGCTGCTTTTTGCGGGAAAAAAAAAGTCCCCGACACTTTCCAAAAACGCGGAGGCACAAAAATGCATTGATGTGAACGTGTTCCATAGGAACCCATGGTAAAAAAAATTCACTGCATTTCTGCAAACTGCATCAAAAAATGCACTGGAGCCTTAGGCTGCATTCACACAGGGGGCGGCCCGACTTCAGCGCGACTTTGCCAGGCTATTTCAGCGCGACTTTCAGGGACTTGAGGCGACTTTACAACACGACTTTTGCCAGGCGACTTTGCCTTGACCAATCAGAGAAGGGAGGAGGGAGGGGGTTGCCTAAAAATAAATTCTATTCTTTTCACTACAAAGTCGCTTTTATTTAGATGGGGGATCCGACTTGGAGGCGACTTCCATTCAATTCTATGGGCACAAGTCGCCTAGAAGTAGCACAGGAACCTATTCTGAAGTCACTCCAACTTCAGTAGTGTACATTAAGACGGCCTCCATTCATTTCAATGGGATTTCAGCTGTCAAGCGACTTGGGGTGACTCAAGTCGGAGCGACAGTCGCCCCTGTGTGAATGGGGCCTTAGTCTGTAGGGTTCAATATTGAGTTGGCCCACCCTTTGCAGCTTCAACTCTTCTGGGAAGGCTGTCCACAAGGTTTAGGAGTGTCTATGGGAATGTTTGACCGTTCTTCCAGAAGAGCATTTGTGAGGTCAGGCACTGATGTTGCATGAGAAGGCCTGGCTTGCAGTCTCCACTCTAATTCATCCCAAAGGTGTTCTATTGGGTTGAGGTCAGGACTCTGTGCAGGCCAGTCAAGTTCCTCCACCCCAAACTCGCTCATCCATGTCTTTATGGACCTTGCTTTGTGCAGTGGTGTGCAGTCGTGTTGGAACAGGAAGGGGCCATCCCCAAACTCTTTCCACAAAGCTGGGAGCATGAAATTCTCCAAAATGTCTTGGTATGCTGACCCCTTAAGTGTTCCCTTCACTGGAACTAAGGGGCCAAGTCCAACCCCTGAAAAACAACCCTACACCATAATCCCCCCCTCCACCAAATGATTTGGACCACTGCACAAAGCAAGGTCCATAAAGACATGGATGAGGGAGTTTGGGATGGAGGAACTTGACTGGCCTGCACAGAGTCCTGACCTCAACCTGACAGAACTCCTTTGGGATTAATGTATATATCAAGAGTGTAGCGCTCAAACCTGAAAATAGTGACTAATAAATTTGTTATTATTAGTCACTATTTTCAGGTTTGAGCGCTGCCCTCTTGATATATACAGGATATTTGCAACAAGTTTGGTTGTTGTGTGGCAGCTCCCCCTTCTTCCCTTTATTTCTGTCCTTTCACTTAGCGCGGTATTCACCCCATAATTTATACCTTTGGGATTATTACTTTTGGTAATAGAATGCATACACTCACTGGTCATTTTATTAGGTACACCTGTTCAATTGCTTGGTAATACAAATTGCTAATCAGCCAATCACATGGCAGCAACTCAATGCATTCAGGCATCTAGACGTTGTGAAGACGACTTGCTGAAGTTGAAAGCGAGCATCAGAAAGGGGAAGAAAGGGGATTTAAGTGACTTTGAACGTGGCATGGTTGTTGGTGGCAGACGGGCCGGTCTGAGTATTTCTGGGATTTGCACACACAACCATCTCTCAGGTTTACAGAGAATGGTGGGAAAAAGAGAAAATATCCAGTGAGCGGCAGTTGTGTGGAGGAAAATGCCTTGTTGATATCAGAGGTCAGAGGAGAATGGGCAGACTGGTTCCAGATGATAGAAAGGCAACAGTAACTCAAATAACCACTCGTTACACCCAAGGTATGCAGAATACCATCTCTGAATGCACAACACATCCAACCTTGAAGCAGATGGGCTACAGCAGCAGAAGACCACACCGGGTGCCGCTCCTGTCAGCTAAGAACAGGAAACGGAGGCTACAATTGGCACAGAATCACCAACATTGGACAATAGAAGGTTGGAAAAACATTGCCTGGTCTGATGAGTGTGGATTTCAGCTGCAACATTCAGATGGTGGGGTCAGAATTTGGCGCATGGATCCATCCTGCATTGTATCACCGGTTCAGGCTGGTGGTGGAATGGTGTGGGGGATATTTTCTTGGCACACTTTGGACTCCTTAGTACCAACTGAGTGTGGTTTAAATGCCAAGGCCTACCTGAGTATTGTTGTTGACCATGTCCATCCCTTTATGACTACAGATGATGCTGCCATTTACGGCACGGGATTCTATAGGAACAGCATGGTACGCCAGAGGGCATGCGCCAATGACGTCACCGGCTGCATACAAAGTAAATATCTAGGAGATATTTACGGTACCTATGGGCAGGGCTTTTTTCAGGGGGAGAGCAGTTCCGGCACTGAATGTATTTTACGGGAAGGAGTGCTGGAGTGTGGTGGAGGGTCTGGTGATGCAGCCCACTGAGGGATCTATTGTCGCTATTTTTTTGTGGGGGGGGGGTCTATTGTTGCTGACAGGGGATCTTATGTTTCTGGGGGGGTCAGTTGTTGTTGGGAGGGATCTTCCATTGAGGGAGAGGTCTATTACTGCTGGCTGCTGCAGGGTCATAGGCGTGCACAGCCTATTGCATTAGGGTGTGCGCCCCAAAGCTCAAACACATCCGTGTGTGTGGTGTATATATAACACAGTTTACTATACCTCAGTTATGTATGAACACAGTGAGTGATCGGTACTAATCACTCACTGTGTTCATTCACAAAAGTAAGGGACCTGTAAATGACATAATGGCCCAGGCAGCAAGGGGAATCTGTGCCACGTTTAGGGTGTGCCCAGGCACACCTTGTGTGCACGCCTATGCGCAGGGTCTATTGATGCTGACTGTTGGGAGATCTGTTGTTGCTGCTCTGGGTCTATTGTTACTGGGGTGTTACTTTGTTGCTGGGGGATCTATTGTTACTAGGGGGCCATTGTTGCTGGGGTGGGGTGTATCAAATTCCAACCAAATTACTTCCTAGGACAAAATGATACTTGGTTCTGTATTCTCTAAAAGGGGCAATACAGGGAGGTGGGTAGGAGGTGAAACCAAGGGACGGTGCTCAGAGGTGGGTAAGGGGTGGAGCCAAGGGACGGTGCTCAGAGGTGGGTAGGGGGTGGAGCCAAGGGACGGTGCTCAGAGGTGGGTAGGGGGCGGAGACAAAGGATGATGCAGAAGGGAAGTTCCTGCACCTATTCTCTAAGAAAAAAAGCCCTGCCTAGAGGTGCGCCTTATTATAGGCTTACTTATAGGTAAAAATCATACATGGAGCTTACTCCCACTTTAAGGCAACGTTCCGCTTTAAACACAAATGACATCAGAGCCTTTACATAAAAGCGGAAATTTGAGGTTGAAATAACATTTTTCAAAATTATCAAAACCCCCCCCAAAAAACAAAACAAATGCGACCCTTCATCTTTAGCGTGGTCGGTAGTTTTGACCAGGTGTGGATTATAATCTGATATCATAAAGAAGCCACTTCTAGGAGGTCCTCATCATCTCCCAGCCTTCCATACCTGAAACAAAGGCGCTCATCAGAACAATAGACCAATATCAGCTCAATAAAGAACTCACAATTAGACGTGCGCTGGATCCCCGCCTGCCAATCATCCCACCGCTTCACTCTGCCAAGCAAGTCGTTGGCTTTTATAAAACGCTGCATCGGTTACTAAATACAGTTCCTTCCCCAAAGCACATCATTAACTTTCTAAAAACTCCCGAACACAAATGCCTTCAAAAAGCGAGAGACAATAGCCGAGCACATTGATTGTTTCATAAAAAGTCTTCTCTGTTCTAAGGGCAGAATTTCGGTATCTCAGGCTCATAGGAGAAGGAAGCCTTCGCTTGCCGCCTGCCGGAGAAAATAATAAAAAAAATAAACAAGATGGCTTTATTGCGTGCATTTAATTACTATAATCCAGGTTTACAATGGAGATTTTGAGGGAGATCGGAGATCTTCTGATGATGGAACCCGATTTTCTGGAATTGTCGACCTTTCGTTTTTAACCACAAAAAACAAAGGAGGGAAAGCGCCTCTAAGTCTAAGCTGACATCAATGCGGGCTGCGCTTGATGCGTTTTTCAGGCACGTTTTGCGTTTTTAAACCCTCGTTTTAATCGTTTTCATGCACCTTGCGTTTCAAGTTTGGTCTCATCTGACCACAGGTCTTTCTCCCAATCCTTCTTTGAATCATTTAGATCGTCTTTTTCAACCAGGGTTCCGTGGAACGCTAGGGTTCCTCCAGAGATTGCTAGGGGTTACCTTGAGCAATTTCTGTATTTTAGATAAATAAACACTGACAACATTGATCTTTATAGCAATCTGTAAGGGGGGATTCCTCCCAATGACCACAAATATAAGGAGCATCCATCCAACCACTAAGGTACCATGAGCTATAGATCCGGTGATTACTAGTAGGGGTTCCTGAGACCGAAACGTTGCTTCAAGGGTTCCTCCATGCCCAAAAGGTTGAGAAAGGCTGATTTAGATGTTCACTGGCAGACTTCAGATGGGCCTGCACATGTGGAGGGGGACCTTGTTGGCTCTGCAGGATTTCAATCCATGGCGGTGTATTGTGTTGCCAATGGTTTCTTTGGTGACTGCGGTCCCAACTGCCTTGAGATCCTTCACAAGCTCCTCCTGTGTAGTTCTGGGCTGACCCCTCACTTTTCTCATGACCATCCTCACCCCATGAGGCAAAACCTTACATGGAGCTCCAGACCGAGGGCGATTGATGGTTATTTTGTATTTCTATTTGCAAATAATCTCTCCAACAGTTGTCTCCTTCTCACCAAGCTTCTTGCTGATGGTCTTGCAGTCCATTCCAGCCAACCACCGCCCAGAGTTGTCAGGAAGAGGCCCTTGTCCCCATCAACATGGGGACAAGGTGCTTTGTTGAGTCCCCCACCCCAAAGTACATCCCCATGTTGAGAGCATGCGGCCTAGTATATTTCGGGGGGGGGGGGGGGGGC
>BLSH010543835.1:446588-457336 GCA_018402905.1 Glandirana rugosa
TGCCCCCCCCCCCCCCCCCACAATGCCCACAGCTTATAAATCTTCTTTTTACATTAAAATACTGCCACTATATACCTTTTTTGATGATCTGTATACCACGGTCACATGACAAACTGTAGGGTCTGCCCAAGTGCTGAGTGTTCAGGTAGGAGGAGATTTCTACTACAGCCTGTATACACGCCCACATGTGTGATGTCAATAGCATGTGACCTGGCTAGCTCTGATCAACAAGGAAATGTTCTCTCCAGTAATCGAGACTAAACTGAGCATGTGCAGCTTTACTGCCCTGACTGTGTATTATATGGCCTTGCCAAGAGTGACCCTGCAGGAGGGAAGGATGTATGGCATTCAGGATCAAAGAGCCTTTTTACACAATGCAGAGGATTAACCCCTTAAGTTCCACAGTGAGTATAACAAGCATGCTATGCTGCATATACACACTGATTTTACTATTGTGGGTTTAGTATCACTTTAAGTGTTGACAATAGGGAAGGGCCCACGATTTGAGTCGAATTGTGAACATTATGGTACATTTGCAGCGACCTACCGTGGAGCGCCTCATAATGCATAGCGAGATCATGGTGCGCACAGCTGCCGCCGTCTGCGCTCGCTGTGTTTTGACAGTTTATATGCAAGGGTGGGGCCACCTGGTGACGTAACGGGTGACCTCGCCCCTTCTGACGTCATGTAATGTCAGAGGGGCGGGTCACTCAATTACGTCACCAGGTGGCCCCGCCCTCGACTATAAATCAAAACAAAGAGAGCTCAGTTGGCGGGAGCCCTCCAATTTTTTTTTTCGGGTCGTCGCTCTCCGTGATTGACGATGGATCTTTCTGGTGAATTAGTAGAGGTACAGTGTACCCCAATACTAATTCACATAGGGGTGCGGGGCGGGATCTGGGGACTTCCAGATTCCGATAAGCCCCGCAGACCCCCACAGCCCAGGCTTGTGGGGAAGAGGCTCTTGTCCCCATCAACATAGGGACGAGGTGTTTTGGATTGGGGGGCGCAGAGCCCCCCTGCTCCAAAGCACCCTTACTCCCCATGTTGAGGACACGTAGCCTGGTACGGTTCAGGAGGGGGGGGGGCGCTCGCTCGCCCCCCCCCCCCCCATCCTGGCCGGCCAGGTTACATGCTCGGCTAAGGGTCTGGTTTTGGATTTTAGGGGGGACCCCACTTCAATTTTTTTTTTAATCTTGGCACGGGGT
Source organism: Glandirana rugosa (assembly GCA_018402905.1). Lineage (NCBI taxonomy): Eukaryota > Metazoa > Chordata > Amphibia > Anura > Ranidae > Glandirana > Glandirana rugosa. The sequence continues at coordinate 447,797 of BLSH010543835.1, forward strand.
TCCCCTTAAAATCCAAACCAGACCCGAAGGGCCTGTTATGGAATGGGGGGGGGGGGCATGCAAATTTTTTCAGTGATTTTTATCTATCTTGCTGGGAAACAGCAATACTTTACAGCCGCGAGTGATTTTAACCGCAGTCTGACGGCGGCAAAGTGGCTCGTTATCGCAAACCGCCGTCATATGAAGGCGGGTGCGATAACTAGTGCTGTGAGCACGGGCGCGCACCGATGGAGGTGCGCTCGCACGCTCACTGTGTCTGGGGGGGCCAGGGAGCGGGTAGGGCGGACTCGATCGCCGCCGGCTACCCGCGATGGGCCCCCCACAGCGAGAGAACGGAGGTCCATGTAAGTAAACATGGATCTTCGCTCTCATAGAGGGGGAAAGGCAGTGATCACAGACTTCCTCTATATGGAAGCCGTGATCATCCCCTTCCCCCAGCCAGGCCAGCCCACACACAGTTAGAACACACTGAGGGAACACAGTTAACCCTTAGAGCGCCCCTCCAGGTTAACCCCTTCACTGCCAATGGCATTTATTCAGTAATCAGTGCATTTTTATAGCACTGATCGCTGTATAAATGTCAATGGTCCCAAAAAAGTGTCAATGGCAATATCGCAGTACCGCTAAAAATCGCAGATCGCAGCCATTACTAGTAAAAATATAATAAAAATAAAAACCCCAGAAATTAATTCTCATCGTCCGTAAACGCGGCAGCTTTTGCGCAAACCAATCAATAAACGCAGATTGCGGTTTTTTTAACCAGAAATATGAGGAAGAATATAAATCGGCCAAAACCGATGGAAAAAAAAAATGTTATATATTTTTTTTGGATTTGTATTTTAGCAAAAAGTAGGACATTTGTTTTTTTTTTTTGCAAAATTGTCGCTCTTTTTTTGTTTATAGCGGCGATCAGAAGTGATGCAGCGGTGATCAAATACCACCAAAAGAAAGCTCTATTTGTGGGAAAAAAAGGACGCAAATTTAGTTTGGGTACAACGCCGCACAGCCGCGCAATTGTTAGTTAAGGTGACGCAGCGCCGAATCGCAAAAAGTGCTCTGGTCCTAAAGTGGGAAATCCTTCCGGGCTGAAGTGGCTAAATGACATTTTTTCCTTTACAAATGTCATTTTGCTCTGGCTATGTTCTAAACATCACACAGATGCTCCCTTTTACAGGCAGACTAAGGGGACCCCCCAGGCACGACATTTAAAGAAATCTTTCATTTTTATTGTTTCACTTTAAGCATTATTAAAATCACTGCTCCTGAAAAAACGAGCGATTTAAAAACTTTTTTTTGCATTGATATATGCCCCCTAGGGCAGGACCCGGGTCCCCATATACTTTAACATTGCATATAAGCCTTTAAAATGAGCATGTCTGATTTTCCAAGTTCGGGTCCCATAGACTTTAACAGTGTTCGAATGTTCGTACAATTTTTTTGCCTGTTTGTATGTTCTGGTGCCAACCGAAGGGGGGGGGGGGGGGGGGTATTCGACCCATCCCTAATTGACAATAAAACCCGGAAGCCACTAAGTGTCTTAAATGAAAAAAAAAATGATTCCAGTTAAGTACAATGTTTTTCCTGTAATGTAATGGGCTGACGAAGGCAAATTGAAGCCCTCGCTGTATAATGGACGGCGACACAGAGATTGAAATCAAACAGAACGCGGTAGTTTGACGGTTCTCTAACACCGGCGCGGTGACTCTGTGAGACGATGACATCTGTTCTAGCGGTGAAATGGGAACGCTTAAATGTAAAGTGGGTTTTGCTGCTCCCCCCACTGTTCCGCTGTACCGGCTAATAGCAAAAAAATTGAGACGCTGATCTGAAAAGTGCATTTTAAAAGAAGCTGAACTAACCTGGCACCAATCGGGGACGTGCCACGCTCCGCTGTGTTAATGTAATCCCCTGCCAGGTGACGCCAAACTTTTTATATCAAACTTTTTAAAAGAAGGTAACGGGTATTTGTTCCTTATTCTAAACTTTGCCTTAAAGGGAGAATGAAGTGTATACTTATTGATGATATTAACCGCTTGCCGACCGGCTCGCGTACATTTACTGCTGCAGTGTGGCTCTGTAGCGCGAATCGCCGTCTATAAACGCCAGCTCGCGCGTGCACAGTAGCAGTGCCCTCAGTGCCCACCGCACTCTGCAGAGTTGTGGCCGCGGGAAGAAAAACGGCCGGTCCCCCGCTCTGTCAGGCGGCATGTAAGAGATCTACTGATCCCTGTCACTGGGATCAGTTAAATCTTTGGTGCCCCTGGCAGCCCAGCCACCTCACAGTTAGAACACGCCTAGGGAACACAGTTACCCCCTAGATCTCCCCCTGCAGGTTAACCCCCTTCACTGCCAATAACATTTATACAGTAATCAGTGGATATTTATATTTCTGATCGCTGTATAAATGTCATTGGTCCTAAAAAAGTGTCAAAAATGTCCGACATGTCCTCTGCAATATCGCAGTCCCGATAAAAATCGCAGATCGCCGGCATTACTAGTAAAAAGAAAAGAAAATTGTAAAAACGCTGGAAATAAATTCTCATGGTTTGTTAACGCGGCAACTTTTGCGCAACCCAAATCAATAAACGGCGATTGCAAATTTTTTTTACCTAAAATATGAGGAAGAATATAAATCGGCCAAAACCGATGAATACATTTGGTTTTTTTTTATATATATTTTTTTTAATTTGTATTTTAGCAAAAAGTAAGAAATATTGTTTTTTTTTTGTAAAATTGACGCTCTTTTTTTGTTTATAGCGGTGATCAGAAATGACGCAGAGGGGATCAAATACCATCAAAAGAGAGCTCTATTTGTGGGAAAAAAAGGGCGCAAATTTTGTTTGGGTAAAACGTCGCCCGACCACGCAATTGTCAGTTAAAGTGACACAGTGCCGAATCGCAAAAAGTGCTCTGGTCCTAACATGGGAAATCCTTCCGGGGCTCAAGTGGTTAAAATCTTTATTTTTCTAATAAAATAACAAACATGTTATACTTACCTGCTTTCTGTAATGATTTTGCACAGAGCAGCCCGGATCCTCCTCTTCTCGGGTCCCACGCCAAGCGCTTCTGGCTCCTCCCTCCTGCCAAGTGCCCCGGAGCAAGCAGCTTGCTATGGGGGCACTCCCGTGTTCATTGACATACAGAGCTGCTTCTTGGCCCCGCCTTGCCCCCTCCCTCTCCTGATTGGCTCACCGGCTATGATTGACAGCAGCGGGAGACAATGGCTCCCCTTGCTGTCTCCGCCAATGAGACCTGTTTCCCGATTGGCCAAAACCTCAGGCGATCCTATTGGATGCTTAGTGCCAAGAGGAGGAGAGAGGAGGCGCACGACGGAAGCCCGCCACCTGCCACCTAGATGGGGTCTGCCGTGCTGGAGGAGAGGACACCAGAGCCGCTGCCCGCCACCTAGATGGGGTCCGCCGTGCTGGGGGAGAGGACACCAGAGCTGCTGCTCGCAGCCTGCCACCTAGATAGGGTCTGCCATGCTGGAGGAGAGGACACCAGAGCCGCTGCCCACCACCTAGATGGGATCCGCCATGCTGGGGGAGAGGACACCAGAGCCACTGCCTGCAGCCCACCACCTAGATGGGATCCGCCCTGCTGGAGGAGAGGACACCAGAGCCGCTGCTCACAGCCCGCCACCTAGATAGCATTCGTTGTGCTGGAGGAGAGGACACCAGAGCCTCTGCACGCCGCCCGCCACCCGCCACCTAGATGGGATCCACCTAGATAGGGTCAGCCGCGCTGGAGGAGAGGGCACCAGAGCCGCTGCCCACCACCTAGATAGAATCTGCCGTGCTGGAGGAGAGGACACTAGAGTTGAGGCCTGCCACCTAGATGGGCTCCGCCGTGCTGAAGGAGAGGACACTAGAGCCGCTGCTCGCAGCGCGCTTCCTAAATGGGGTCCGCCATGTTGGAGGAGAGCACATTGGAGCCGCTACCTGCAGCCCGCCACCTAGATGGGGTCCGCCATGCTGGAGGAGAGGACACCAGAGCCAGAGCCCGCAGTTTGCTACCCGCCACCTAGATGGGGTAAGCGAGCAAGCGGGGGTGGTAGTGCCGACGCCGGTTGTCCCGGGGGGGGGGTGTTCTTTGTTTGCCACCACCCCCCCAAATAAAATACCCACCAGCCGCCACTGCTATGGAATTGTCAGAATAAGACACTTCTCATGCATCACCAGACACATGGATGGCGGCGCGCCCATCCCATCAGGCATACAAACTCCAGGCTACAGAATAAAAAAGTATAAAAATCCCGGCCTGCACTCCTCACTACATTTCTTTTCTTTTTTTTTTCTCATAAACCTCAATACATTTCTGAGCACTGCGTGGGATGGAAAGAGTTAGTTAGCAAATCATGTCTCCATTTCCATTCCAAGTGTCTGCAGAGAGCGGCTCCAGCAAATGTTCTCTGCCTTCCCCAGGCCCGGCCTAGAATTTAGTGCTGATTAAACTCGCCGCAGTTACATGTTGGATGAATAAAAAATGTTTGGCGGACAGGGAGAGCTTGCAAATTCCCATTTTCTGATGTCATAAACGGGAGATATTCAGCATTAAAATTTTAAACGCCAGCAGTAGGCGAACACCTATAGATTACCCTGGCACGGGCCGCACTCCCGCAGCTGCCTCCTACCGCCTCTCATTCGTCTGGCGTGAGCGCCGACACCGCGTCCAGGGCGCCCGGCTGACAGGCGAGATAGATTTTGTGCACGGCGTTCCCAGCTCCCTGGTATAAACTTTCTCCCGGAGTTTAATGCTGCATTAGCAAATAGCAAAGCAGCGAGATGGCAATCGTAAGAGGAAATAATTGGGGATCGGCGCGAAAAAAAAAAAAAAAAATATGAGAGGACAGAGCAAAGCAATTTACACCGGGCCGGGAATTACGGACTAAAATCATTGCAAACTTGACACGCCGATGTCAAAATTCTGCAGAGCCGTAAAGTTTGCTGCGCCCGAGCGTGGCTGCGTTTGCAAATTGCGCTGATCTAAACTTTAATACAGCTGGGATGCCGTTATGTCATCGGCTGTGATAGATGATGTTTGTTGAGGAAATCTATGGGCCACTGCTATCAAAAAATGAAACTAAATAAAATGTAATATTTACTTTTTTTTTGTTGCATTTTATGGCCCATATTATATATGCCAAAAAGCAGGAACCCCCCCCCCTGGAAAAAAAAAAGAGTTCTGGTGCTTCCAGTGAAGGATACTGTGGTGTAACTCCACTTCCACTTAAGGACTGAGTCTCTTTTCGAGATTTGATGTTTACAAGTTAAAATCTATTTTTTTTTTTGGCAAGAAAATTACTTAGGACCCCCAAACATTATATATTTTTTTAGAGACCCTAGAGAATAAAATGGCGGTCGTTGCAATACTTTATGCAGTAGACTGTGTTTTGTGCTTAAGTACTCAGAGTTAGGGTTCCCTACATCCCTATTATCTAGTTTTACAGCAAAAGGAGAAGGCCCCAATGGGACTTTAATGGGAACAAAATTCCAAACAGATAAAAATCTTTTCATTTTATTTAGAAAAAGGTATTTTAATATTGTGTAAAAAAATACCATATAAACAAATGACAGGTTCATATGAAGTTGTTACAATTGGTTACATGCAAATACAGTGAGTCTAATACAGTAGTCATCTTGCCACATATAAACTCTATATAATGGCAGAGTATACCCAACGCGTTTCGAGGCTCAGAGGTAATGCTCTTCTTCAGGGATAGTGGCTATTGCCCTAATTTTTTACACAATATTTGTATGTTCAAGAAAATACTTTTTTTTTCTAAATAAAATGAAAAGATTTTACCTGTTTGGGAATTTTGTTCCCATTAAAGTCCCATTGGGGCCTTTTTCTTTTGGTGTTGCAATACTTTGGGGTTGATTTACTAAAGCTTGGAATTGCAAAATTTGGTGCAGCTCCACACAGAAACCAATCAGCTTATTGTCAAAGCTTGATTGAACAAGCTGAGGTTAGAGGCTACCATGCACAGCTGCACCAGTTTTTGCGCTCTCCAGCTTTAGTAAATCAACCCCTTTATGTCACACCGTATTTACCCAACGGTCTTACAAGCGCAATTTTTTTGTAAAAAAAAAATACACTTTTTTTAAATTAAAGACAACAGTAAGGTTAGCCCAATTTTTTTCCATATTGTGAAAGATGATGTTACGCCGAGTAAATTGATACCCAACATGTCACGCTTCAAAATTGCGCCCGCTCGTGGAACGGCGACAAACGATGGCACTTAAAAATCTCCATCGGCGACTTTTAAAAATGTCTACAGGTTACCAGTTTTGAGTTGCAGAGGAGGTCTGGTGCTAGAATTATTGCTCTCGCTCTAACAAGCGCGGCGACACCTCACATGTGTGGTTTGAACACCATTTTCATATGCGGGCGCGACTTACGTATGCGCTCGCTTCTGCGCGCGAGCTCTGCGGGACGGGGAGCTTTACATTTTTTTTTCTTATTTATTTTACTTTTTATTTTTTATGTTTACTCTGTCCTTTTAAAATAAAAAAAATGTGGTCACTTTTATATTTGTAAGCATCCTTTGTAATAGAAAAAAAAGCATGACAGGTCTTCTTTAATGTGAGATCTGGGGGTCAAAAAGACGTCACATCTCACATTTACACTAAATAAAAATGCAATAAAAAAAATAAAGTAAATACAGTGGGTACGGAAAATATTCAGACCCCCTTACATTTTTCACTCTTTGTTATATTGCGGCCATTTTCTAAAATCATTTAAGTTCATTTTTTCCCCTCATTAATGTGCACACAGCACCCCATATTGACAGAAAAACACAGAATTGTTGACATTTTTGCAGATTCATTAAAAAAGAAAAACTGAAATATCACATGGGGGTCCTAAGTATTCAGACCCTTTGCTCAGTATTTAGGAGAAGCCCCCTTTTGATCTAATACAGCCATGAGTCTTTTTGGGAAAGATGCAACAAGTTTTTCACACCTTGCAAATCCTCTCCAGTGCTGTCAGGTTGGATGGTAAACGTTGGTGGACGGCCATTTTTAGGTCCCTCCAGAGATGCTCAATTGGGTTTAAGTCAGGGCTCTGGCTGGGCCATTCAAGAACAGTCACTGAGTTGTTGTGAAGCCACTCCTTCGTTATTTTAGCTGTGTGCTTAGGGTCATTGTCTTGTTGGAAGGTAAACCTTCGGCCCAGTCTGAGGCACTGAGCACTCTGGAGAAGGTTTTGGTCCAGGATATCCCTGTAATTGGCTGCATTCATCTTTCCCTCGATTGCAACCAGTCGTCCTGTCCCTGCAGCTGAAAAACACCCCCACAGCATGATGCTGCCACCACCATGCTTCACTGTTGGGACTGTATTGGACAGGTGATGAGCAGTGCCTGGTTCTCTCCACACATACCGCTTAGAATTAAGGCCAAAAAGTTCTATCTTGGTCTCATCAGACCAGAGAATCTTATTTCTCACCATCTTGGAATCCTTCAGGGTTTTTTTTAGTAAACTCCATGCGGGCTTTCATGTGTCTTGCACTGAGGAGAGGCTTCCGTCGGGCCACTCTGCCATAAAGCCCCGACTGGTGGAGGGCTGCAGTGATGGTTGACTTTCTACAACTTTCTCCCATTATAGATATTACCTATAATTTAATAGTTATTATTAGTTAGATATTTCACATTTTCGGATTTTCATTCTTTCGAATTCTCGGATTTTCTTTCTTATTTTCGGAATTTGCAAATTTACGAATGTATGAATTTACGAAAAAAACAAAAAAAAAAACAACCCCAAAACAAATGAAATGAAAATGGACAAATTTTTTGGCATTGCACACGTCTAGAGCTTTCCCCGCACTTCTTTAACCACTTGCTGACCGTCAACCTCAGGTTGACGGCGACAAGGTGGCTCGATATCGCAAACCACCATCATACGACGGCGGCTGCGATATCATGCACTGTGAGCGCGCGCTGTGTTCGGGGGGGGCAGGGAGCGGGTGCGGTGGACTCGATCTACCCACGATGCCCCCCCCCCACAGTGAAAGAACGGAGGTCAGTGTAAGTAAACACGGATCTCCGTTCTGTTAGAGGGGGAAGGGCGGTGATCACAGCCTTCCTCTATATGGAAGCTGTGATCACTCCCCTTCCCCTGCTAGGGCAGTCCCCCCACAGTCAGAACACGCCCAGGGAACACAGTTAACCCTTAGAGCGCCCCCTCCAGGTTAACCCCTTCACTGCCAATTGGCATTTACACAGTAATCAGTGCATTTTTATAGCACTGATCGCTGTATAAATGCCAATGGTCCCAAAAAAGTGTCAGAATGGTCCGACATGTCCGCCCCAATATCGCAGTACCGCTAAAAATCGCAGATCGCCGCCATTACTAGTAAAAAATAAATCCGTAAACGCGGCCGCTTTTGCGCAAACCAATCAAAAAACGCCTATTGTGATTTTTTTTATCACAGATATGAGGAAGAATATAAATCGGCCAAAACTGATGAAAAAAAATTTTTTTTATATATTTTTTTGGATTTGTATTTTAGCAAAAAGTAAGAAATTTGTTTTTTTTTTGCAAAATTGTCGCTCTTCTTTCGTTTATAGCGGCGATCAGAAATGATGCAGAGGTGAACAAATACCACCAAAAGAAAGCTTTATTTGTGGGAAAAAAAGGACGTAAATTTTGTTTGGGTACAACGTTGCACGACCGCGCAATTGTCAGTTAAAGCAACGCAGCGCCGAATCGCAAAAAGTGCTCTGGTCCTAAAGTGTGAAATCCTTCCGGGGCTGAAGTGGTTAACCACCTGAGCTGCGGAAGGTTTTACCCCACTTCATGACCAGACCATTTTTTTGCTATTTAGCACTGCGCTACTCTAACTGGTAATTGTGCATTCATGCAACGCTGTACGCAAAATACATTTATATACATTTTTTTCATAAAAACAGAGCTTTCTTTTGATGCTGTTTGATCATCACTGGGTTTTTACATTTTTTTTACTATATAAATGAAAAAAAAAAAAACGACCATTTTGAAAAAAAAAGTGTTTTTCTTAATTTTTGTTATAAAATTTTGCAAACAAATAATCTTTTTACTTACTAGAACCAACGAAACCACCAACCCACATCAGAACAACCAAATGAAAATTTCCTCTGTGGGCGAACTACCATAAAGTGATGTTACACTGTGTACAATTGTGCATATATTATCATGCCCTACGAGGATTGTAATGTATATGGCTGTCTGTGCAGTGTTTTGGTGTTAACTTAGGATCACTTATATTTAGTGGTATGTTTTTTGTAAAAGCACCATATGCACACATGTGGTGCTCAATGACAATTTTATAACTATCTAATAAATTTGCTTTTATTTTATACCTGTGTACGTGCCGATAAAGTCCATTTTTTCCGCTATATTAATTCCTAATTGTCTAAAAAAATTTTGGGACGTGGCACAAGGAATTACAATCTTGAGGGGGTCCCCCTGGCCATCGCGGGACACCCATAAATATTCACTAAATTCGATGTAGGGTGGGAGCACCCCAAAAAATTATATTTTGGCCTAAGATGGCAACAATAC
>BLSH010543835.1:458228-468568 GCA_018402905.1 Glandirana rugosa
GACCCTTTACAGAGCTAAAACCAGCTTTGGCGCTAGAGCCTCAGAGGTTGCCATACGATCAGACCGACAGTAATCCAACCAATCTAAGATAAACTGAACTCAGTAACGGGAGCAGATTCTCCGTGTATTCCAGTGCATCCTGGGATTTCAGGACGTACCACTTAACAAACTAGACGAGTCAATCAAGGAAGAGGAGAGAATGAGAAAAGGCCAGACACAGTTTCTATATAAATATGCACTCGAAGGAGCGTTTGTTTATCTCCAGAAACTACTGGAGTATAAACAGCTCCCACGACAAACCTGTTTTACATTCCGGATGACCCTTTACTACTAGTCCACCACTCCCTTTAGGGACCCCCAGGCTTCCCTTAGTAGCCAAAACGAACTAAGCGTAATCAATCTTACCCCTTACCCCCTTTCTCAAGATGAGATAGAGGTAGTCAAATTAGGCCTTACATTTTGTCCAAACAGCACCCTCGACAAATATGAGGTCATCAAAGACCTCTATTTGTTTGCGAGGAAGCTCACGTATAAATATATCTTTGACACAGACCGGAAAAGAGTAAGAGAGGAGAAGGAACTAACTGAGCAGATCAAACAATTCACCATGCAGGACTTTAGGGTCCTACGTGACCTTATGTGCCTCTTAGACGAGGGCAATGACTCAAGTCAAATAGAATCTAACCAACCTAATGACAGCCAGACTAGCATACCGTTGGAGACTCCGAGATCGCGGTTTCGACCAAAATCGAGACATTTCCCAGATTTAAATACCTGCCCACACATATCGGCCTTTTTGCTGGCAATGGTTGGTGAGATTAGGAGGCTCCATGTGCCACGCACACCCTCCAATCTCACCCCACGACAACAAAAGGCCGTGACCCAACTACGGAATAGACAACAAACAATCATCAAACCATCTGATAAAGGGGGTAACATAGTTGTTATGACCCACCCCCAATACGAGAAAATGTGTTTTGACATACTCAAGAATCAAGAATGGTATCGACCAATTACAATAGAAACTATTCAAAACTATGAACAACAATATAGACAACTTATATTTGGGGCCTACTTCAACGCACTTATTGATAAAGAAACTTATGAATACCTTAATACTCCATACCCTAGAATGGCCACGTTCTACTCGATCCCTAAAATCCACAAGAACCTCCGGGACCCACCCGGCAGACCTATCATATCAGGAATAGGTGCACTAACCGAAAATGCTAGTAAATATGTTGATTTTTTTCTGATGCCCCACGTCAGCAGATTATCCTCATACGTTAGGGACACATTGGACCTCCTTACTCGACTTGACGACATCACCATTCCCTCAGAAGCCCTTTTGGTATCAATAGATGTGGAAGCCTTGTATTCCAGCATACCACACAGGCTAGGCACACAAATAGTCCAGGAATTTCTTCGGGAAGTAGATCATCACCAATGGGATTTTGGAGATTTCATCTTGCAATTGCTCTTGTTTATTTTGGAGCACAACACTTTCACCTTTCTCGGTTCCCACTACCTCCAAGTGCAGGGCGTCGCCATGGGCACAGCTTGTGCCCCGGCATACGCCAATCTGTACTTGGGGGGGTGGGAACGGGAAATATTCTCAGACGAGGAGTATAGTCAGTACCTGGACCAGGCTCTCTGCTGGTTCAGGTACATTGATGACATACTCCTCGTCTGGACGGGTACCATTCAGTCCCTTAACACCTTCATGGACCGTCTTAACATCAACAATTACAATTTAAAGTTCACTATGAACTGGCACCCCGAAACTCTCCCGTTTCTCGACTTACAGATATTTAAAGATGGTAGTGGTGGGTTAGCCACTAAACTATACCGTAAAGAAACTGCAGGTAACACCATACTTCATGCACAGAGTGGGCATCCCGCTCCTCTTATTCGGAGCATACCCTATGCCCAATATATTAGACTACGACGTAATTGTACACACGACTCAGACTTTTTCAAACAGGCAGCCGAATTGCGGGCACGCCTGCGGCAGAGAGGTTACAGCAAGACAGTTTTGAGGGACGCATTCAATCGAGCAGTTCGACATACTAGGAACTCCCTTCTATATCCCAAAAAACAAACACAACAGATACCCCCCACAGCCAAGCTCATTACTCGTTTCTCAGCCCAGCACAGAGAATTACAAGCCTGTCTCAACCGCCATTGGCACCTACTTAGGGAAGATCCGGTTCTGGTCAAATACGTCAGGGAAGTCCCTGAGGTAGTTTACCGCAAGTCGGTGTCAATCGGGAATAAAGTCACCACGAGCTTTTATGATCCATCAGTGGCCGACAATAACCCAACACAGGGTATATATACATGTGGCCAATGCACATATTGCCCATGGGTCAAAACAGGGACCCACTTTCATTTACCAAATGGAGACAGATTCCGCCCACGGTTTTACGCAGATTGTGACACCCAAGGAGTCATTTATCTCATGACCTGTAGGTGTGGAGCATATTATGTAGGGAAGACGATCCGCAAGTTCAAAAAAAGAATTTATGACCACATTTATTATTCACAATTTGCCAAAATGATCACTCCGGTCAGCCGCCACCTGGGTCTTTACCATAAATTCGACACATCCTTTGTGCAGTTTTTGGTATTAGAGGTAGTTTCCCAAGACCCACGTGGCGGTGACTGGAATAAGAGGGTGTTGCAGAAAGAGACATTGTGGATTGAAAAATTAGAGGCCTACAAGCCCCCAGGGATTAATGAATGAAATAATTTCATACAAACCATTTCTCTAGAGCTATCTATAGTATAAAGCCAGGGATTATTTTGGGGCTAGCAATAGTGCAGGCGTGTACGGATCATATTGGAAACACATTGTTGGTGACCCAAGTTTGGATGGGGGATCACTTTGATCAGAGGGGGTGTTGCTAAGCAGGGAATTGTGTAAATATTTCCCATGAGGGACGTGGGAATAATGTGGTATTTCCCCCATGGCTGCCCTCAGGCGGGTGCCCACACGGATGTTGTTATGTTATTTTTCCTTTTTTGTCTTTAATATGTGTTGTTGTTACAAGTTGACTATGTCCACCAACCCAGGGATGTGTGACATGTGTGTTGGGCTCACTGGGGCCAAGCCTTGGTGTGAGCGTCCCCTTGGACCACCATGCAGTTGTCCCCCCGGGGGGTTCCGTCCGGTCCATGTCTTTTACCCATGGCTGTGAGCGGAGTATGCGGCCGCTCGGGCCGCGCGTCAGCCCTGGGCCGTCCCTGGCTCGTCCCCGCCCTCTGGGCTTCATTTGTCCTGGGTGGGTGGGAGGCGGGCCGGGCCGGCTCAGCGAGGCGGCGTGCGGCATATGGCGACGTCAGTCGCCTCTACGTCAGCCCGCCTTCCAGCCCCACGGGGGAACCCACCCCCAGAGGGGACTGCGCATGTGCGGACATGACCAGGCCGGGCTGAATGACGTCAGACGCTCTGACGGAGGACTTCAGTCGGGGCACATAAAAAGCACGAGTCAGATGCAGTTGGCTGATGCCACGACACCAGCACCTGCCTCGTCGAGCAGAGTAACCCAGGCCGCGCTCCCCTACCTATCTTGACTCCAGGTAAGCCAACATAATGTGCAAGTTTCTTTTCTGGCGCTAACCGGCGATATACTGCGGCATACAAACTTACCATGCCCTTGTCGCTCCAGGGTTCCGTGGACCTGTGGGTAGCGAACGGGCGGGCCCTCTGGGGCCACAGAGGACATTGCCTGCTCCAACTGTCACAATCAGGTAAAGCTGTACTCTTTTCACTAGGGGGTGTCCCCACTTGCTATATTAGAGTACTGTAAATTATTGGCAGATACCAATACTCAGGCCATATATGTAACTATTTAGATATCCCGACCAATCCGGTTTATCACTGGAGGATGACGGGCCAATGGCCTAAATAGGCGGGCGCGGACCACCCTCATCCACTGCACACAATTGGCACGCGGAACACCTGCTAAGCCACACTTATTAACTGCAAGTAAGCATACTATGGGGCAACTATTAAATTCAGATTTATGAAACTGTTTAAAGGCTCCCCGTCTCCTATTGTTATTTTTAATAACTAGTATACCCCTGTTTACATTTAGTTGTTACATATGTGCCCCCATACTCAGCATAATACGGCTGGGGTGTGGTCTGGACCGGACGGTTCCCTCGGGTGGGGTGGATGCTGACCCGGCTGGCATGAGTGAGTAGGCACATGTTTTTTACATCCCAGAGGTTGGTGTTTTTAATGAAATGTACTAACACATGCTTCTATCTATACCCTTAAGAATATAAAGTTGGGCTCCTGAGGAAGTGACAATTTGTTGCGAAACATGTCGAGCTAGAACCAACGAAACCACCAACCCACATCAGAACAACCAAATGAAAATTTCCTCTGTGGGCGAACTACCATAAAGTGATGTTACACTGTGTACAATTGTGCATATATTATCATGCCCTACGAGGATTGTAATGTATATGGCTGTCTGTGCAGTGTTTTGGTGTTAACTTAGGATCACTTATATTTAGTGGTATGTTTTTTGTAAAAGCACCATATGCACACATGTGGTGCTCAATGACAATTTTATAACTATCTAATAAATTTGCTTTTATTTTATACCTGTGTACGTGCCGATAAAGTCCATTTTTTCCGCTATATTAATTCCTAATCTTTTTACTACATTAAGCCTCGGTTCACACTGATCCGATCTGAGAGATCGGATGTGATTCGCACCGCACTGCAGTGTGCGTCTCCTGCGATCTCTGTGCGATGCGATCTCAGCCATAGAAATAGTGTGGCTGAGATCGCATCGCAATCGGATCAAACTCGCACTGGACCCTTTTTGTTTGCAGGGTCAGAATTCCTGTGCGAGTTTGCAGATCGCACTGCAAACTGAAAAGGGGGTGTCGTTAACAATGTACTGACATCTCCCTTCAGTTCGCATAGGGCAATGTGAACTGCCGCCAGGAGGCTAGCGATGCAGGATTTGCAGGGTTCCCGCATTGCTGCAGTGTGAACCGAGCCGAAGGACCGGTTCACACCTAGGCGACTTGGGATCCGACTTGTGTCGTCTCAAGTCGCTTGACATCAGAAATCCCATTAAAAATAATGTGAGCCGTCTTAATATGCGCTACTGAAGTCATTCCGACTTCAAGGCGACTTCAGAAAAGGATCCTGTACTACTTCAAGGCGACTTCTATCCGACTTGTGCCCATAGAATTCAATGGAAGTCGCCTCCAAGTCGGATCCCCCATCTATATTGATGCAACTTTGAAGCGACTTTACAGGAAAAAGAAAATAATTTTTGAAGGCAACCCCCTCCCTCTAGTCTCTGATTGGCCACAGGCAAAGTCACCTGGCATGGAGGTCACTTCAGGTCGCGTTGTAAGTCACCCAAAGTCACGCTGAAGTCTCGCTGAAGCCGCCTTGAAGTCGCGTTCAAATCACCAGCAGAGTCGCCTCTGAAGTTGGATCGCCTAGGTGTGGACCGGCCCTTAGGCACATAAAATGTATTTTGCTACATTTCTTTAGTAGAAATAACTCAAATTAGTGTATACAGAAATAGAAGTATAGAGAAAATTGATCAACCTTGATGTACTGACGGCCTATCTTACAACCTGATGTTGTATGGACTTTAGTTTCCCTTTATTAAAAGGGGGCTACCGGGTCCTTAAAGGGGAGTTCCACCCATGTAAAAGTCAGCAGCTACAAAAAGTGTAGCTGCTGACTTTTAATACTCAGACACTCACCTGTCCCTTGCTCCAGCAATGTGGTCGCCCGAGGGCTCGCTCTTCGCCCCCTCCCCTCGGCGGTGCCGGTATCACAGGTGTAGGCACCCGGCTTTGGCTTCAAAGCCGGGCGCGCACGTGCGAGTCGCGATGCGCCTTGTGACTAGCCAGAGTATCTTCTGGGACCTGTGACGTGTCCCAGAAGATCGCCGAGAGGGAGGGGGGAAGGTGGACTTCCTTCCCTGAGCCGTGGCACCAGGAGAGGTAGTGGACCTGCGACTCTGTGAAGAAAGGGTCCCTGGTCACCCCAACCCCCAAAAAAAGACGTGCCAAATGTGGCATTTCGGGGGGGTCACTTTCCGTTAAAGCGGAAGTTCCACTTTTGGGTGGAACTCCGCTTTAACTATAGTCCCTGCTTGCCGGGGTCTCACTGTACATACCAGTGGTGGCTGGTGCTCACCAGCCCCTCACTTACCCTATCCAGGTCACGGGTGGCTTCGGCGGTTTCCCTGGCTTCCCCGGCTTCTCCTTCTGGGCCAATCCGGTCCCTTCTCCTCCTAGCCAATCC
The DNA here is from genome assembly GCA_018402905.1 of Glandirana rugosa. Taxonomy (NCBI): domain Eukaryota; kingdom Metazoa; phylum Chordata; class Amphibia; order Anura; family Ranidae; genus Glandirana; species Glandirana rugosa. The sequence goes on from BLSH010543835.1 coordinate 464,524, forward strand.
ATTCTTAGAACCCACTTCCTGTCCTGATTGGCCGGGAGGAGAAGCAGGAAGACTCACTAATGTCACAAGTGGGTGAGCTCATGGCGCAGTGCTCTGCGCCCCGAGCCCAATCTTTTTGAAGCCAATTAGAGCCCCAGGCTCCGATCATGTGCTTCAAAATACCCTTGTAGAAATCTATGCATCCCACGCCCCACATGGAGATTAGGGGCCGGTGCATAGAGATTAAGGGGGTAGCGCCCTGCGCCCCTTGTGGACTGGTCGCCGCTGGTACAAATGCATCTACCACAAGAGCTAACATCCCCCATATCACAAGGTGTTTTTTCAAGTGAACATGTGGAAAAATGTAAAGTACAATGGCAACAGCAGTAACAGAAGGATAAGTTGCTGGTACATCCCTCTTGCTGCTGAGTCTCTCACCTTGAAGGCGTCAGGAGCTCCCAAAGTCAACTAAGCCAATGGTGACTTTCTCAAATTTTCTGTTTGCATAAGCTCCCCCACCATGTGCAGTGGTGTAGTTTGGTTTTGTGCTGTCCTAGGCAAGAGTAAAATTGGACACCCCCCTTATCTAAATTTGTCCCACCTCCTTCCTGTCCATTGACACCCGCCACCATCCGATCTGATTCTATCCGCCAAAAACAGATGAATGGGGGATCTATTCCCCATCTGTCTGACGGTTCGAATCGGATGGTATTTGGATGTAAATGGACAGGCGGTCCATTTCCATCTGACTGCCCCATAGAGGAGAGCGGGCTGTGCCTGTGTCTGCTCTGCATAGCGGATCCACTTAACATAGCCCACCCGCGTGAAAGGGCTCTTACTATGTGTTTTATTTTATTTTAATTTTTTTTACAACTTAATTTTTTTTCTATACAGGTACAATTTTATTTTTTAAAATGTTATATTATTTATTTAATGGGTAAGTACCGAGGTGAAAACCCATGAACAATGGTGGACTGTAAGGGCCATAAAGAGGAAATATGTTAAAATATCATATCATTTTATTGTACAACTTTAAAATCAACAAAGAGAGAATGCCCTCACCCAAGATAAGGGGGGACTGAACAATACACATAATAAAACATAGTATCCATGGGTGTCCGCAGGTAGGGGCAAGTATGTATGAAGTCTCTGATCGTCTCGTGTGCCATGTCCACAGTCTCAGACCATCTCCTGTACTATGTCTGCAGTCTCTGACCATCTCCTGTATCATGTCTGCAGTCTCAGACCATCTCCTGTACTATGTCTGCAGTCTCTGACCATCTCCTGTACTATGTCTGTAGTCTCTGACCATCTCCTGTAGTATGTCCACAGTCTCTGACCATCTCCTGTATTATGTCTGTAGTCTTTGACCGTCTCCTGTATCATGTCTGCAGTCTCTAACCATCTCCTGTACAATGTCTGCAGTCTCTGACCGTCTCTTGTACCATGTCCGCAGTCTTTGACCCTCTCCTGTACTATGCCTGCAGTCTCTGACCATCTCCTGCAATATGTCTGCAGTCTCTGACCGTCTCCTGTACCATGTCTGCAGTCTCTGACCATCTCCTGTACCATGTCTGCAGTCTCTGACCATCTCCTGTACTATGTCTGCAGTCTCTGACCGCGAAAATGTGATATCAAAAAGCGGCATAGCATGGGTGACCTTAAAATGATGCCCCCCCCTGAAAAAATTTCTGCGGACGCCCATGATAGTATCTGCTTAGCACAGTATACTGAATTCCAAGGAATTGGTCTGGTATTGTCTGCATGGTCAAGAACTGGCTTCTTCAGGACCCAGACACAAAATGGACATAACATAATATTAGTACCAAAACCATGTGGTACATAACATCATATAATATTTGTGTCAGTATAAGCAGCGCATGCTCTTACCAATTAGACCAAGTGATCAACAGGTTTCACCTTGGTACTTACCCATATTTTGTCTAGACTTTTCTGGATGAGGCCTAAGTCCAAGTATATTTATTTAATTATTTTTTTAATTTTTTTTTTTTTGGGGGGGGGGGGGGCGCTTTGGAGAGACATCAGGGGACTAAACAGACCTCTAATGTCTCTTTTTTGAGACAGAAAAAGGGACTGTCTTCAGTCTTTCTCTGCAGCCTGAGCTGCACTGTGGATGAATGAATAGGAGTCTGTATAGAGACTCCTATTCATTCATATAATTAAATATAGTACATGGTGTTTACTATATCATAATTTCATTCACAAACTGACAAATAGAAAGCACTGTTTACTATTGGTCAGTGATTATTGAATACAGAAGTGATCAGTACTGTGTTTACCAGCCCCCTCACCCTCCATCCATCCAGATCTCCTGCACTAGCAGCAGCTGCAGCTGCCGGGAGGGGGAGGATTGAGAGCCAACCAGCAGTTTCAGGTGAGGGGGCGCCCAGCACTTACTGAGGTATGGGGCATTGAAGGGAGGGTCGGATCAACAGGGTGGGGGCTGTTCGGCCAAAAAGGATCCCCCTGCAGCTCCCAAATTCAGCGGGAGGGCAGAGGAGGGTAGCCGACAGTTGCAGGAGATCAGGTTTGTGAGGGGGGGGTCAGTGCAGTGGGGTGAGGTGGCAAGGAGAGGGAGCGGCACCGCCCCCCCCCTGAAAAATTCCGCCCAAGGCAAACGTCTTGTTTGCCTCCTGGTAGATACGCCCCTAACCATGTGGCAATGGCAGGGCCTACTTGGCATTGGGTTATGGGAATGGGAGCACATATCTAATCTCTATATTGTAGAAGTTCACCCAAAGTGGTCTGGGCATCTGATGGGCATCTAAAAAAATTGTTAATTTATACTCATCTCGAAAACATAACAGCAATTGTGTATGAAAACCTAACCCAGCTTAGGATGCCTCTTCCCAAGAAGTTTCAAAACATTTAGATAGAGCTGAGCGCTACATTCAGACCAATGTCTTGCCAACATCCCTAAATGATCCTAATTCAAATGAAGAACCCCCCAAGGGACTTTAAAGGTGTAGCGGGGTGCTAAATTTGTTAGGCTGTTAGGCAAAATATATTTGCAAGACAGTACTGGTCTTGCTGTGATTTATAGTTCCTGATTACTGGAATTTCCTCCTCTTAGTGTACTTCTCCACCACGTCAGTAGGTGGCACTGCTGCCTAAGACATGGGTGAGATAAGTCATAATATTCCAGAACATTCTGGAGTGATCTCATTCTTTTCCTAGCCAATCCACTCAGTGCAAGTGCATTGTGGGTAGGTGGGAGGAGACCATATATGGGGAGGAAGTCATGTGATTGGGGCCCGGTCGGTCAGAGTCCAGCCCAGCTCCTCTGGGGTAAGGAGCGTCCAGCCCAGCTCTGCTGGGGTAGGCCCCAGTCGCTCTCCCAGTTCGCTGGGAGGGGTCTGCATTACAGCAGCCTCATGGCAGCCAGGCCTGAGTCCTTAGGCCTATCCAGGGGTCCCGGCTGCCAGGAGTCCCATGCCTGCCTGGAAGATGTAAAGTGTTGTGGTGCGCCTGCCCAGGATCTGCTTCAGTAAGGGGACTGAGAGAGTTCCATGGACCCGTGAGTGTACTCTGTTCATTTCTATGTCAGGATCCACTTAAGCCCAAAGAACTGTGAGAGAGTTCTACCAGCCCAGAGAACTGTGAGAGAGTTCTACATGTTTGTGAGTACATTCTGTTGTTGCTAAATTGGGATTCACTGAAGTTTAGAGAACTAAGAGGGAGTTCTACAGATCCGCAAGTGTAATGTTCGTTTTTGGGGTTGCTAAGTGAGACAGCCACGTGTCAGAGTGTTCAGAAGAGGCTGCGGCCTGTTATGCTGTCTCACTGTATTTTTGCCTGAGAGTCTGCCTGCCTATTCATATTTTTGATTGTCGCTGAAAGGGTGTCCTGAGCTCCCTACCCCTCTCTCCTTGTTCTTGTGTGAAGAATAAACATTATCCTGTTTAAGCATCAGAAAAGTGATTGGTGTTCACCTTCTTTCAATATACCCCTAGACAACTGGAGATACGAGCGAGCAAAGGGTTGTACTGTCAGAGTAGTAAATTATATCCTCAAACTCAGCCGGTCCTACGGGGGTAAGCGCTAC
>BLSH010543835.1:470483-495845 GCA_018402905.1 Glandirana rugosa
CTCTCCCCATCCCTCGAGTCCTGTGGGAAAGTCGCTGTTAGTTTTTATACTTATCCGTCCGTCTGAGAGTCCGTTTTTATGTCACTCTGTCGTATTGTCCGGCGTCGGAGAAGACTTGTGAGACTGTGCACCGACAGAGTGAATCGTTGGGGTTTTTGCTTGTAATGTGAACGCCTAGACATCTTGAGGGAGAATCAAGAGATTTGAAGTCACTTAGGGTTAAATCGTTGTTGTCTTACATGAGTGTTTGTACATCTTGAGAGAGTGTCAAGAGACCCGACCATCTTGAGAGAGTGTCAAGAAACCCGAATTCACCTAGGACTGTATTTTTTGATTGTCGCTGAAAGGGTGTCCTGAGCTCCCTACCCCTCTCTCCTTGTTCTTGTGTGAAGAATAAACATTATCCTGTTTAAGCATCAGAAAAGTGATTGGTGTTCACCTTCTTTCAATATACCCCTAGACAACTGGAGATACGAGCGAGCAAAGGGTTGTACTGTCAGAGTAGTAAATTATATCCTCAAACTCAGCCGGTCCTACGGGGGTAAGTGCTACATGTGGGGTGCTCGTCCGGGATTTATATTCCCTCTACTCTGCAGTCAACGGTACTATTTTTGTGTCTTTTTGCATAGGAGAGACAGCCTGGCCTTTTTGTCACTTTTCGCCAGGGCTGAAGGAGTTAAGGCAGACTCCATTTTATTTTGGCGCGCTGCTTCATGAAGAAGGGCGGCACTGAAGTTCTTTTTGAGCAACCGGACCAATCCTGTGGCAGGAGGAGGAGTCACCGCTCTGCAAAGGAGGACGCGCGGAAGAGCGTGTCGCCATTTTTGGATACACGTGCTGAGAGTCAGAGCAAGCAGAGATGGCGAACCCTGATTTTTCAAGTGTTGGATGGAAAGTTCTTGCGCCTGGTGTCAGATCTAGACCGACCGGTTTCAGGGATGCAGTTATTGACACTGGCGTGCGCTTCACTACACGTGGTTGTCTGGCGCTTTATTCAACAGGTGGCTATGAGTCCATTGGGCTACTGTGCCCCAACTGTGCGGGACAGTATCCGGCCATGGATGGCCTGTGCAAATTGTGGCGAGACCCTGCTGGAAGTCGCCTCACCAACTATACTGCCGCGGGAGCTTAAAGTTGATTGGGCCGAATGTATTGCTGTTCCAGAACCGGAGGGCAGCACCACTATTGCTTCCACTGTTGTTTCCACTACCGCTTCAGCTGCTGTATCTACATGTGCTGAGTCAGATGCTTCTGACAGCACCACTGCTTCAACTATTCATGTGGCAGAAGTGTTAGTTCCTGCTACCACCGAAAGTTTTAAGTCGCTCCATGTGGCAGAAGTGCTAGTTCCTGCCGCCAACGAAAGTTCAAAGCCGTTACCACCGCCTCCCGCAAATTCACTACCGCTCCCCGCTACTACTACCTCTGCTGCATCGCTCACTACAGTACCAGTCTCTAGGCCTTCTTGCGGTCGCGGTCGAGGGCGCCTGCTATGCCTACTCATGGAAGCTCCTGGAAAGTCATCTGAGTCCGGTAAGCCTGTTTCTGATATTCCTGTGGGGACTGTAAAACCTGTCACTACCGAGGGGGCTGAGCTTGTAGAAGTTACTGATGTAAGGCCTAGGCCTAATTTGCTCCCTGCTGAAGAGTTCTCCACTGAAACGGACTCTGACATATTGAGTGATAGGATTTCTGAACTGTTCTCTGATACCATGTCATGGGGCAAGCTAGCGGATAGTGATTTGGAATGTCTGTTTGATCCTGTGGATGACGAAGTCCCCATGCTATTAGTGGACTGTGAATACAAAATAGGTACCTCCACAAACTGGGGTGTGTATTGCCATCATCCCCTTATTTCATCATCGCAATACCCCTTCTTGTTTGGGATTTTTAAGGCAATTTAAACCAAATCATTTCTTTAAAATATACATTTATTGAAAAAGTTAATATTTCAACATAGAAAAAGACAGCCAATATGACATAAAATCAATCAATTTGTGTTACAATGAAGCGTATGTCCATATGTGCATTGTAAGAGATGATATCACCCGTCCTGGATGGCCATGTGACTTGTTGAATGACCATCCATGGGGGCAGGGTGACTTCCTACGCGTTTCGGAACGACTTTTAAATATTCCTTCTTCAGGGAACAGATATCACCTTCTCTGTAGAGATAGATAATGTACAAACTAATACCTTCTATGTAAATACTTCACAGTGGTTGATATACAGTCTGAAATTTAATACACTTACATTCCAGCACAATGTTGTTTCTCTAGAGATCCTGTCTCCGGGAGTCACATACCCCGCTAGAGGTCCCTTTCCCCTTAACGTCAGGATGAGAAGGCAAAAGTTGCCAACAGCCGGTGCATATAAATATATCCCCAAGGATTTCTAGATAAAATATATTATGTATCAACAGGATGACAGTTTACAAACAAATTCCCTAAATCGGAGCTATAATAGGCTCCAATTGAATGTTGGGGGGTTCACTTACTGTTCCATAGAGAATGTTATGCCATGGGAGGGAGTTCGGTCAAGAAAGAACTGCGCACCAACGTCCCCAGGTAGAATTTCCAATGGGACAAGTGCTCTCCCCTTCAAAAGGTCCGCTCCCCTCGATAGGATCTTCAAAAAGTTTTCCTTCAGCCTCACATTGGGTCGGCTGATTCGAAAATGGCACCGGCTACCATCCCCGCATCTTTATAGGACCGCGCACGCGCCGGCGCATCACAGGAAATGCCTCATCGCGTGTTTGTGTCATATCCTGTTTTCCCGAACGTACGTTCAGGGAAAGGATAGACTATGGTCCTAGACTTATAACCGACAGCGCAAAATGGGACAGCACCACCTATTGGAGAAAAACAATTTCCCCTCTATATTGGGCTGTCAATAGAGCCCCAGGGCGGCATTTAGCCATACCACAAGGGCCCTTCTTGCGCTGGACGTAAGGAGGACCAGAGAGGCAACCCGTGACCCCCGATAAACACCATCGAGAATCCAACATTGTGCTTTACAAAAATTGTTTGTTAAATTTCATGAGTTAACATCTTCAACAACAACAAAAGAAAAAAAAAAGGGAAAACAGAAAAACAAAAAATAGAAAGATTGTATTGTCCAAAGACGACATTACATCTAACATCACAGCATTTACTCAGTTAGCTTAAGAAAACTTTTCCAGGTAGGGAGTGACATATCTTGGACCGGGACAGAAACCGGAACGGGGAACCCCGGATCAGGAAAGATGTGGGAATCAGCCCAGGAGAATATCCAGCATACAGCTAATCAGACCAAAATCTATGAGCTTAGGAAACGGAATGAGAGAGGAAAAAGAAGAAAAGGGAAGAAAATGATGGAGGGAAGAGGAAAGAAAAGAGAGGGGCATGGGGGAGATGAGGGAGATGGGGGAGATGGGTGTACAGGCCAGAAGGGAGTCTGAGCCTATTTATCAATCTTATTTGGCTCTAGTCCGTTTTGCCCGAGCTAAAGCCCTCCAAAAAGGGCCTAAAGCTCTCAGCTTCATTTAGACCTGGGGGGGTGGTGGCCCTAAGACGTCTGATCCAGCGCATTTCCTGCTGGAGAAGAGTCTTGTTCCAGTCACCCCCCCTCTGCGGTACATGTGTTCTATCCAAGGCTGTAAATAAAATTCTTGGCATGTGGTACTTGTGGACCCTGGCTACATGTCTCCCCAACGGGAGATATAGGTTACCAATTCGCATACCCTGCAAATGTTTACTTACCCGTGCCTGAAATTCTTGTTTCGTTTTGCTCACATAAAAGGAGCCGCATTGGCAATATGCCAGATACACCACTCCCCTTGTGTGGCAATTTACAAAATGTCTTGCGATTAGGGTTTCCCCATTTGGCAGCCTTATAGATCCTCTTCCACCAATAAAGGGGCAACACGAGCATGACCCACAGGGGAAAGTACCTTTATCTCCACATGGGTCACCTCGATTGCTCCCTCTGTATTCACTTTGGACCAAACGGTCCCGTAGTGAACCTGCCCTTCTAAAGGTAATCTGGGGGTGTGTACCCACGAGATTCCCCAAGATGGGGTCCTCTCTGAGTATAGACCAGTGTTTGTTTAATATTTTGCGTATGGTCTCATGTTCTCGAGAAAATCTTGTAATTAACCTTATATTTTCCGTGTTGGACTGTCCCCCACGAACTATCGGCTTGAAAATCAATTGATGTCTATCTAAATCTTGAACCCTATTGTATGCCTTCCTGAGTGTTGTCTTGGTATATCCCCTATCGCGTAACCTCATGTATAAGGAGTCGGCCTCGGTCTTAAAGTCCTCAATTGAGGTACAGTTGCGTTTTAGGCGTAAAAATTGGCTGTAGGGTATTGATTTTTTTAATGGTTCCGGATGGAAACTGTTCGCATGTAATAAAGTATTGCCTGCAGTCTCCTTTCTATATAGGGTACTGCTAAGCATACCCTCATTATCTTTTTGGATAAAAATGTCCAAAAAACTGATCCTATTTCTATGATAAGTCATAGTGAAAAACAGGATCAGCATATTTCTGTTCATTTCTTCCAAATAGTTTTTAAGTAGTTCTATTGATCCATCCCATACTATAAAAATGTCATCTATATATCTTTGCCATACCACAACATGTTCGGTGTATTTAGCAAGGTCATCGCGTGATAGAAGTTCTTTTTCCAACTCCCCCAGGTACAGATTGGCGTACGATGGGGCACACGAAGTCCCCATCGCAACGCCCTGCACCTGGAGGTAGTGGGAACCTTTAAACATGAAGACATTGTGTCGTAGGACAAAGTCCAACATGGTCAAAACAAAGGATTTTTGTTTCCACTCATGTGTCGAGTTCTGATGTAGGACTCTCTCCACGGCAGCAACCCCAAGATCATGGGGGATGCTGCCGTAGAGTGACTCCACATCAATGGCTACCAATACTGCAGTCTCGGGGATCACCATATTTTCCAAAATTTGAAGCAAATGGATTGTATCCTTGGTGTATGAGGCCAGACCCAGAACATGAGGTCTTAGATGCCAATCAATGAATTGACTCATTGCTTCAGTCAAACACCCATTGCCCGAAACAATGGGTCGTCCTGGAGGATCCTGTATGCTCTTATCTACTTTCGGGAGAGCATAAAATGTTGGAATGCGAGGGTGTCTGGTCCGTACAAAGTCCCACTGCTCAACGGTGAGAATTCCTTCCTGTCGTGCCTCATCCACCAAGGAATAAAATTGCTGGTGGAAACTGTCCACCATAGCCGCAGAGATTTTTTTATAACAACGGGAATCATTAAGAATTTTTTGACACATACGTTCGTACTGGTCATTATTCATTATTACAATATTTCCCCCCTTGTCTGCAAGTTTGATTGTGATATTAACATTGCTTTGGAGTGATTTCAAAGCTTGTTCTTGTTCAAAGGTAAGATTTCCTTTGTGTCGGATAGTTTTCATGTTCTCAATGTCCTTGGTTGTCTGTCTTACAAACAACCCAAGGGCTGGATTTTGTGTCAAGGGGGGAAATTTGTGTGAATCATTGGGGGGAGGTGGGAGAAATCACAAATAGAGTCGACATTGGTCGATTCAAAAGAAAATCACACAAATTTCCCCCCTTGACACAAAATCCAGCCCTTGGGTTGTTTGTAAGACAGACAACCAAGGACATTGAGAACATGAAAACTATCCGACACTGGTCCTCTCTGGTCCTCCTTACGTCCAGCGCAAGAAGGGCCCTTGTGGTATGGCTAAATGAGGCCCTGGGGCTCTATTGACAGCCCGATATAGAGGGGAAATTGTTTTTCTCCAATAGGTGGTGCTGTCCCATTTTGCGCTGTCGGTTACAAGTCTAGGACCATAGTCTATCCTTTCCCTGAACGTACGTTCGGGAAAACAGGATATGACACAAACACGCGATGGCGCATTTCCTGTGATGCGCCGGCGCGTGCGCGGTCCTATAAAGACGCCGGGGATGGTAGCCGGCGCCATTTTCGAATCAGCCGACCCAATGTGAGGCTGAAGGAAAACTTTTTGAAGATCCTATCGAGGGGAGCGGACCTTTTGAAGGGGAGAGCACTTGTCCCATTGGAAATTCTACCTGGGGACGTTGGTGCGCGGTTCTTTCTTGACTGAACTCCCTCCCATGGCATAACATTCTCTATGGAACAGTAAGTGAACCCCCCAACATTCAATTGGAGCCTATTATAGCTCCGATTTAGGGAATTTGTTTGTAAACTGTCATCCCGTTGATACATAATATATTTTATCTAGAAATCCTTGGGGATATATTTATATGCACCGGCTGTTGGCAACTTTTGCCTTCTCATCCTGACGTTAAGGGGAAAGGGACCTCTAGCGGGGTATGTGACTCCCGGAGACAGGATCTCTAGAGAAACAACATTGTGCTGGAATGTAAGTGTATTCAATTTCAGACTGTATATCAACCACTGTGAAGTATTTACATAGAAGGTATTAGTTTGTACATTATCTATCTCTACAGAGAAGGTGATATCTGTTCCCTGAAGAAGGAATATTTAAAAGTCGTTCCGAAACGCGTAGGAAGTCACCCTGCCCCCATGGATGGTCATTCAACAAGTCACATGGTCGTCCAGGACGGGTGATATCATCTCTTACAATGCACATATGGACATACGCTTCATTGTAACACAAATTGATTGATTTTATGTCATATTGGCTGTCTTTTTCTATGTTGAAATATTAACTTTTTCAATAAATGTATATTTTAAAGAAATGATTTGGTTTAAATTGCCTTAAAAATCCCAAACAAGAAGGGGTATTGCGATGATTAGTGGACTGTGATGCCTTTGATTCTCATACCTCACCTGAACCCGGCTCTTTAGTTTCAAGCGAGGAAAAGCGGCTGGCCTACTATGTGAAGACCGTTAGGAATGCGGTATATGCTATGTCAGATAGGGCCCCAAGACCCACCACTATTGCAGGCATTCCAGTAACCTGTGCTGCCTGGTTGTGGAGACCCTAGGGCACTGCCAAAGTTGTCGAAACTGCAAAGAATTGTGATGAAGCGAATAGCGGAGGAATATGGCTATTTGTATCCGTATGTGCCTGAAGATATTGAGGAAGAAATACAAGTAAAAAGGTCTCAGTGGATTGATACCGCAATAAGAGAATTTTTGGATATCCCTGTGGAAAGTGATCTACGGGAGCTTTCTCCTAGAATGAGGGAGAGATACAGTAATATCCTGCAAACCTGGGATTATGGCCGTCACATCTTCTCTGATTGTGTAGTGATCCGACGGCCTAAGCAAAGTGATCAAAGGAGATTCATTACTACCGTGGGACCATCAGGAGAATCCATTCAACTACCAGACCCAAGGTATTATTGGTGATGTTAAGTTTACTGTTTGATCTGAAAAGTTTTGTTTGCCGCCAGTGGAAAATCGCTGGACTTATTCAGAAATGGTGTTTACTGCAACCTCTGTTTTCTGTTAAATTCACAATGTTTGAGAAAATTGAATTGACCATGGGATAAAGCTCTGCTACTTGTTTGAAATTATGACAACCCAAGTGACTATGTGATGTTATTCTGCTAATTGCCAGAAGGAGTGCTATTGCAATGGACACTCTGAAGCACTGCCGGGTTTCCACCTCGCCCGCAGTTGCCTAAAGCGCATTGCACCAGTGTGTTGCAACAGACTGTTACTGCAAATGGACATTCTGAAGTTACTGTGAGCTTCTTCAGAGCTTTCTTTCCCAGAGTAACCTAAAGTGCCTTGCATCAAGTTTTGGGCCTGTGACGGACATTCTGGAGCTTCTATTGGGTCTCTTCACTCTCTTCTCCATCGGTAGTTGCTCTAGGGTGCCTCACAAGATGTACTCTGTAGCTGGACATTCTAAAGCTCTGCTGGGAGGCAAGGAAGGAAAAAAAGGGGAGGAAGCACACTACTCCTGGTCTCACCCTTCTTTGAGTTCAGCAACAGTCTAAAGTGCCCTACAGTTGACATATTACAAAAAGGAAATAAGTCATATTGGGACACGTCAGAGATATGCTGTTGTTTGGTTGGTGCCTTCAACATGTCTTTGCACTTCTGGCCTGTGTATAGTTCGCATTGCTGGACTTTGGAGTTACAGAGACAGGATGCCTTCTTTTTCTTCTCCAATCTTTTGGAGAAGTTGCCCATGGACCTCTGAGAATGTGGGGACAATGTGTAAAGCCTAGCTAGATAGTCAGGTAGGGAGGTACTAAGTGCCTGTAGGGAACCTGCCGGATTATTTAACTACATGGACTGCAACAATTCAAGTACTCTTTTGTATAGATTAGGTGTAGATAATTGAGTAAGTGAAACTGCGTTTAGATACTCTGTGTATATAGTATTTTGGAACAAAGTATTATCCTCCAGGGGATAATGCATTGCCCATACTGTTAAGTAGTAAGATTTTGTATGCTAGTAAGTGATAGTGTAGACTGTGATAGAATATTAGAATTTGGTAGGATGTATGTTTTTTTTTTTGTCTTTCAGGGGCTCCTGAGACCTACAAGTCCTCCTTGGCTAAGGAGAGACCACCTTTTCAAGAATTGCACAATAATTTAGTGATAGGATATTTTGTGTGTGTGTTTCTCTTCTTTTTGTTCTTTTACAGATGTTCCTGCATCTGCGTGCCCTCCTTGGCTAAGGAGAGGCCAACCTTATCTCAAGTTGTACAGAAGTGCCTACTCAGGTTTAAGTCCTCCTTGGATAAGGAGAGACAATGGTGTATATTTTTGGATCAATAACAGTGTTTCTATTAGGTAGATAGATAGGTATAGACTGCAAGTAATGTGATATGTCTTGATATTTTTGTATTTTTCTATTTCGGTGGAAATGCCACCTGTATTTGTACCAAAAGTTTTTCCTTTCCTGTTCCCATTCCTGTCCAAATTTAGCCAGGACACCCTGCAAATATTTTTCTTTTTCCACCGCAGACTCCGGGGACGGAGTCTATTTTGGAGGGGGGTGAATGTAGCGGGGTGCTAAATTTGTTAGGCTGTTAGGCAAAATATATTTGCAAGACAGTACTGGTCTTGCTGTGATTTATAGTTCCTGATTACTGGAATTTCCTCCTTTTAGTGTACTTCTCCACCACGTCAGTAGGTGGCACTGCTGCCTAAGACATGGGTGAGATAAGTCATAATATTCCAGAACATTCTGGAGTGATCTCATTCTTTTCCTAGCCAATCCACTCGGTGCAAGTGCATTGTGGGTAGGTGGGAGGAGACCATATATGGGGAGGAAGTCATGTGATCGGGGCCCGGTCGGTCAGAGTCCAGCCCAGCTCCTCTGGGGAAAGGAGCGTCCAGCCCAGCTCCGCTGGGGTAGGCCCCAGTCGCTCTCCCAGTTCGCTGGGAGGGGTCTGCATTACAGCAGCCTCATGGCAGCCAGGCCTGAGTCCTTAGGCCTATCCAGGGGTCCCGGCTGCCAGGAGTCCCATGCCTGTCCGGAAGATGTAAAGTGTTGTGGTGCGCCTGCCCAGGATCTGCTTCAGTAAGGGGACTGAGAGAGTTCCATGGACCCGTGAGTGTACTCTGTTCATTTTCTATGTCAGGATCCACTTAAGCCCAAAGAACTGTGAGAGAGTTCTACATGTTTGTGAGTACATTCTGTTGTTGCTAAATTGGGATTCACTGAAGTTTAGAGAACTAAGAGGGAGTTCTACAGATCCGCAAGTGTAATGTTCGTTTTTGGGGTTGCTAAGTGAGACAGCCACGTGTCAGAGTGTTCAGAAGAGGCTGCGGCCTGTTATGCTGTCTCACTGTATTTTTGCCTGAGAGTCTGCCTGCCTATTCATATTTTTGATTGTTGCTGAAAGGGTGTCCTGAGCTCCCTACCCCTCTCTCCTTGTTCTTGTGTGAAGAATAAACGTTATCCTGTTTAAGCATCAGAAAAGTGATTGGTGTTCACCTTCTTTCAATATACCCCTAGACAACTGGAGATACGAGCGAGCAAAGGGTTGTACTGTCAGAGTAGTAAATTATATCCTCAAACTCAGCCGGTCCTACGGGGGTAAGCGCTACAAAGGCAAAATGTTATATACAATATAAGTTTAAAAGGCTGGTGCCAATCTTTAATACATACATAGTAAAAAATGAATAGGTCGATAAAATTACACCAAAAAATAGAATGTTGTGACATAAAGGTACAACATATTACAATGCATAGTCAAGGATGCCCTTCTTGTCCAACATCCTGCCAACATCCATTCAACTTGGTCAGTCAAGGTTTGGTACGATCACCATGACAAGAAGTTTTGGCTTGGGGGTGTCAGCTGGAGAGGGTCTACTAAAAATAACATAGTAATCGAAACTCTTTCATCCGTTGTCACCTTAAGGAAGCTCTCAGATGTGTGGACGTCTATGCAGCATGACATTTTGCTGGCTGTGATACCTTTTGATAAAAAATAAGAAATATAATAAGAGATAGAAGAAAAGCGGGAGGTAATCAATGATCTGTGATAAACACCAGCCAACTTCCAAATACGGCACTCAGAGTCTCAAAAGACAATTGCTATCTTTCTCTCCAAGAGAAAAACAATGTAATTGCAGTGACACCTTTTTTTCAAAACCTTTCAAAAAATGTTTTTTTCATTACAGATCCTCAGCAGTAAATGAAAACATTAGTTTCTGCATTGTGGATGTCATGTTCTAATCCAAACACAATCAAGCTGCACCTCTTCCATAAAAACTATAGGTCCCAGGACCTCAGAGATTGAGGAAATGGTACCAAAAACTGATGGTGGAAGGGAATGCAGTGCAGGGGACAGTGAAGGGGGTCAACCGCTCTTTTATAGTTCAAGAAGCATGAAAACATCTTTCATTTCTCTTTTTTTGGTTGACAGTGTGATTTAAACGTGGTTCTGAATATAGGGAAGACAACAGGGAACCTTTAACAGCGCCTTTTAGCATTCGTTTTTTAGTTTTTTACAATTAGATAAGGCGAGGGAGCTTATACAAAAGGCCATCTTCATTCCAGATCACTCCATGCCTAGGGCACCATGATGTCTCAATACCAACCTGCTCTCGAGGCATTCTCATCTTTCCACGCCTAAGGTACAGTGATGTCTAAATACCACCCTGCTCTCAAGGCATGCTCATCATTCCATGCCTAGGGTACAATGATGTCTAAATACCACCCAGCTCTCAAGGCATGCTCATCATTCCATGCCTAGGGTACAATGATGTCCAAATACCACCCTGCTCTCAAGGCATGCTCATCATTCCATGCCTAGGGCACCGTGATGTCTAAATAACATCCTGTTCTCAAGGCATCCCCCTCATTCCATGCCTAGTGTACAATGATGTCTAAATACCACCCTGCTCTCAAGGCATGCTCATCACTCCATGCCTAGGGCACTGTGATGTCTAATTAATCTAACCCTGCTCTTAAGGCATCCTCCTCATTCCATGGCTAGGGTACAATGATGTCTAAATTCCACCCTACTCTCAAGGCATCCTCATCATGCCTAGGGTACCATTATATCTAAATACCAACTTGCCCTCTAGGCATCTTCATCATTCCATGCCTAGGGCACAATGATGTCTAAATACCAACCTGCTCTCTAGGCATCCTCATCATTCCATGCCTAGGATATCATGATGTCGTAATACCATCCTGCTCTCTATGCATCCTCATCATTCCATGCCTAAGGTACCATGATGTCTAAATACCACCCTACTCTTTGGCATCCTCATCATTCCATGCCTAGGGTACCATGATGTCTAAATACCAACCTGCTCTCAAGGCATACTCATCTTTCAATGCTTAGGACATCATGATGTCTAAATACCACTGTAATCTCATGGCAGAACCATAGTTAAGAAGTGGAAGAAAACCCAACATTGTCAATCAACTCCTCAGATTCTCGAGAAAACTCAGAAAGGAATGATCTTTCCTGGTCTCCTAAGGCCTTTGGACACTCCTCCACTATAACTGTCTGGATTAGGGGAACATATTTTAGTGTCTGTAGGCACCTTTATAAGTAGAGCCTTATCCCTGTGTTAAAGCTTTGCAAATTGAGTTTATGGTGATCAAAGTGTATCTATGGCCAAAATGTGAAATCACGTATTCATTGCAAGTATTTCTAGCCTACTCCTCGGATACTACAGTACAACATACTATGTACGATGGATACTACAATATACTACTTATGATGGATACTATAACATACTACGTATGATGGATATTACAACATACTATGTGCAATGGATACTACAACATACCACAATATGTGGTACATTGTAGTATCCATCATACATGGTATGTTGTAGTATCAATGGATTTTACAACATACTACAAAAAATGGATATTACAACATACTTCGTATGAAAGAAACTACAACATGCTATGACATACTACAAACAATGAATACTACAACATATCACATATGATGGGTACTACAACATAGTACTGTAGTAACTTCTAGTGTACAGTGTAGTGAGGTACATTTATGCCGACTCCTAGTAGTTTGTGAAAGTCTGAATTTGCTGTGTGTTCAGCTTAAGGTCAGGCTGGAAGGCTCTGCAGACCAGGCCTCTATCCACTCCCCCTGGTTCTGGAGGTCCATGGAAAATTCTAGAAACTAGTGGGCGGAAGTAAAGTGGCATGGTCTGAATGTTGATAGGAGTTTTGACCAATCCCCTGGCAGGAGGCCTGGCAGGGCGGTAAGACTGGCCCGTAAATATTGAGGAGCCTGGCCAGTGGAGCTCTTGTTGGGTGGAAGATGAAGTGCTTAGGTTGATATTGTGAGGCCATGGAGAGGACCCCGGGGGCTGAGGGGCTCTGCCTCCAGGCTGGAGTTGAGGAAGGAAGGAGAGGAAGCTGAAGAGAGGGACCTTCACCACCTTTCAGTCTCATCGAGGAGACACCCTGTCTAGCGTGGAAAGATCTGTCCAGCAGGAGTCCTGAACGGCAGTCTTATCCTAAGCAGCAGGATTCAAGGGACAGTGTGAGTACCTCTACAACCCCAGGGGGCCTATAAGTGAGAAGGCTGCCAGATACAATATTCATCATGCTTTCACAGGGACAGTGTCACAGCTAACCTAAATCCCTTGCTCTACCCTGGAGGGCTGGTATTTTCAAGTGTTGAGACACTGTGAGTTTCTACTAGGGGACATTAGAGCTCCTACAAATCTTGTGTCCTTGAGAGTTTCACCCATTGGACATAGGGCTTCTATAAGTTTGGGACTTTATGCTACTTCATCTAGGGGACATAGTGCTCCTGAAAGAGGAAACTTTGCTACCAATCCATTAAAGATATCCCTGCAGAGGGAGTACAGTCCAGGATCTTCATTTTTGTGTACATAGTGAAGGGAGATTGTTCTACCAAGTCAAGTTGGGCATCCCATCATGCCTCATCCGCATCCAAGTTGTTTCTCTCAATAAAACAACAAAAACAAGCCCATGGGCTGGTTACTGACTGTGTGGAAGTTGGAAAATGCCTGGCTGTGCAGGAATAGGGGGACCCAAAATCCAGTGGCCCTCTAGGGCAGGGATATGCAATTAGCGGACCTCCAGATGTTGCAGAACTACAAGTCCCATGAGGCATAGCAAGACCCTTACAGCCACAAGCATGACACCCAGAGGCAGAGGCATGATGGGACTTGTAGTTTTGCAACAGCTGGAGGTCCGCTAATTGCATGTCTTTGCTCTAGGGGGTAGCACTACACTATGCATGATGGATACTACAACATATTACGTAGGATGGATGCAGGCTTAGAAGTCTTCGTGGAAATGATGGTTGTAGAAGCCTCTTAGGTCTTTGCTGAGGCAGGAATTTTGCATACACAACATAAAATGAGGAAAGTGAATTTATAGTCAGCTCTTTTCACTTTAGTGTACTTCCAATCCATTCACACAAATAAGATTAAATTTCCACCATTACCTGCAGAGATTGTCCTTCACAATATTATCCACTCTTCTTTTACCATAAATCAAACATCCCAGAGCTCTGGATGAGAAACCAATAAAGGACCAGCTGCAAGCACAAATGTAACACTTTAAAGAGACGTTGAAGAGAAAATAATAAAACAAAAAATAGCCATCAAGCTTTTCTAATGTGTGCTGCTCGTCTCTTTCATCTTCATGGTAATCAGTCCTTGGTTCTTCTAGAGTCCCTGGTGCAGTATGGATACTTTGCCCTGAGGAGTCAGACTCTGATTTTTTATTATCACAACTTTAATAACTATGTTTTATAGACTTAAAGGCCAAATCCACTGTCACGTACCCCTGTATGAGCAGCTCAAGATGATGAGGGTGGCCTCTTGCACAATTCCCGTCCAAGCACGTCTGGAAGTTGAGACAGGGCCAATGGAAGGGTACAGGCACCAGGAAGCTTGAACTGTGGACTTGATCTTTGGAGCGCTGGTAAGCAGAAGGAAAACAATAAGGGCACCCTGACTTCACCCAGACCGGTAGGGAGCAAAGCCGGGTTTACAAGCCAAGTTTGGTAAAATTCTAACAAAAAAGCCAGAGAGGGATCAAGGTTAGAGACAAGCAGAGATTGGCAACGGGCAGGAAACTAGGTACTGATTCAATAGGCAAAATCCTGGTCAAGAATCCAGGCCGAGGTCCGTAACGCAGGTAGGCAGCAGACAAACAGGCAGCAGTAGTCCAAAGGCAGGTCAGACGGATCAATACCAGAGTCAAGCAGGGTTCAAGATCAAGGAGGACAGATATACAAGCTGAAAGACCATTGAGAAATGATCCTATGCAGGGCTCAGGTTTAAATAGTCCACTAGGCACCAGTATCTGTGGTTGACGTGCCCGTACGTCCATGGGCACAATGATGTGTGCGCATGTTAGGCTCTCATGCCTGAAAAGATGTGACATTAATGAGCATGCTCATGAAAATTAGCCTGATCTCTCTGCCAGCTGACTGGAGGTTCCTGATATCCACCCAAATGTATGTGGATAAAAAATATATACAGCTCTGTAAGCAATTGATGATCAGTGGAAGTTCCAACATTAGTGAAGGCACAAATCAGGTTCTGTGGGGACATAGATGGCAATAACTTTTAAAATAATGGTGTTGGAAAGCAATTGTATCTTTTACATGGTGATTTTGTAGACAGGGGTCTCCAAACTTTCTAAACAAAGGACCAGTTTACTGTACTTCAGACTTTAGAGGTGCCGGACTATAGCTATTGGGAGTGGAAATTGTCCTGGAATCAGTGGGAGTAAACAATGCATCTTTGGTGTCAGTGGAAAGAAAAGTGCCCCATCATTGGTGTCAGTGGGAGGAATAGTGCCCCATCATTGGTGTCAGTGGGTGGAATAGGGCTCCATCATTGGTATCAGTGGGAGGAATAGTGCCCCATCATTGGCATCAGTGGGAGGAATAGTGCCCCATCATTGGTATCAGTGGGTGGATTAGTGTCCCATTGTTGGAATCAGTGGGTGGATTAGTGTCCCATCATTGGTATCAGTGGGAGGAATAGTGCCCATACATGGGATGGGCCACTATTCCTCCCACTAATAACAATGATGGGGCACTGTTCCTCCCACTGACACCAATGGTGGGACACTATTCCTCCCACTGACACCAATGATGGGGCACTATTCCTCCCACTGATACCAATGATGGGGCACTATTTCTCCCACTGATACCAATGATGGGGCACTATTCCTCCCACTGATACCAATGATGGGGCACTATTCCTCCTCCTTCTGACCACCAACCTTGACGCCATGTTTTTTCTTACTGATGCTGGGTTTGGTACATTTCCTACCCCCAAATGCCACAATCTGGCCCTTTCTTTGAAAAGTTTGGGTAAGACTATGAAAATAAAACATGTTAGGACAATGTCTATCTGACTCCATCTTTATTTCTGTAACTTCAATTGGAATTTAACAACTTAATCCCAGCCAATTCCGGTTGGAAAGATAGTGGCTAAAGCATGGGCTACACTGTTATCTCAATGGGATATGGGTCCAGGGTATCGGATGTTACTGCCCACAAACTTTCTTTGCTGTGGAACAAAAAGACCTTTTGTTTCCAGTATTTGGAGGCAGAGGTAAGTTTTGCAGGTTCAATAATAGTCCTCCAAAAACTTATTTTACAATGTATGCCTTGGGGGTCCCTTCTGAATATGAGATTATTACTTTCTTAGAGCTATGAGCCGTAATAATAAATAATATATTAGAATACGTCTGCATGTAATGATCAATGGAATGCACAGAGGAAGTTCCTCCAACCGGAGAGGACATAAATCAGGTTCTAGATGGCCAGAGATGGTAATAATTTTAGATAAAAGCAAAATGTAAAAAGTACTTGTATATATTATATGGTGCATATGGACATTTGGTATTCAGTCAGATTATTGGTTAATAATAAAATAGGTCATTAAAGGGAATCTATTGTATTTTTTATATATGTACTTGCTTTATATGTTCAGTACTAAAGAATACAAAATGTAATATATTTGTTTATTTATTTAATAATTTATTTTATTTTATTTATTTTCAATCCGATAAATCTGAAACTGTGCATATGAATATTTTCCAAGTTTTTTTGCCTGCAGGTAGAGATGTAGACAAGATAAAAATCACTATATGGACAAAAGTTTGTGGACACTTGACCACCACACCCAGATGAGCTTGTTGGACATCTCAAACCAAACTCAAAGCCACAAACAAAATTATGGTCGTCTCCACGCCTGCCTTTGGTCATGACAGCTTCCACTCTTCCAAGAAGGCTTTCCAGAAGACTTTGGAGTCTGTGGAAATGTGTGCCTCTTCAGCCAACAAAGTATCTGTGAGGTTGGGTAGTGATGTTGGATGTTGAATCATGACGTTCTAATTCAACCTAAAGGTGCTTAGTAGGGTTGAGGTCAGGGTTCTACACAAGCCATACAAGTTCCTCTCCTCCAAACTCATTAAACCATGTCTTGATGGAGCTGGCTTTGTACGCAGGGTGAATTTGTGGTGAGATTACCTGTGCGAGGATGTGCAAAAGACTGAAGGCCCATACACACGGTCCGATGGTTGGTCAACAACGGTCGTCCAACAGCCTGTTGATCGATAATCTGATCGTGTGTAGGCACAATTCTACTGTCCAACAGAAGTTGGACGACGAGACTAGAAAACTTGTGTTGGCCAACAAGGAGTTGACCGATTGTTGGCTCGTGTGTACAGAAGTTGACCAACCAAAAGTTGGAAGTGCAAACACGCATGCTGGGAATCCATGAAGTGTTTGGTTGTGTAACCTGTGTTCCTAATTCACAAATCACATTCACCTGAACTTAGAGTTGAGCGAAAACCTGGACGTTCGGGTTCAGCGGGTTCGGCCGAACTTTCCGGAAATGTTCGGGTTCGGTATCAGAACTTTACCCCGGACCCCGAACCCCATTGAAGTCAATGGGGACCCAAACTTTTCGGCACAAAAATGACTGTAAAAAAGTCCTGGAAAGTGCTAGAGGGCTGCAAAAGGAAGAAAAATGGGAGATGTTATTAGATCTGCAATCTGTCCCTCAAAGCAGTAGTAATCTCTACCTAGTCCAGTATCAGATCGTTCTGTAATCAGATTGTTCTGTAATCAGATCGTTCTGTAATGCAGGATGAGAGATCGTTCTGTAATCAGATTGTTCTGTAATGCAGGATGAGATGTTATAGATCTAGAATGTGTCCCTCAAAGCAGTAGTAGTAATCTCTACCCAGTTATTATCACTGCAATCTGTCCCTCACAATCTATCCCTCACAGCGCCGGCAGCATCCTCTCCCTACACTAACCTGAGAGCATGTGACATGCAGCACTGTGACTCCAGCCTCATATAGAGGCAGCCATGCCATTAGTAGGCATGGCTGTGATGGCTTCTAGGGAAAACCAGTGAAACGATTGTTGATTGGCTGCCCTGCAGCTATTCAACATGCGTGATAAAATACCAGAACTCAGAACCTGAACGTTTTTCTCAAACGTTCGGGTTCGGATTCGGGACACGGACACCCGAAAGTTCGGTACAAACCGGAACTTTACAGTTCGGGTTCGCTCAACTCTACCTGAACTTCCTCTTTATGCGCTCGGAACATGTCACTACGTTCAGCTTTTTTGGCCGATTACTTGATTCACGTTTGTACGTTAGACCAAACTGCCGTCCCCCAATTTGGACAAAAGTTGGACGTTTGGTTGACCAACCATCTGCTCGTGTGTACGATGCTTTAGGGGTTGCTGCAGCTACTAATATGGGGTATATAACCACCAGGGCTTTTTTTCTCAGAGCCTAGGTGCAGGAACTCCCCCGTTCTGAGTCACCCCTTGTCTTCGCACCCTACCCACCTCTGAGCACTGCCCCTTGGTTCCACCCCTTACCCACCTCCCAGTACCGCCCCTTTTAGAGAATACAGAACCAAATATAATTTTGTGGTGCTAAATAATTTGTATGGAAATTGTTAATGATAACAAGAAAAGCAGTTAAATAATGTAGATCCCCTGCAGCTAGCAACACCAGATCCCCCAGCAATAATAGGCCCCACCCCAGCAACAATAGACCCCCCCACACACAATAGACTTCCCAGCAACAATGGACCCCACCCTACCATAGATCCCCACAGGAAGAGCCCCCCCCCACAGTAACAACTGACCACCCACAACAAAATACCACCCCCAGCAACAAAAGATCCACCCCAACAACATTAGACCCCCCCCATCAGCAACAGCAGATCTCCCAGCGGCCAGCATCATAAGACCCCCCAGCAGCCGGCTACAATAGACCTCTCCCTCAACAGTAGATCCCTACCAGCAGCATAAGGCCCTCACACAAAAACAGATCCCCACCAATGACAATAGATCCCCCGGCAGCCAACATCAAGAGACCCTCCGGGACACCCCACAATCATTTTTTTTGTGTGCTTGTAAACATATTCATTTCAAATTCAGAATTGTGAATACAATTGTAATATATCCACTACAGCGCATTCAGTAAACATACAAATAAAGTGCTAGTGCAATAAATGCGTTCATAAATCCACCAAAAAAAACATCTCCCAGATCCAAATGTCTTTCTTTTCTGCTGCCAAGCGCTTGAGTCACTCATCCTCCATAACCTTGCTACACCCTCAGTGCCCCCCCTGGGAAATGCACTCACCGGGTACAACTGACCCCCTGGGCCTACACCCAGGGTAGTCAAATCACGCCAGCAATCACTGGTTCTCCTTCCAATCTCCACGGTTCACCAGGAATCCAGGCCCATCATAGAATTAAAAATAAAAGGGAGGAACTGAAGCCCATAATCCAGTGCAGAACCCTTTAATAAAGCGCCTTCAATCTACATAAAATGATTGCACTCACAGGGGGGCACCAAAACTTGTGAACATAATCATTTTATGTAGATTGAAGGAATTGTATCAAAGGGTTCTACCCTGGATTATAGTCTTTAGTTTGTTGCTGTAAATTGCTACAGATAATAACATGTAGAAAATAATAAGGTACAGATACAAATGTATTTAATTCATTAGAATTCTTCGAAAAAAGTCTAATATGGGCTAATATCCTCATTCAGCTAGGCAGGGTTTCCTCACCATAGAAGTGGGGAAAATAATGATCGGCTCCCCTGCAGATTGCCCACTTACATAGAAATGAAGGGTCTATAGTTTTTATCATAGGTGTATTTTATATGATAGAGACAGAATATCAACCATAAATCCAGAAAACACACATAAAACAAATGTTATAAATGGAGTTGAAGTTCAGTGAGTAAAATAAGTATTTGATCCCCAAGCAAAACCTGACTTAGTAGTTGGTGGAGAAACCCTTGGCAAGCACAGAGGTCAGATGTTTCTTGTAGTTGGTGACCCCCAGGTTTGCACATCTCAGGAGGGATTTTGGTCCACTCTTCTTTACAGATCTTCACTGAATCCTTAAAGCGGAGTTCCACCCAAAAATGGAACTTCCGCTTTAAGCACTCCTCACCCCCTTACATGCCACATTTGGCATGTAATTTTTTTGGGGGGGGGAGGGGGGTCCCAGGTTTCAGAGGGACTTCCTGTCCCTCTTCCACCTTCCGCCTCTGGGCCGCCTAGGCGACTCCTCCTCTCCTCCTAGGCGGCCCCTCCCTCCTGGCAATCTTCTGGGACACGTCACAGGTCCCAGAAGATTGCCTGGCCACTAAGAATGCGCAGCGCGACTCGCGCATGCGCAGTGGGTGCCCGGCCGTGAAGCCGGGCCGGGTGCCCACACTTGGAATGGCGCGGCCGTCGGGAGGAGGGGGGAGACGAGTGAGGCTTCGGGCGCAGCCATCGCTGGACCGGGAGACAGGTAAGTTACTGTTTATTAACCACTTCCTTACTGGGCACTTAAACCCCCCTCCTGCCTGAACCAATTTTCAGTTTTCAGCGCTGTCGCTCTTTGAATGACAATTGCGCGGTCGTGTGACGTTGTACCCAAACAAAATTTGCGTCCTTTTTTTCCCACAAATAGAGCTTTCTTTTGGTGGTATTTGATCCCCTCTGCGTCATTTCTGATCGCCGCTATAAACAAAAAAAAGAGCGACAATTTTGAAAAAAAAACAATATTTTTTACTTTTTGCTATAATAAATATCCAAAAATAAAAAATAAAAAAACAAATTTATTCATCAGTTTTGACCATTTTATATTCTTCTACATATTTTTGGTAAAAAAAATCGCAATCGGCGTTTATTGATTGGGTTGCGCAAAAGTTATAGCATTTACAAACTATGGACATTGATTTATGGCGTTTTTATTTATTTTATTTTTTTTACTGGTAATGGCGGTGATCTGCGATTTTTATCGGGACTGCGATATCGGGGCGGACATGTCAGACATTTTTCACACATTTTTGGGACCAATGACATTTATACAGCGATCAGAAATTTAAATGTCCACTGATTACTGTATAAATGTCATTGGCAGTGAAGGGGTTAACCAGCAGGGGGCAGTGAAGGGGTTAACAAATGTTCCCTGGTTGTGTTCTAACTGTGGGGGGGCGGGGTTGGTCGGGACATAACAGATCTAACTGATCCCAGTGACAGGGATCAGTAGATCTGTTGTGTCCCATTCACAGAACGGGGAACCGCCGTGTTTACTTCGGCGGTTCCCCGTTCCTCCTCTCTGAAAGGAGACATCGGGTCCGCCCGACCCGTGGGCACGCTCCCGCGGGCGCGAGCGGCGCGTGCACGTGCCGCTCGCGCCCGCGGGAGCGCGCCCAGCACAAGCCAAATGGGAGGACGTCTATTGACGTCCTCCCGGCATTTTAGAGCCGCGCTGTAGCCGTCATTCGGCTATGGCGCGGGCGGGAGGAGGTTAAAAGTCAGCAGCTACACTTTTCGTAGCTGCTGACTTTTAATAAACAAAAAAACGAGTGGAACTCCGCTTTAAGGTTTCTTAGCTGTTGGTTGGCATCTCGAAGTTTCAGCTCCCTCCATAAATTTTCTATAGGATTAAGGTCTGGAGACTGGCTAGGCCACTCCATAACCTTAATGTGCTTCTTGAACCACTCCTTTGTTGCCTTGGTGGGATGTTTTGGGTCATTGTCATGCTGGAAGACCCATCCATGACCCAACTTCAGTGTTCTGGTTGAGGGAAGAAGGTTCTCATACAAGATTTTACAATACATGGCCCCTCTATTGGCCCCTCAATGCGGTGAAGTTGCCCTGTACCTTTAGCAGAGAAGCAGCCCTAAAGCATAACATTTCCATCTCTGTGCTTGGCTGTAGGGATGGAGTTCTTAGGGTCATAGTCAGCATTTTTCTTCCTCCAAACACGGCGAGTCCAGTTAATGCCAAAGAGCTACATTTTGGTCTCATCTGACCACAGCACTTTCTCCCAATCTCTCTCTGAATGATTTAGATATTCATTGGCAAACTTCAGACGGGCTGTACATGTGCCTTCATAAGCAGAGGGACCCTGCGGGCGTTGCAGGATCTTCCTTCGTAGGTGTGCACAGGGGGTGTGCCAGGTGTGCCTGGGCACACCCTAATCACTCTGTGTGGTGCTGATTTCCTCTACTGCCCTGGCTTCCCCTATGTTGCACCCCCCCCCCCACTGCAGTGCTGCTGGCTTCCCTCCTCTCGAGCGGCTGCTGTGGGGGATGTTTCAGGATGGGGAGTGGGGGAAGGGGCTAATCCATATGTCATTTACAAATTCATTCCTTTTCTAAATGAACACACTCACTGTGTTCAATCATAACTGAAGCACAGTAAATTGTTTACTATGCTTCAGCTTGTGAATGAACAGGAAGCTGCTCAGCACAGAGCGCTTCCCATTCATTTACTGTCCAGTGCAGCTGAGGTTGCAGAGAAAGGCGTGCGTGTTTGAGCTTTGGGGTGCACACCCTAATGTAATAGGCTGCGCACCCCTATGGCCACAGGGCAGTATTCCAACATGATAACGACCCCAAACACACCTCCAAGATGACCACTGCTTTGCTAAAGTAGCTGAGGGTTAAGGTGATGGACTGGCCAAGCATCTCCAGACCTAAACCCTATTGAGCATCTGTGGGGCTCCTCAAACGGAAGGTGGAGGAGCGCAAGGTCTCCAACATCCACCACCTCTGTGATGCCGCCATGGAGGAGTGGTAGAGGAATCCAGTGCCAACCTGTGAAGCTCTGGTGAACTCCATGCCCAAGAGAGTTAAGGCAGTGCTGGAAAATAATGGTGGCCACACTAAATATTGACACCTTGGGCCCAATTTGGACATTTTCACTTAGGGGTGTACTCTCTTTTGTTGCCAGTGGTTTAGACATTAATGGCTGTGTGTTGAGTTATTTTGAGGGGACAGCAAATTTACACTGTTATACAAGCTGTACATTCACTACTTTACATTGTAGCAAAGTGTCATTTCTTCAGTGTTGTCACATGAAAAGATAGAATAAAATATTTACAAAATTGTGAGGGGTGTACTTACTTTTGTGAGATACTGTGTCTGGGCTGTACCAATGTTTAGCTATATATAAACAGTAAAGTAATATAAATAGCCTTTACCGTTTCCTTGTAAATCTGAGTGTGATTTCCAAAACATTGTTACAGCCCAGCTCTGTGTGTCAACAATTTGACCTGCAGTGTCCCCTGCTGAAGAAATCTGGTATTGCAGCCTGACCATACAACACCATTCTTCTCTATAGGAACCATTGTATTGATATTCCCAGAAACAGTGGGACAAGAAGTCGTTACAAATGAATTTGATATTTTTTGAATGACTGCCTAAGTGAATTCAATTTTGCCTGGGATTATATTTTAACAGCCGGTGTAAAATTCCATAAAAGTACTCAGCGCCCCCTAAAAAAAAAAAATAACAGATATTTTTTTTTGGTTGATCTATAAAAGGTGGCGCGATAAACACTAACAGAGCCATAACCATCCCTCAACCTGTCCGCCGCGCTTGTGCGTAGACGACACAGAGAGATGCTGTAACTCCTGACAATGTCATATCGATCGGTCTGAGCAAAATCTATAATAAGGAGTAAGGTGCTTGTTTATTTTTTTTAGATGAAGCACTTTCTTATACGGGTATTGATTGGGGAGAAGTCAGGAGGGAGAGGCGTTCACGTGCATCTCCTCTCCTCCAAGCCAAACAACGGGCTGGGTAGAAGAACGGCGAGAGATTTTCTCCTCTGTACATCTGCAGCTGGTTTTACAGGTCAGACACACGGGCTGCAGCAAACCCGTCAATCTTTTCGTGTTCTGCTAATTAATTTGGTTTTGTTTCTATTTCTGGAACTTAAAAGAAAAAAAAATCTACTTGAGTTGGCGCTGACAAACTGAGTCACCCGCTGGCCTATTTTTTTTGTCTTTATCAAGAGTTCCCGTGTCTGAGCAACCGCCTCGGTATAGCAGATCAAAGAGCGGCTGATAGGCAGGCAGTGGGCAAAGGACTAATCCTCAGTATTGCCCGGTGTCAGTATTGCATTAAGTCATTACTGGCTTACTGTGCCTTGTTCTGCGCTGGGTTTCTGTATCGGAGCGGCCATCTTGGCTCTGCTTTCTTATGTTAGGGCCTCCAGCAAGGAGAACGGCGAGCAGCACAATAATGACATCATGAATAGTGTTGAGCGAACCCGGACTGTAACGTTCGGGTCCGTACCGAACTTTCGGGTGTCCGGGACCCGGACCCGAACACGGACATTTTCAAAAAACGTTCGGGTTCTGGTAGTTGATCACGCATGTTGAATAGCTGAAGGGCAGCCAATCAACAAGCGTTTCACTGGTTTTCCCTTAGAAGCCATCACAGCCATGCCTACTAATGGCATGGCTGTGATTGGCCAGTGCATCATGTGACCCAGCCTCTTTATAAGCCGTCACTGCATGTCACATGCTCTTGGGTTAGTGTAGGGAGAGGATGCTGCCGGTGTTTTTATGAGGGAGAGATTGCAGACATTTTAACATGTGATCCTGCATCCTGAGATTACTACTGCTGTGCTGTTGCTCTGAAGGACAGATTGCAGAAATCTGATATTTCACATACTGCTGCTTTGAGTGACAGATTGCAGATCAAACCCTGCCTAACACAACAATCGTTACGATCGTACACACAATCAGATTGTGGGATCGTACACAACGATCAGATTGTGGGAGTAATTTGAGTTTTCACATACTGCTGCTTTGAGTGACAGATTGCAGATCAAACCCTGCATTACACAACGATCTGACTGCACTAGGTAGAGGCTTCTGCTTAGAGGGACAGATTATTGTTCAAAAATCAGTGCCTACTCCTATAGGGCCAGCTGTTGCTGTAAGTGACACATTATTGTTCAAAAATCATCTCCTAGTTCTAAAGGGAGAGTTTCCAGCTGTTGCTTAGAGGGACAGATTATTGTTCAATAACCATTGCCTACTCCTATAGGGCCAGCTGTTGCTGTAAGTGACACATTATTGTTCAAAAATGATCTCCTAGTTGTAAAGGGAGAGCTTCCAGCTGTTGGTGTGAGCAGTGCATTTCTTGCACCAAAATAAAAAGTCCAGCTACGTTGGTGTTTTCCAAAAAAAAGGTATTAATAAATACTTACATATACTTACATAGGGCTACATAATACATTTGAGGGCCCAATGAGGAGAGCAAATAAGGGACGTGGTCATGGTGCTGCTGCTGATGCTGGTGCTGCTGGTGTTGGTGGTGTTGGTGAACCTCCTGTTGGAAGGAGAGGACGTGGTCGAGGTGTGCCAGCTACACGCACAAGGGAAACACCTTCCACAGGTAGCCAACAGAACCTTCACCGGTATATGGTTGGCCAGAATGCCCCTCAACGATTGGTGAGGCCAGAACAAGTACAGGCGATAGTAGATTGGGTGGCTGACAATGCCTCCAGTTCCTTCACATTATCTCCCTCCCGGTCCCTTGATGAAAGCTCAGAGTTGGCACCTGAACCCCATGGCCATCTGTCTTTCACCTCA
Organism: Glandirana rugosa; assembly: GCA_018402905.1. Classification (NCBI taxonomy): domain Eukaryota; kingdom Metazoa; phylum Chordata; class Amphibia; order Anura; family Ranidae; genus Glandirana; species Glandirana rugosa. Next base: position 495,821 of record BLSH010543835.1, read on the forward strand.
GCCCCTTGTAAATTAGCCAAGCAGT
>BLSH010543835.1:507948-518868 GCA_018402905.1 Glandirana rugosa
CCGCGACCCCATACGTCATGACATACAGCGGTCTCCACGCCCCTGCCACAGTACTGCATACACCAGTGCTCCCGCACCTCAGACCACATACATTACTGCATACACCAGCGCCCCCGCACCTCTGGCCTCATACAGTACTGCATACACCAGCGCCCCGCACCTCTGGCCACATACAGTACTGCATACACCAGCGTCCCTGCACCTCTGGCGACATACAGTACTGCATACGCCAGCGCTCCCACACCTCTGGCCACATACAGTACTGCATGCACCAGCGCCCCCGCACCTCTGGCGACATACAGTACTGCATACACCAGTGCCCCCACACCTCTGGCCACATACAGTACTGCATACACCAGTGCCCCCGCACCTCTGGCGACATACAGTACTGCATACACCAGTGCCCCCGCACCTCTGGCGACATACAGTACTGCATGCACCAGTGCCCCCGCACCTCTGGCGACATACAGTACTGCATACACCAGTGCCCCCACACCTCTGGCCACATACAGTACTGCATACACCAGCGCCCCCGCACCTCTGGCGACATACAGTACTGCATACACCAGAGCCCCCGCACCTCTGGCCTCATACAGTACTGCATACACCAGCACCCCCACACCTCTGGCCACATACAGTACTGCATACACCAGCACCCCCACACCTCTGGCCACATACAGTACTGCATACACCAGCAGTGGTTGTGGAACGAATTATCTAAGTTTCCATTGTTTCCTATGGGGAAACTTGCTTTGATTTACGAGTGCTTTGGATTACAAGCATTCTTCTGGAAGGAATTATGCTCGTAATCCAAGGTATTACTGTATCGTGTATATAGACAGGCTCAGTGCAGCTTGTGTTGCCTGAGCAACTTCCTAGTTTCCCCGTGCTCCTGCTTGACAACATACAGTATTGTTTGTATGCCCTGTATGACTTTCCATGTACAGACTGTTTTTCCTTGCCTGCCATGCGCCCTGACCTCGGCTTGTTTCCTGGATCCTCTTCTGCTTCCTACCATCTGGTCTCATTTGGGCGTACCTAGGGTAAGATGACCATATTTTTAAAATGAAATCCGGGGACATTTTTTTTTTTTTACTAGTAATGGCAGGAATCAGCGACTTATAGCGGGACTACGATCAGCTTCAAGGATTTATTGTCAAAGCTTGATTGAACGAGCTGAGGTTAGAAGCTGTTTGATACTGACCAGATTGACCAGTGACACTAATAAAGTGATCAGTGCTAAAAATATACACTGTCACTGTACTAATGACACTGGCTGGGAAGGGGTTAACATCTAGGGCAATCAAAGGATTAAATGTGTGCCTAACAAGTGTTTTCTTACTGTGGGGGGGGGTTGCTTTTACTAAGGGAAGGCACAGATCCCTGTCCCAGCAGCCATGTTATGTGACACACTGTGGCAGTGCAATGCCAGCCAGAGCCATGATAGAATGCCTGCTGCCTGTGAGTTATGATGCCATCCATTATGCCAGAGAGACAGACACAGTGCAATGTATTCACAGACACCTTCAAAACACACCGGTGTTGAAGCCTTGAAGGCACTGGCAGCCCCATGATCGGATCCGCTTCCCCTCTGTGCCCGCTGCTGGACACTATCAGGCAGAAGAACATGCGGGCGGGAATTACACCCCCCCCCCCCAAGCTAGTAGCAGTGGGGGGTGTAATTCAGATTTTTTTTTTAATTCTGCACTGACTGTCCTTAACCACTTGCCGACCGTCAATCAGCAATTGACGGCGGCAAAGTGGCTCTGTAACGCGGATCGCCGTCATACGACGCCTAGTGAGCGCGCGCGTGCCGCCGGAGGCACGCCCGCGCGCTCACTGTGTCCGGGGAGGGCCAGGGAGCGGGTGCGGCGGCTTTGATTGCTGCCGGCTACCCGCTATGGCCCCCCCGGAGCGAAGGAACGGAGGTCCGTGTAAGTAAACACGGACCTCCGCTCTGTGAAGGGGGAAGGGCTGTGATCACAGCCTTCCTGTATACGAAGGCTGTGACCACTCCCCTTCCCCAGCCAGGGCAGCCCCCACACAGTTAGAACACGCCCAGGGAACACAGTTAACCCTTAGAGCGCCCCCTGCAGGTTAACCCCTTCACTGCCAATGGCATTTACACAATAATTAGTGCATTTTTATAGCACTGATCGCTGTATAAATACCAATGGTCCCAAAAAAGTGTCAAAATGGTCTGACATGTCCGCTGAAATATCGCAGTACCGCTAAAAATCGCAGATCGCCGCCATTAATAGTATAAAATAAAAAAAAATTAAAACCCCAAAAATGAATTCTCATCATCCGTAAACGCGACCACTTTTGCGCAAACCAATCAATAAACGCCGATTGCGATTTTTTTATCGCAAATATGAGGAAGAATATAAATCGGTCAAAAACGGTGAAAAAAAATGTTTTTTTATATTTTTTTTTTGGATTTGTATTTTAGCAAAAAGTAAGAAATTTGTTTTTTTTTGCAAAATTGTCGCTCTTCTTTTGTTTATAGCGGCGATCAGAAATGACGCAGAGGGGATCAAATACCACCAAAAGAAAGCTCTATTTGTGGGAAAAAAAGGACGCAAATTTAGTTTGGGTACAACGTCGCACGACCGCGCAATTGTCAGTTAAAGCGACGCAGCGCTGAATCGCAAAAAGGGCTCCGGTCCTAAAGCTGGAAATCCTTCCGGTCCTTAAGTGGTTAAACTGGCTTGGGCCCCTGGTCAAATCCAATCAGGGGACAAAACTGGGGACAGATTTGGTCTGGGGACAGTGTCCTCAATCCGGGGACTGTCCCCTGAAACCGGGGACGTCTGGTCACCCTAGCCTAGGGGCTGCGACCTGGTTCTAGCCTGCTGCAAATCCATCCCCACCATCAGGAGCTCTGGTGAAGAAGCGACTCCATGCCCGAGTTGGCCTTCTACAAGGGTTCACTACCATAGGAACCTGACAGTCTGGCTTTAATTTTGTGCCGTGTATGGCAATGATAACATACAGTGAAATTCTCTCCGTCTGGCAGCTATCTGTTATAAAACAGATGAAGGCCGGGATCTATTTTATCACAAGAAGTGTATTCAGCCCTCATTGGATTAATGAGACTGTGAAAATCCAATCAGGGAGGCTATTTTGGGGAATGAGTAATGGGGTTGGTAATAGAATCTCTTATTCTCCACCAAAACAATTTTAATTGTACGGAGCTGTACGAAAAAAATCTAATTACAATAGATCAAGTTTGACTAAGTCAAGATTAATTCTGGAGGAAAATTGAAGATGAAGCATTAAAATGGTCGGAATTTTGAAGGATTTCATCTCATTCTCCATTAAAATGAAACCCATAAATCATTGGGGATATTGAGAGAACAGGATGTGGTTGTAGGCAGAAAACTTTGAGCGCGCGTTTCTTTTTCTTCCTTTATATCGGGCGTTATTCCCAGCGCACTCCCGTTAAATCACCCGCACGCCGCCTTTTACGGGAACGCATTGCTTGGACGCTAGCCGCACTCTTGCAGATATGTCATCGTTTTATGTGCAAATCCATCGTCTCTCACCGCAGGCGCCCTTACTTGTTTTAAGAAGCTTTGGAAACCTCACATTTCTGTATCAAGGGAGGTCCTCGGGGAGGAAACAAAAACGAGAAGAAGGCAGCGGGTTAAAAACACGAGAATCATAGAAAGTATAAATTACTTTAATATATCTGCGATATAACTTTATGTTGGGAAACTGCGATGACTTTTGGTATATGGTAAAATGTAATTAAAGCGGACCTGCACCTTCTTCCTCAAGTTCCTTTTATTCCATCCCTCCTCCCATTCTGCAGAAGTATTTTTTTTTCTTTGTTAACCTTAAAGTGAATGTAAACCCGAAAATAAAAATTTTAATTAACAATTATGCATAGTAGAGTAGAGGATGTCATGTCATCTGTGCCCAGTCTTGCCACCAAGAGGTAATCCAGCTCTGAGCAATGCTCTTATCTTTTTTCAGTATGTTGTGACTGACCGCTCATTTCCTTATCTCATGCATGAGCATACAGAGCTTCACAACATCCCCTTTTCTTCTCCAGCTCTCCCAGGATTGGCTGCTCCACACCTCAGCTTGATTGGGCATGTTGAAGTCATGTGGTGCCTTCCCTGAGCTTTGAGAGGATTTTTCTCAAAACTCAGGACTAGGAGAGCAGCAGAGTGTAGAGGTGGGTGGGGAGTCTTGTGACATCACAACTCCACCCATCAACTTCCAGCAAAGAGACCCACCCACTGATTACAGAGTTTTTTGGGGCTGCTACTGCTGAAGAGGGGGACATTTGCAAGGTAGGGATACATGCAGGAGGCTTGCATGTATATATACATTAATACTGTGCCATTAGTTTATACTGGGTGGGTGGTGGGTTTATATGCACTTTAACCTTAAAGAGGAAGTAAACCCAGATGGGATTTACTTCCTCTATATTCCCCTGTAAAATAGATGCATAATGGGCTACTATGCATCACATGGCCATTATGTGTTACTTACCTGGAAACGAAGCCTGCGACATCCAGCGGTGTCCCCTGTGCTGGCAGGGCTGGTGCAAGGATTTTTGACCCCCTAGGCGAAACCTCATTTTGCTGCCCCCCCTTTGGCCCCACCCCCTTTGCCCTGTCCATGTATACGATGGAGGTGGCGGAGGTGGAGATTTTTGCAGTGCCTCTCTACCTGTTTCTTTAGCCGTGGTCCCCAGGCCTGTACCTATTGGACCCATCCTAAAGTCAAATAATTGCAGCACCAGCTTGCTTCCCCATGCCAGCCATGGTCTGCAGATAAATGGATGGGCTAGGGTAGTATATGGACAGGGGCTTGGTGCCCTGGGCATCAGTAACGCCCTAGGCGGCCGCCTACTCTGCCTAGTGGTAGAGCCGGCCCTGTGTGCTGGCGGCGTCCATCTTCTGCCCCTCTTCCTTTCGCGGCCGCAACTCTGGCTCTGTGACTGGCCGGAGTTGCGTGACGTCACTCCTACGGGAGCCGCTAGTCATGGCACGGTCTCAGTGAAGAAATGGCACAGAGATCATTTCTTCACTGCGCATGTGCCGAAATGACGTTGGCACATTTAGTACACTGCATATCTCCTGGTATGAGAGATATGCAGGGCACCTACAGGTAAGCCTTGTTATAGGCTTACCTGTAGGTTAAAGGGGTTATCACAAGTTGACACCTACTTTAAAAGTCTGTCCTCCTCCTCCCATACGCGTCATTTGCCATAGGCGATTGATGAGCATCCTGCCCGTTGTGCCTCCGGGGATATGCACATCACATATCCCAGGAGGCTTAGCCATATATTCGAAAAAATGAGGAGGGGGCGGGCGTATCGGTGTCATCGAAAGACCCGCCTGCTGAACCCAGAAGAGCCGGGGGACCTCTCGATGACGTCAGACTGAACATGATGGGGTGGAGCTGAGCTGTGGCTGGGCGTGAGAGGATCTCAGCGGGACAGCGCTGGATTCACTGGATGGGTGAGTATCTGAAATGTGCAGATACCACCATCAGGTAAGCAGGGTCATAAAAAAAATGAGGGGGTTGGCTGAAGGTCCTCTTTAACCACCTCAATACCAGACACTTTCACCCCCTTACCGCCCAGGTCAATTTTCAGCTTTCAGCGCTGCCACACTTTGAATGACAATTGCGCGGTTATGCATCGCTGGACCCAAATTAAATTTTTATAATTTTTTTCCCAACAAATAGAGCTTTCCTTTGGTGGTATTTAATCACCACTGGGGTTTTTTTTATTTTTTGCTAAACCAATAAAAAAAGACCGAAAATTTTGATTAAAAAAGCTTTTCTTCGTTTCTGTTATAAAATTTTGTAAATAAGTATTTTTTCTCCTTCACTGATGGGCACTGATAGGCGCCACTGATGGGCATTTATAGGCAGCACTGATATGCAGCACTGGTGGGCACTAATAGGCGACACTGATAGACAGCACTGATGGGTACTGATAGGTGGAACTGATGGGCATTGATAGGCGGCACTGATAGATGGCAATGATAGGCACTGATGGGCAGCACTGATGGGCACTGATAGGCAGCACTGAGGAGGAGGCACTGACAGGCATTACCAATAGCCACTGATGCCATCCCTGGTGGGCACTGGTTGGCATCCCTGAATTGGGCACTGATTGCCATCCCTGGCGGGCAAGGATTGGCACTTGTGGGCATCTCTGGAGGGCCTGCACTGATAATTGATGAGCTGATAATCAGCAAAGTTCCCCCCCTCCCGTCAGGAGAGCCGATCGGCTCTCTTCTACTCACGCCTTGTCAGAGCGAATAGAGGAATAAAGAGCATTCCCTGGTTACCACGTGATCAGTTGTGATTGGACACAGCTGATCACATGGTAAAGAGTTTACATCATTGGCTCTTTACCAAGATCGGAGATGCAGTGTGTCACAGCGACACACCGCACTAACGATCGCCGCTCTCTGCGCCCTCGGGGGCGCACGCAAGCAGCTTATCCTGCTAGATGTCATATGACGCCCAGTCAGGATAACTGATCCCCCGCCCGGACGTCATTCTGCTATAGGCATGATGTCACGTACCCGGTGGTCGAGTCTGACTTGTGCAGGGGACAACCTCTCTTGCGGCCCTGGTTCGAGGACCCCTGGTAGTGGAGACAGGGAATCCTGGAGCACAGGGGGGCACGAGGGCTGGATATAGTCTCTGGTGGTATCTGAGAATCCATTGGAGCTCGTGCAACGGAAGGGTAGTGATGCAGGCTGGGTCGTCAATAGGCTGGCGGTGAAGTACAGGAGGATCAGGCAGGCGGATGGTCGGGTTCAGGCAGGGTCGGCAACGTGTGGGCAACAAAGGTACAAAGGAGCAGGCAAAGAGTAGTCGTAGACAGGCCAGAGGTCAGGGCAGGCAGATAGCAAACAAAGTCCAAGGGGAGCCGGGGTCACAATACAGGAAGTCTCTTCAAAGTAATACACGGGCCACAACGCTGTAGAACGGACAGCATCTGCTGCAGATTCTCACAGGCTTCAGATAGGGCCGTTTGGCTCAGCTTCCGGCGCATGCGTGTGCATGGGCACCGCCGCGGAAATGTCCCCTAACACATGTGGTTAATAAAAGAGGTTATTCTCTGCATTTTTAACCACTTGACCTCCTAGCAACAAATGACGCTTTTGCCGCTGTGCATACATGGGATTTTCCTAGCCCTAGAGCCGTTCCACCTTCCAGCTCCGCCCCTAACTCCTCCCACACACTCTCTTGCTTGCAGCGGCTCCAGAGTCCCAGGAAAGGAGCAATCTTATAGAAGCCTGATAGGGCAGGGGGCACTGATATAAGGGGGAGTCTCCCTCCCTCTAATGGAGGTCCCTAAGGAAGGGGATGGGGGGAGGGGGGGGGCGATGATATAAGGGACTGTGAGCTAATGAGGGTCTCTAATGGGGGATACTGACTGCTAATATAAAGGATGCTGACCAACCATTAAAACAGCATTTAGCACCCCTCATTGGAGACCCTCATAATACCAAAGTCACCTTATATCAGCACCCCGTCCCCCCCTTTACAGACCCCTTTTAGATCAGAGTCCCTTTATATTAGCACCCCCCTTAGAGACACCCCTCATTAGCTCAGAGTCCCCCTTTTTTAATTTAATTATTTATACTGCAAAAAAAAAAGGTTGCAGCATACCCAGGGCTGTGTAGGTGTAGGAGCTCCCCTCTTCTGAGTCACCCCTTGTCTCCGCCCCTACCTACCTACAAGCACTTTCCCTTGGTTCCATCCCCTGCCCACCTCCTAGTTTAGAGAATACAGAGCCAAGTATTGTTTTGTGGTGCTAAGTGTAGCACCCTGTTCCTAAGCAGGGCTTCTAACAAATTTAGTTGTGCTAGGTGGTAACTAGCCTGGCTAATTTGGAGTTGGATCCACTGATTTCTTTCCTAAACCTGAGTCTGGTGTGTAGTCCCTCTCTTCTGTTGCTAGGTGGCACTGCTGCCTCTGACATTAGGATGATGGATCACGATGAAAACAGTTTATGAGTTAATATGTTGTTTCAACCAATCAGTAGGAGTTTCTTTCGGCCGCTGAGCATGCTGGGATAGACTGTTTATTTGGGAGAAGTCAGGTGATCAGAGTTCTTTGCCTGGGTGGACGTGTGTCGTATTGCTCCGGGTTGCTAGGCCTGAAGCCTGAGGCCTATCCCGGGAGCTCATGGCTACTAGGCCTGTCTGAAGTCTATCCTGGAATCCAAGCAGTAGCAGTGAGTTAGGCCTCAAGTTGTGGGGCCTAACCAAGTTGAGAAGGTTCTGCCTGAGTGGGAACCGGATCGGTGCCAGCGGTATAGGAGAAGCAGTTGCCACAAAGGGACGACCACTCCTGTTACCTGAGGCAGCTGTAGAGAGGATGGAGGTCTGAAGAAGTACCAGAGCAGCCTTGTTCTCTAGCCGGGGACGGTGAAGAAGGGGAAAAGCTTCAGTAGTCTCATCCAGGAACTCAGCGGGAGGCATGGGTGCTCCGTGAAGATAAGTACAGCGGGTAACTGTGAGTCAAGTCAGGGACCCAGCGGGACAGCGTGGGTGAAGCTTGAGTGATCTGCAGTGGGATACTGTGAGATGTGAGCAGAGATCTATAAGGAGTTATGTGTGCAGATCTACAGCTAAGTATTGAAAGTGAAGTGTTGCTATAGGAGACAGCAGTTGCTACAAAAATACAGATTGATGTATTCAGCTTAAAGCGGAGTTCCACCAAAAAGGTAGCTGCTGACTTTTAACAACCGGACACTCACCTGTCCCTGGCTCCAGCGATGCAGCTGCCCGAGGGCTCGCTCTTCTCCCCCTCCCTACGGCAGCGGCGACATACAAGTGTGGGCACCTGACTTGCGCGAGTTGCGCTGCACCTTGTGAATGGCCGGCGTATCTTCTTGGACCTGTGAGGTGTCCCAGAAGATCGCCGAGAGGGAGAGGGGGAAGGTGAACTTCCTTCCGGAGCCGCGGCTCTAGCAGAGGAAGTGAACCTGGGACCCTGTGAAAACAGTGTCTCCGCCCCCCCCCCAAAAAAAAAGACATGCCAATTGTGGCATGTCGGGGGGTCACCTTCCCTTAAAGCAGAAGTTCCACTTTTGGCTGGAACTCCGCTTTAAAGACCCCTTTTTTGTATTGCTGTCTGCCCGTTGCTATTTTTGTCTGCGGAATCTGCCAATTTTGCTGTTGCATTTGCCTAAGGGTGTCCTGGCCCTAACCCGCTATCCCGCAGGTTTTGTTAAGAGACAATAAAACTCTCTTTGTTCATTTTAAAAGTGACTGGCGCCCATCATTCCCCCTTGCACTACACCCACCATGCCCAGTAACCTGCACCCTGAGGAGGACTGTCAGCTGCCCCTGACTCTGGAGGTCACCACTAGGCCTCTGGAGGTCGGGGACATTGCTACATAAGTAAAGTGTATGGAATTTGTTAATAACAGGAAAAGAAGTAAAACAGATCCCCTACACAAAAGTAAATGAATGTGTAACCCCCACGCTAATGAACTACAAGTGTAACACCAGAGGTTAACCTTAATGACATTATGCTGATAATTATTAATTAAAATATCAACAAACATCAGAACAATCCCTAGTGAAAAACACTAATGGTCCACAGTAGCGCGATGAACAAATCCGCATTCTGTTAACTCAAATTCAAATAGCAAACAACAATCACAAAATATATAAAAAAAAACAGCATCAATAGACCTCTCAGTAGATTTCTCCCAGCAACAAATGACCCCCCAGAAACATTAGACCCCCAGCAACAATATATACAGCCTCTCTTCATGTCCCCACACTTCACATGCTGAGGAGACACAGATTATGCTGCAAATCATGTTGGACATTGAGGGACATCAAAGGTCACACTCTTTGGCTCACATGTTATGCTTTCCCTCCATCTGTCCCCTGGTGGGTCTTTGCTGGCTCCTTTCCTTCAGCTCCCGGGATAGACACACCTTGCCGCCACCTGTTGGTTTATTGGCTTTTGATACGTTGGCTCAGTCCATATAAACACTGCATTTACATCTACTCCGGAAGAAGCCAGCAGAAACTTGTGAAACGCGTCAATTTGTATTACTGTACATCAACAATTCTAAATATATATGTATGTGGCCGCTTGGTAATGTTGTGCTTTATCATTGCCAAGTGGTTTGGCATTTCATACAAGATGAATGTTATACAATCTTAATGAACTTATAAACCGTGTTTACTTTGTATACTCTCATTGTCCTTTTTTGCTCCCCACTGGCGTAATTCTTCTTTGTTTGCCCCAGCAACAATAGAACTCCCCAGCAACATTATATCCACACACTAAAATAGATATCCTCTAGTGACAATAGATCTCCCAGCAGCCTACCTCAATAGATCCTTCAGCACATCCCAGCACCCCTTGCCATTACATGCATTCAATGCTAGAGGTGCATTTCCCCGTGTTCCCGCTGAAAATAAGCCCTGCGCGTGCCGCATAAGTGTTCAGATTTGGCTTGAAGCAAAGGTGGCAACCCTAGTTAAGCTTCAGTAGGAGGGGCAGTGTTCTAGCCAGGAGCGGCCAGTCCATTAGGGGCACAGGGGTGCCCCCCTTGTTTGCATGCGGGGATGCATGCAGGGCGCCATACTCATAGGTTTGTATGAATTTTTTTCTTTTTTTCCCAAGCACATGATTAGAGTCGGAGGCTCTAATTGGCTTGAAAAAGGTTGGGCTCACTTGTGACAATAGCGAATCAATATTTGCAATTGTCTTCTGGCTTATCCCCTGGGCCAATCAGGACAGGAGGCGGATCGGGTTGGCCAGGAGGAGAAGCCGAGGTAGCCGTGGAGGGGCTGAGTGTGCAGGGACTGTGCTGTGGAGGGGTGGGTGTGGGGGGACTGGGAACTGTGCCATGGGGGGGTGAGTGCGGGGGGACCAGGGATTTTACCATGGAGGGGTGAGTGC
>BLSH010543835.1:519425-533226 GCA_018402905.1 Glandirana rugosa
AACATAGAAGGGGGTAATTTTCACACGCATAGCGTCCTTGACGCTACCATTACTCCTTGGGGACAGTGCCATGGAGGGGTGAGTGTGCGGGGATTGGGGACAGTGCCATGGAGGGGTGAGTGCGGGGGGTACCAGGGACTGTGCCATGGAGGAGTCAGTGCGGGGGGACTGGGGACTGTGTTGTGGAGCGGTGAGTGCGGGGGGACTGGGGACAGTGCCATGGAAGGGTGAGTGTGCGGGGACTGGGGACTGTGCCATGGAGGAGTCAGTGCAGGGGGGCTGGGGACCATGTTGTGGAGCGGTGAGTGCGGGGGGACTGGGGACCGTGTTGTGGAGCGGTGAGCGTGGACCTAAATGCAGTGCGCCAGTGTGAACCCGGCCTTACATCCTAGGCCAGACACTCTTACTATTACAACATAACCCAGGCCGTGAAGATAAAAAATAGTTCCACATCATAAAATTTTCTACATTTTGTCTTCAAGCGTGCGGCGTGGAAGTGTCAGCTGTGAGCCTCATTACCATCGCAGTTCCTGCGATACGCACACTTTTAATGGGGGAAGATACAATGCCAATTATAGTGAACAGATGCCTGCTGACAATGAATAATTAACTGTTTTATCAGTCAAAGCGGGGTGCACTGCTGGTCATCTGATCCTGAGCTGTCGCGTTTCTGATCAGCACCGGAGGAGATTAACTGTCATGCCAAATCACATCGCGCAGATTAAACGGAAACCCATTCTAAAAGTGCCAGCAGAACCGCGTGGCCCTGGAATTCATTGCGACATTCCGTTGAGCTCAGCACCAAAAACCTCTTTGGAATCCGTTGTGTCGCTCGATTTTACACAAAACGGGGATTGTGGGGAAAGTATTTACGAGATGACACTAACATATGGAATTAAGCCATTACATTCTTAGCGACAATGCGGCTTAATTATCCGTGCAAAAAAAATGTCACATTTGCTGCTGACGACCGGAGGAATTCTACATATTAGACTGGTTTAGAAGGAGAGTATAGTGAGGCAGCTTAGCAGAACGCCATTAAAGTCGGTTTGATGAAGTCTTTGTCTTATTACAAACAGACGGCATCATCCATCCAACAGTGAGCAACTTATCTCAGGGTGAAAGCGGTGGTGGTCAGGGCCTTCTCACCTAGGGATGTTCTTATTGCCATGGTGGATAATTTCATTTCAACAACAACCTTCCTGTAAGATTAAATACAAATTTCCAAATTTTATGCAGGTTATTTCTTGTAAAAGCGGAACCCTGCACTCTGCAAATAGCACACTCCTGAACCCTCTAATCTGTATGTAGTGCACTCCTAAACCTTACTAAACCCAGGAGCCTGCAGTCACTATATCTGGTCTCCCCAGGCGCCTGCAATCACTATATCTGCTCTCCCCAGGATCATGCATAAAACAGAATATAATACAGCAGAATAAAATAGAATAAAACAGATCAGAATAGGAAATAAAAAACAGAATAGAATAGAATAGCAAATAATAGAATAGAAAATAAGGGAATTGAATAGGAAAGAATAGTATAGAAAAATAGAATAGAATAGAACAAATTAAAATTTTGAATCGATGTGAAAATAATGAACATACGAAATGAATTCTAAAAAAAACAATTGTTCTAACATAAAGAATATAATGAAACAAAATTATTAACTTAAAGTGTTACTAAACCCAGGAGCCCTGCAGTCACTATATCTGCTCTCCCCAGGAGCCTGCAGTCACTATATCTGCTCTCCCCAGGAGCCTGCAGTCACTATATCTGCTCTCCCCAGGAGCCTGCAGTCACTATATCTGCTCTCCCCAGGAGCCTGCAGTTACTATATCTGCTCTCCCCAGGAGCCTGCAGTTACTATATCTGCTCTCCCACAGTACACAGAACATGGAAATGCAATTATTTTAGTAAATATAAACTGCTAAATACCTTTTCTCATCAGCAGTATACAGCAGTCTTGCGACTTCTATCAGTGTCTGGTTAAAGAGGTTGTAAACCCTGGACAAAAAAAAAAACTGTAAGACATGCATCACATACTAGCTCATTATGAAATACTTACCTTTGACCGAAACCCTCTCAGCAGCGCCTGCACACCACTGAGGCGGCTGACATCCTCCCCAGTGTTTATTTCAAGTTCACAGACTCCGGTGTTGTGAGTGGCCGGAACCACGATGACATTACTTCTGCTCACGGCACAGACTCTGAAGAAATTGCACAGGCGTGCAATTAGGTCATGATACAGGAAGGAGTTTACCAGCTGATCTCATTAGCACACACCCTGCATCATCCACCCTCAGCTGGTCAACTGCTTCCTGTGTCATGACTTAAAGTCTATCCAGTAGGAAGGCAGAAGTAATTGAACGGTGTTTTTAAACAGCTATGAAGATGTAGCTGTACCCCCCGTAGGGGCTGCTGAGTATTGGGGTTCACCTGTCACCCGGCACAGCCCGGTATTCTCTTCCTCAGATACTCAAAGTCAATGAACAGTCCATGTACATGGTTTTGTGTTTTTATTGAGGGGATTTAACTTGGATAGGCTAAGGGGATTTATGAGATGCCCAGAAAATTAGAACAGTTCTTGGTGGGACAACCATGTACACTCCTTGTACGTACTACGCCTTCAGCCTCCTGCAGCATAACACTTGCTTTCAGACCGTTACACTTCCTCTCTCTCCAGCACAACTCTTACACTTCAGGCACATATGATTAGGCCTGACACTGGCTTCAGCTAGGCCTTAGTAAATGCCTTGTTGCAGGCAGGGACCGCACGCCCCTATGGTGTAGCAATTTGAAAAGTCCTGGTTCTAGCTGTCCTAGGTGAACTACTGATCCTCAACTAGTCCTCCTCTAGCATTGCCAACCCTCCTGGCTGCAGCTGCCTAACTCCACTGCCGATGACATTGCAATCCTCACTGCTGCACCCATCTCAGACCTTCCAGTCCTCTCAGGCGTGCCTCCCCAGTCCTCTTGACTACACATGTCACTCACCAGCTCTCCTGGCTGGTTCCCTCCTGAAGACTTGCCCGGCAGCACTAGTTCCTGCTATCCTCCCTTGCTCCTCCTGTGCCACCCGTCCATAACCTTCACGCTTTCTTGAAGGGCTACATCCTGCACCCGAACCCCGGGTCCAAGGCCCCCCCCCCAGACTGGGGAGCTCCCTCAAAGGCCCAGACAGCCTAGTACTCCATCCCCAGTTCTTCCACCCGAACTCTCCTCCCCAGCTGTGCTGACCCTGGGTATTTGAGGAGGCCTGCTCCCTGCCAATCCAGGTTGGGGATTGGTCAGGGTTCTCCCAAAACACCCCAGACAGCTCCACCTCTCTTCCCCTCCTCTTCTTCTAGCATTTTCTAGAAACAAGAGGGAGGTAACAGAGAAGTGACACCACCTGTGAGTCACCAGCTGCTACCCTGAGCCACTCCCAGCCCAGAATGAAAACAAATGGGCCTAGCAACCAGCTAGGCCTGCCTAAATTAGCCTACACTCACAAAAATCCTCACTCTAGCACCTACCTACCTAGAGGGGGCTACAAAGACAGTGGGGGAAGTCTGTGAAGAATGAATGGAAACTGTTTTGTTTTTGCAAAAGAAGTACATTAATGCTATATTGGTACATAGGGGAGCTGGAATTTAGAAAAAAGAAAGGTGAACAAAGGTGAACTTAGCCTTTAAACCCCTGGAAGCTGACTGGTTTCTAGGCACCAGGTTTTGCACTCTCCAGTTGTAGTAAATCAACCCCTATGAGTAGGCAGCAGAGCGATGACTTCACCATGTGTGTGGTAATGCCCCCTCTTTGTCAAATAAGCAGGCTTGAGTTGAGTCGGTGGCCAAACTCTAGAAATAAATGAGGTCATTAACCCAACTGTGTGTTTAGCTATGTGCCTGGAGTTTGGCTTTAACAATTGGCCATTGGGAATGTAGGACCGTCTTTATTTAAGCCACAGTTCTTTTAGAAATAGGCTGACCCTATGGATGACACTTCTTTAAATATCACTATTGGACGCCAAAACTTGTATCTTGCACGTCTTCTTGTTTCCCAGCTGTTTGCATTGTTCCTGGTGCCTTCATTGTCTTCTTCTCAGTTCATGTTGGTGATTAACACAAGAATGTATGAAGCTTTTCAGTGGCGAACAATAAGGACAGATCCAGCTGTGAAACAATTTTAGCGCCTTTTGTTTCTGTCTTACACCGAGTAACGCAAGAAAAACATCTGTTTGCCAGCTGAAATGTCACCTTTGGGACCATTGGGTTGTGTTGCAGGGAAGTGCAGGAGCTTTAAGTTTTTTTGTGTTGCACTTGTCATCCGCAGAGCTGCACCTCGATGGCGGTTTACTTCCATCAACTTGGCTGTCATGGCAAAATTCATAGCCTAAAACAAACAGGTTCAGGGCTATTGCCCTGAGAAAAAGAAGACATTGATTCCCTCTCTTTCTTTTGAACGGGAACAGGATCTGCAGTTCCACACTTTTCCTGCAGTGACACCTGCTGGTGGATGAGCCATCTATTTTATTTGGAAGCAGGGGCGTTGCTAGGGGTTAGCTATTGGGGCTATAGCCCCGAGCCTGGGGTCCATAGCCCCGAGTCTCTTACCGAGTGGGTGCAGTTCTGCAATTAGCAGGCATGTACCAGTCCGGACTGCAAGAGGCAGGGGCAGACTGAGCCGCTGTAGCGCTGGCTCTGGCGCCGCCCTCACCTACACCTGACTCTACTCCTGGCCACTGGTTGCTAGAGTTACCTAGTGTCTAGCAACCAGTGAAGTCACAGCCACGACTCCTTCCCTGCCCAGCATTCAAAGCGGAGGATCTCTGCGGACCCTGATGTAAGTGGGGGGCTCCCTGGGGACCCTGATGTAAGGGGGATCTGCACTCAGATATGTAACAATATTTATAATTATACATATATATATATATATATATACTCAAGCATATGACTTTCTTTACTTCGCTGCTATGGGCTCTAGCCCCAGATCTTTTGGAGACCTAGCAACGCCCCTACTTGGAAGCCTGCAAGAAGACACTTTCTCCATTAGGACCCAGGGAGAAAAGGACAAGGATGTTCAGTACCTTGCTGAATTGGAAGAGGGCCAGATCACCTGCCAACCTGGCTCAGACCATGGCTCCTTGTCTAAGTTACCCACTGGTCAAAGGTAAGTAATAGGGAGTATACACTCACCGGCTGTCAGGGATCCAGATTGTCGTTGCTTTCGCTCGGGCATGCGCGCGAGGGGTCGCACTGGAATCGCTAATGTGCTTTGGCGCCCATTGGCCTACATTGACTATTGACTACACTAATGCTATTGACTACACTAGTGCAATGCTGTCTGATCTGCAGCTTTACCCCCGTGTTATTCTGAACCTGCTGATACCTGATTTACCTGAAGTGACCCGGCCTGTCTGACTATCCTGCCTTCTCCTATCCTGACCCGGTTTGCCTTGACCTTGCTCATAGACTTTGTATGCCTGATATCTGTTGCCAAATCCAGCTTGTTTACCGACTACTCTTTGCCTGCTGTTTTTGCCATTTATGTCTGCATGTGTTTGACCCGGCTTGTCTCACCCTGCTTCAGTCTGCCTCTGCATCCAGTTCCTGGAGTCGCTGACCTGCATCTGCCTCATTTGCCAGCTTCTGTCTTCTACCAAGTCATCCGGAGTCAGTATCCATTCATCCAGTCTGCAGCTGCATTACAGAGGCACTCCTACCTCGCTGCGCTCTCGAAACCACCTTCTCCACTCCAGTGGGTTCAGAGCCAGAGCTGTATGAGAGGTCTCCTCCTACAAAAGACAGACTCTACTACAAGATACGTGACACCGGCCACTTGCTTGGTAACACAAATTGCTAATCAGTCAATCGCATGGCAGTAACTCAATGCATTTAGGCGTGGTGAAGATGACTTTCTGAAGTTCAAACCGAGCATCAGAATGGGGATGAAAGTGGATTCAAGTGACTTTGTTGTTGGCAGACGGGCCGGTCTGAGTATTTCTGGGATTTTCACATACAACCATCTCTCGGGTTTACAGAGAACGGTGGGAAAAAGAGAAAATATCCAGTGAATGGCAGTTGTGTGGCGGAAAAAGTCTTGTTGATGTCAGAGATGAATGGGCAGACTGGTTCCAGAAGACAACAGTAACTCAAATAACCGCTTGTTACACCCAAGGTATGCAGAATACCCTCCCTGAACGCACAACACATCCAGCCTTGAAGCAGATGGGTTATAGCAGCAGAAGACCACACCGCGTGCCCCTCCGGTCAGATAAGAACAGGAAACTGAGGCTACAATTGGCACAGGATCACCAAAATTGGACAATAGAAACATAGAAACATAGAAGACTGCAAAAACGTTGCCTAGCTTGATGAGTCTGACTTTCAGCTGCGACATTCAGATGGTGGGGTCAGAATTTGGCGCATGGATCCATCCTGCCTTGTATCACCGGTTCAGGCTTGTGGTGTAATGGTGTGGGGGAGATTTTCTTGGCACACTTTGGACCCCTTAGTGCCAATTGAGCTTTGTTTAAAGCTCACGGCCTACCTGAGTATTGTTGCTGACCATGTCCATCCCTTTATGACTACAGTGTCCCCATCTTCTGATGGCTCCTTCCATGTCACCATGTCACAAAGCTCAAATCATATCACCACTGGTTTCTTGAACATGACAATGAAATCACTGTACTCAAATGGCCTCCATGGTCACCATATCTCATTCAATAGAGCACCTTTGGGATGCTGTGGAGAGGGAGATTGGCATCATAAATGTGCAGCTGAGAAATCTGCAGCAACTGCATGTTTCTATCATTGTCACTATGGAGCAAAATCTCTGAGGAACGTTTACAACACCTTGTTGTATCTATGCCACCAAGAATGAAGGTATTCCTAAAGGCAAAGGAGGGTCCAATCCGCTACTAGCAAGGTGTACCTAATAAAGTCATGGTGATTGGGGGGTAATTTGCAGAGTCTCAGAGCTCTTAGCATGCCTCAACACTCTATGGGGGGATTTTCACTAAAACTGGAGCACTCAGAATCTGGTGCAATTGTGCATGGCAGCCAATCTACTAACTTCAGCTTATTCAATTTAGCTTTGAGAATAAAACCTGGAAGCTGGTTGTTTTCTATGCAGAGCTGCACCACATTTTGCACGCTCCTGTTTTAGTAAATCCCCCCTATGTCTACGATATAAGTGCGTAGAGTCAATAGCAAGGCATCCATACCACATGTTAAAGCTTTCCAGCGATGAGCTTAGCGTGCACCTGGGTGCTCAGAGAAGAAGCTTTGTTGTACCTGCCAACTTTCTTAGATGGAAAAAAGTGACACCATTAGCATTTAAATATTTAGAGAAAATGTAGGAAATATTTTAGGAAAAAACATTTAGGCAAAAGCCACACCCTTGCCATACTTCAAGGCATTGTGGACCATAAAGACGTTAATGCAAAACAAATTTAAATGGAGGTACGGATGCCTTCAAAGGTCATCATCAGCTAGGGTTGCCACATCATCCCTTTAATGCAGGACACATATGAATTACACAGGTTCTGAGGCTGATTTAATGCAGATAAGGTGCCAAGTGGGTTTAATTACCACCTTAATCAGCCACAGAACCTGTGTAATTGATGTGTGTCCTGGATTAAAGGGATGATGTGGCAACCCTATCATCAACCTAAAAGGATACCTAACTGAAATCCTTTAGGACTCTCAGA
Source organism: Glandirana rugosa (assembly GCA_018402905.1). Taxonomy (NCBI): domain Eukaryota; kingdom Metazoa; phylum Chordata; class Amphibia; order Anura; family Ranidae; genus Glandirana; species Glandirana rugosa. The sequence goes on from BLSH010543835.1 coordinate 527,116, forward strand.
TGTTCCCAAGCTTGGGTTCAGCCAACACTCAGCAATCTTTCCAGGCTTTCTGGACCAAGATCAGCTTCAGGATTAGTGTTTTATATTACCTATGATCCCCTCTCTAGTGGCTCTTTCTATTGTGATCTGGGGGCGTTTAGCCCTTGTGGTAGGTGCGTTTGTCAAGTGCGTCCATGTCAATCAACTCTTCGGTTTAAGGGCGTGGCAGTCCGTTTTTATTAAAGGAAACAGAAAGTGCTTAAAACATATAATTAATCAAACAAGGGTTCTTTTCAGCAAAATACAAACAATGAAAAATGCCAAGCCATCTGGCTCTTAAGGCTCGCCTAGCCTTGACTGCAGTACCCACTCTTAGCCCCCAGGTAGAGGTTCTCCTGATTCCCTTAGGCGCTCTCACTCCTCAGAGATACATCAATTTCTCTGGTCCCCTGGACCCTGTCCCAGTTGCCTCCAGTCCAGTCTCCCACTCTCTCGCAGTCTCCCAGACATTCAGCTGGCCCAACTTTCTCAGTCCAATGGCCTGGAACCTCTCCTACATGGAGTGCGATCTTTAGTAGATTGCCTTGGTCTCTAGACAGGAGCACACCTCCCTCCTGGCTGTAGCAACTGCAACTCCAACTACTCCTATTAGCTATGCTCAGATCTGTCTTACAGTCAGGGCCGCTGATAAGCCAGTAGAACTGGCCCTGTTGTACCGGGCCCCGCCACCAGGGGGGGGCCCGGCCAATCTGAATACAGTGTGTGCAGACAGTATATTGATCTTGCACACCTGTGCACTCACACAGGCTGCAGGAACCAAGATACCTTACTGAAGGTTCCGTCCCGACCAAGTCACTTTGGAGCCTTCAAGCTCCTGGTCCCATTCCTGAACTACCAAAGCTGAAGAAAGCACATAGCACAGCTTTCTCCGTTCACTATAAACATTGGTAGAGCTTTTCAAATCAAACCTTTGAGAATACGGTGAGCCTTGCACTATCACGCTATGTTTCACCAATCCTTACCAGAGATCTGTCCCTACCAGAGAGCAGCCTAACATCTTGGGCTAAATATTCTAACAATTTACTGTGAACTTATGATGCCACCACTGCATGTAGCACATCAGGATAGGCCACATATTGGGGCAACAAACAAAATAGTTTCTTCTGTTTGGTCCACGTGTGACTACATGTCCTTGTGATCTCTCTAGTTCCTAATGGATTGACATTCTGCATATTGAATAGTAGAGATGGGCCAAACACCTCCCTGTTCGGGAGTTCTGCTGCAAACTGAACAACAGGGGGGTGTTTGGCCTGTCTCTACTAGTTCTAACCTGAAATGCGAACACCATTGAAGTCTATGGGGGCCAGGAAAAATCAAAATTTTCCATTTTGAAGGCTTATATGCAAGTTTTTGGCCATAAAAAGGGTATGGGGGTCTGGGGGACATGTATCAATGCAAACTTTTTTTTAAACGATCATTTTCTCAGGAGCAGTGATTTTAATGATGCTTAAAGTTCAACAAGAAAAATGGAAAATTCATTTAAATATAGTGCCTGGGGGGTCCCTTGGTCTGCCTGTAAAGTGGTGCATCTGTAGCATGCATAGAACATGCTGCGGCAAAAATTTGCCATTTTAGTTGACTCGCGTTTGCAATTGCCTGCACCTGCCTATTGAAATAAAGTCTATACCAGGCCACATGCCCACAACAAAGGGGGTGGGTGTTTTGGGGCAGACGGGGCTCTGCCCCTCCCACCCCAAAGCACCTTGCCCCCATGTTGATGGGGACAAGGGCCTTTTCCCCACAACTGTGGTTGTCGGGGTCTGCGGTTGTCGAAATTTAACAAGGGGGCTCCCAGATTGCGCACCCAATGGAATGAGTATGGGGTACATAGTACCCTTACCCAAACAAGTATCAAAAAGTAATAAAAATACACAGACAGTTTTTGACAATTCCTTTATTAAAAAATAAAAAAATAGTTTCCCCGGATGTAAATCCATCGTTAATCACGCCGCCCGCCGAATCCGAAAAATAATAATAAAAAAAAACGCTCCCGCTGTCTATGAAGGCTGACCGTCTGCTGCCAGCTCTGCCATTTGACAGTTCTTATATGGGTAAAGGCGGGGCCACCTGGTGACATCACCTGATGGCACCAACCTCTTTGAGGGGTCACGGACTGGTGCATGCTGGGTCGGCAACACACAAAGCTTTGCCCAATCAGGGCGCAAAATGCACTGTGCAGCGGGCAGTGCATTGCAGGAAGTTTGGCGGAAGAACGGGCCTAACAGCCAATGTTTGGCCCAAACTCATGCTTGGGCTGAACCATTCACCCAATACTATTGACTAGCCTCAAGATGGCTTCCCCCACCATAGCAGATCTACATCGCATTCCTGAGTGGTATCTTCAGGTTATAATGAATTGATGGACTACATTTAAGCAACATTAATTCACATATAAGATGGCCTCCACTAAATTCTCATTATTATTGCAAAATTGCAGTCAGTAAAAAGCTCATCAGTAAATGAATCTAATACCAGAAATATCATTTTATGATTATAGAGTGGATAATGAAGGTCACACTTTCCTCATTGGTGAGGTTATTACAAAGTGCTGATGGGTGGGGTTCACTGTTAGAAAGCATTGTATGAAGTAATCCACGACCTAGAACTCAAAAGCTTTGCTTCATGCTGAAGGCCCTCAAAATGGAACATTTTCTTTCAATTCATCAAAAAACAAAGGACAGACCTTGTTTACTATAACTGTTCATTTTAGCTTCACGTATGAAAACATCTGCTTTACTGTACAAACTAAATGGCTGCCTGGATGAAATTAGAGATACAAGATATATAAGTACCTGTAGGATTCGGCATAGCGATCTTGGTGTAGACTGACACCCTATGCAAAGGTTACCTGAAAATCACCCCCCTCTGACCCCAAACAGTCCCTTCCTGTAACTCTAACCCTTGAAATAACAATCCCCGTAACCCTCCCATTAATTCTCACCATAACCTTAACTATCCATTTAACCTTAACAATAACCCTTCCTGTTACCCTAACTCTAACCCCACCTGTTACCCTAACTCTAACCCCACCTGTTACCCTAACTCTAACCCCACCTGTCACCCTAACTCTAACCCCACCTGTCACCCTAGCTCTAACCCCACCTGTAACCCTAACTCTAACCCCACCTGTTACCCTAACTCTAACCCCACCTGTCACCCTAACTCTAACCCCACCTGTCACCCTAACTCTAACCCCACCTGTAACCCTAACTCTAACCCCACCTGTTACCCTAACTCTAACCCCACCTGTGACCCTAACTCTAACCCCACCTGTGACCCTAACTCTAACACCACCTGTCACGGTAACTCTAACCCCACCTGTTACCCTAACTCTAACCCCACCTGTCACGGTAACTCTAACCCCACCTGTTACCCTAACTCTAACCCCACCTGTGACCCTAACTCTAACCCCACCTGTGACCCTAACTCTAACCCCACCTGTTACCCTAACTCTAACACCACCTGTCACGGTAACTCTAACCCCACCTGTTACCTTAACTCTAACCCCACCTTTTAACCTAACTCTAACCCCACCTGTGACCCTAACTCTAACCCCACCTGTTACCCTAACTCTAACACCACCTGTCACAGTAACTCTAACACCACCTGTCACGGTAACTCTAACCCCACCTGTCACCCTAACTCTAACCCCACCTGTTACCCTAACTCTAACCCCACCTGTGACCCTAACTCTAACCCCACCTGTCACGGTAACTCTAACCCCACCTGTGACCCTAACTCTAACCCCACCTGTTACCCTAACTCTAACCCCACCTGTGACCCTAACTCTAACCCCACCTGTTACCCTAACTCTAACCCCACCTGTTACCCTAACTCTAACCCCACCTGTGACCCTAACTCTAACCCCACCTGTTACCCTAACTCTAACCCCACCTGTTACCCTAACCCTAACCCCACCTGTGACCCTAACTCTAACCCCACCTGTGACCTTAACTCTAACACCACCTGTCACGGTAATTCTAACCCCACCTGTTACCCTAACTCTAACCCCACCTGTTACCCTAACTCTAACCCCACCTTTTACCCTAACTCTAACCCCATCTGTCACCCTAACTCTAACCCCACCTGTGACCCTAACTCTAACCCCACCTGTTACCCTAACTCTAACCCCACCTGTGACCCTAACTCTAACCCCACCTGTCACGGTAACTCTAACCCCACCTGTGACCCTAACTCTAACCCCACCTGTGACCCTAACTCTAACCCCACCTGTGACCCTAACTCTAACCCCACCTGTTACCCTAACTCTAACCCCACCTGTGACCCTAACTCTAACCCCACCTGTCACGGTAACTCTAACCCCACCTGTGACCCTAACTCTAACCCCACCTTTTACCCTAACTCTAACCCCACCTGTCACCCTAACCCCACCTGTTACCCTAACTCTAACCCTACCTTTTACCCTAACTCTAACCCCACCTGTCACCCTAACTCTAACCCCACCTGTCACCCTAACTCTAACCCCACCTGTGACCCTAACTCTAACCCCACCTGTCACGGTAACTCTAACCCCACCTGTGACCCTAACTCTAACCCCACCTTTTACCCTAACTCTAACCCCACCTGTCACCCTAACCCCACCTGTCACCCTAACTCTAACCTCACTTGTAACCCTAACTCTAACCCCACTTGTAACCCTAACTCTAACCCCACCTGTTACCCTAACTCTAACCCTACTTGTAACCCTAACTATAACCCCACCTGTTACCCTAACTCTAACCCTACTTGTAACCCTAACTCTAACCCCACCTGTGACAATTGCGCGGTCATGCAACTCTGTACCCATACAATATTTTTATAATTTTTTTCACACAAATAGAGTTTTCTTTTGATGGTGTTTTTATTTTTTGCTAAACAAACGAGAAAAGACAGAACATTTAAAAAAAAAAAAAACATTTTTCATCATGAGGCTGCACTGATAGACTGCACTGATGGGCACTGATAGACTGCACTGATGGACACTAATAGGTAGCACTGGTGGGCACTGATGAGGCGGCACTGGTGGGCACTGATGAGGAGACACTGATGTGGCTGCACTGATAGGCAGCACTGATAGGCAGCACTGATGGGCACCAATAAGTGGGACTGATGGGCACTCATAGGCGGTACTGATAGGTGACACTGATAAGGAGGCACTGATAGGTGGGACTGATAGGCACTCTTAGGGGGCATTGATGGACACTGATTGACAGCCCTGGTGGGCACTAATTGGCGGCACTAATGAACATTGATTGGCAGTACTGATGGGTACTGTTGGGATTGCACTGATAATCATTGCCCTGATTATCAGTGCCAATGTCCCTTTAACATAAGCCAGTTATCAGCTCTCTTCATCTCTCCCCATGCTGTCAGCGTGAGGAAAGAAAAGACAATAACCGGCTTGTGTTTACTTCCATGATCAGCTGTCATTGGACACAGCTGATCACATGGTAAAGGGTGCTGTAATTGGTCCTTTACCCCAATCTGTGATCATCTGAGCGAGCCACCCAAGCGAACACAGCAAAGTAAGCCATGCAAAGTAATCCCGGGTATAGCGTTGACGGGACGAGGTTAAAAAGAGTGGCGGCTGGTGTTTTTTTTGGGGGGGGTGGCAAACACCCCCCCTGAATGGCACACCCAAGCAGTAACTCCCCCCCCCCCCCCCGAGCGGCACCTCTCCCCCACTGTTCCACCGCTGCCCTTACCCCATCTAGGTGGGTAGTGTGCAGCGGCTCCGTGTCCTCCACGACGGCTTCCATTATGCCTCCTAGGCATCCAATAGGATCGCCTGTGCTTTCAGCCAATCAGGTGACGGGTGTTAAATCTGTTACCTGATTGGCTGGGAGGAGGTCCTGCCTGGCCTGTGATCGCTCTGCGCTCACAGCTAACTCTATTTTGAAGCCTATTAGAGCCTCGGGCCCTAATAGTATTCTTCACAAAAACACTCCCGCCCACCGCCGCAATTGTAATTCATGCATCCCGGCGTCCTGAATATATTCCAATGTTCAGATTTTCAGCCAAAAGAATATCGGCCGTTGTTCATCATTTGAGAGCAGAACTTACGAATAATAT
>BLSH010543837.1:0-17899 GCA_018402905.1 Glandirana rugosa
TAGAACTAGGAGATGATTTGAGAACAATAATCTGTCCCTCACAGCTTCAGCAGGAACCTCTCTCTCTAGCAGTATGTGATGATTTTAGAACAATAATCTGCCCCTCACAGCTTCAGCAGGAACCTCTCCCTCTAGCAGGATGTGATGATTTTAGAACAATAATCTGCCCATCACAGCACCAGCAGGAACCTCTCCCTCTAGCTGTGTGTGATGATTTTAGAACAATAATCTGTCCCTTAGAGCACCAGCAGGAACCTCTCCCTATAGAACTAGGAGATGATTTTAGAACAATAATATGTCCCTCAGAGCTTCAGCAGGAACCTCTCCCTATAGAACTAGGAGATGGTTTGAGAATAATCTGTCCCTCACAGCACCAGCAGGAACCTCTCCCTATAGCAGTATGTGATGATTTTAGAACAATAATCTGTCCCTCACAGCACCAGCAGGAACCTCTCCCTATAGCAGTATGTGGTGATTTTAGAACAATAATCTGTCCCTTACAGCACCAGCAGGAACCACTCCCTATAGAACTAGGAGATGATTTTAGAACAATAATCTGTCCCTCACAGCACCAGCAGGAATCTCTCCCTATAGAACTAGGAGATGATTTTAGTACAATAATCTGTCCCTCACAGCACCAGCAGGAACCTCTCCCTATAGAACTAGGAGATGATTTTAGAACAATAATCTGTCCCTCACAGCACCAGCAGGATCCTCTCCCTATAGCAGTATGTGATGATTTTATAACAATAATCTTCCCATCACAGCACCAGCAGGAACCTCTCCCTATAGAACTAGGAGATGATTTTAGAACAATAATCTGTCCCTTATAGCAGCAGTAACCTCTCCCTATTGAACTAGGAGATGATTTTAGAACAATAATCTGTCCCTCACAGCACCAGCAGGAACCTCTCCCTATAGAACTAGGAGATGATTTTAGAACAATAATCTGTCCCTCACAGCACCAGCAGGAACCTTTCCCTATAGCAGTATGTGATCATTTTATAACAATAATCTGCCCATCACAGCACCAGCAGGAACCTCTCCCTATAGAACTAGGAGATGATTTTAGAACTATAATCTGTGCCTCGCAGCACCAGCAGGAACCTCTCCCTTTAGAACTAGGAGATGATTTTAGAACAATAATCTGTCCCTTACAGCACCAGCAGGAACCTCTCCCTCTAGCAGTATGTGATGATTGGAGAACAATAATCTGTCCCTTACAGCACCAGCAGGAACCTCTCCCTATAGAACTAGGAGATGATTTTAGAACAATAATCTGTCCCTCACAGCTACAGCAGGAACCTCTCCCTATAGAACTAGGAGATGATTTGAGAACAATAATCTGTCCCTCACAGCACCAGCAGGAACCTCTCCCTATAGCAGTATGTGATGATTTTATAGCAATAATCTGTCCCTTACAGCACCAGCAGTAACCTCTCCCTACAGAACTAGGAGATTATTTTAGAACAATAATCTGTCCCCCACAGCACCAGTAGGAATCTCTCCCTATAGAACTAGGAGATGATTTGAGAACAATAATCTGTCCCTCACAGCACCAGCAGGAACCTCTCCCTATAGAACTAGGAGATGATTTTAGAACAATAATCTGTCCCTCACAGCACTAGCAGGAACCTCTCCCTATAGAACTAGGAGATGATTTTAGAACAATAATCTGTCCCTCACAGCACCAGCAGGAACCTCTCCCTATAGCAGTATGTGATGATTTTATAACAATAATCTGCCCATCACAGCACCAGCAGGAACCTCTCCCTATAGAACTAGGAGATGATTTTAGAACAATAATCTGTCCCTTACAGCCGCAGCAGTAACTTCTCCCTATTGAACTAGAGGATGATTTTAGAACAATAATCTGTCCCTCACAGCACCAGCAGGAACCTCTCTCTTTAGAACTAGGAGATGATTTTAGAACAATAATCTGTGCCTCGCAGCACCAGCAGGAACCTCTCCCTTTAGCAGTAAGTGATGATTTTAGAACAATAATCTGCCCCTCACAGCACCAGCAGGAACCTCTCCCTATAGCACTAGGAGATGATTTTAGAACAATTGTCTGTTCCTCACAGCTCCAGTAAACTGTACCTAATACAGTATCAGATGGTTTTAGAACGCTAAGCTTTCCCCTCACTGAACTACCAGGAACCTGTCTGTAATGGAGGATGAGATGATATTAGATCGGTAATCTATCCCTCACAGCAGTAGTAAACTTTACCTAGTCCATTATCAGATCATTTCTGAACACTAAGCTTTCCCCTCACAGCACCGCCAGGAATCTGTCTGTAATGCAGGATGAGATATTAGATCGGCAATCTGTCCCTCACAGTGCCAGCAGCATGCTCTCCCTACACTAGCCTGAGACGATGTGACACGTGGCATACGTGACTCCAGCTCATATAGAGGCTGGGTCACGTGATGCACTAGCCTATCACAGCCATGCCATTAGTAGGCATGGCTGTGATGGCTTCTAAGGGCACACGAGTGAAACGGTTGTTGATTGGCTGCCCTGCAGCTATAGAAAAGGCGCCAAAAATAGTCTGGGTCACATGATGCACTGGCCAATCACAGCCATGCCATTAGTAGGCATGGCTGTGATGGCTTCTGTGGGCAAACGAGTAAAGCGCTTGTTGATTGGCGGCCCTGCAGCTGTAGAAAAGGCTCGCAAAATACCTTAATACCGAACCCGGACTTTTTTGCAAATGTCCGGGTTCGGGGCACGGACACCCCAAAGTCCGGTACGGACCCGAACTTTACAGTCCGGGTTCGCTCAACTCTATCTGTAAGCTTTCTGTCAGGTTTGATCTACGTGACAGAAAACCACAGCTATATTCCTTTGTGCATAATTTAACCTTTAATGGAACAGTAGTATAATCACTATTAAATGTAGTTCTATGAACTATATTACATTGGATTCATTGTAATGGTAAAGTTGGCTTTGCATGTGTGGGGTTTTGGCAGGACAGCCTCTGTGAGGTAACGTGTTGGTTTCAATGGGAGCCATGTTTCCACACGACTTTCATTATTATCAGGGGTGTGTGCATCTCCACCCACCCAACGGCTGGGACTCATACAGGCTGCCCAGCTTTTCCACATGCATGCACGCCCCTTCTATTGTATTGTTTGAATATAAACAAGTGTGTCAATGGTTGTTGTTTTCTATTGAGCTGCTGTCATGTAACTGTGCCTTGGAGGCTGATTGGCTGTTTGTGAAGCCACCAAGCCCCTTTGTTACCCCTGTTTAATCCCTATAAAATAAACAAACTCTGACTGGTTTGCAGGACTAATTTCAGAGCGACCATGTGAATACAGCTTAGTGTGTCTGTGTTATACTGGTTTAACACGAGTGCATTCGAAATGCATTATTCAAAAGAGCTAAAAAGTGTGCTTATTAGCGCAATCGAAATATAATACATATAACGTATTATAATTTTCTCCAGAATGGGAGCCATGTTTCCACAAGGCTTTCATTGTTATGTAGGGTGTGTGCATCTCCGCCAACCCAAGGGCTGGGACTCATACAGGCTTCCCAGCTTTTCCACGTGCATGCACGCCCCCTCTATTGTATAGTTTGAATATAAACAAGTGTGTCATTGGTTGTTATTTTGTATTGAGCTGCTGTCATGTGACTGTGCCTTGGAGGCTGATTGGCTGATTGTGAAGCCACCAAGCCCCTTTGTTACACCTGTTTCATCCATATAAAATAAAGACACTCCGACTGGTTTGCAAGACAGATTTCGGAGCAACCATGTGAATATAGCTTAACGTGTCTGTGGTTTAGCACGAGGGCATTAAAAATGCATTTTGCAAAAGAGCTGAAAAATGCGCTTATTAGCGCAATTGAAATATAATGCACACAGCGTATTATAATTTCCTCCACATGTGTCATTGGTTGTTATTTTGTATTGAGCTCATGGCATGTGACTGTGCCTTGGAGGCTGATTGGCTCCAAGGCCAGTTATCCCTGTTTCAACCCTATAAATAAAATCAGCAAGCATGGTTACTGAGCACTGAAGGGCGAGCTTGCAATGTGATAGCTATTGTGTCTGTTTTACTTGCTTTAACACGAGTGCACTCAAATGCATTATGCAAAAGAGCTGAAAAGTACGCTTATTAGCGCAAGCGAAATATAATGCATACAGCGTATTATAATTTCCTCCACACTAGTAAAGAGAAATTACAATTTTGCAAAGAGAAGGTTATCTTCTTAGGTCATTGCATTTCTCAGGGTACCTGACATCTTACCACCCAGAGAATCCAGACATTGGAAAACCTCCAGAAACCCAGTAACACCCAACAACTTAGAGCTAGAGTTGAGCGGACACCTGGATGTTCAGGTTCGGCGGGTTCGGCGGAACTTAGCAAAAAAGTTTGAGTTCGGCCCCAAACTTGACCCGAACCCCATTGAAGTCAATGGTGACCCAAACTTTTGGGCACTAAAATGGCTCTAAAAAAGTCCTGGAAAGGGCTAGAGGGCTGCAAAAGGAAACAAAATGGGGGTACGAGTAGGACAAGTGCCATGCAAACAAATGTGGATAGGGAAATAACTTAAAATCACATAAAAAAAAGGAGGAGGAGGTGGATGTGGAGTAGGAGGTTGAGGAGGTGGTGACCGTGGCGGTGTAGGTGGAAGTGGCGGTGGAAGAGGAGGAGGTAGCCAACACTTGTGCTTCCACTGAGCCCCCGGTGCCATTTGGGAATGCCCTCAACAGCGCGTCTACCAGCATAAGAGACTGCGGCATGACTTGGGGCTCAGACTGCTTGGCTGATTTACAAGGGGCTGAGGTGAAAGACAGATGGCCATGGGGTTCAGGTGCCAACTCTGAGCTTTCAGCAGTGGACTGGGTGGGAGACAATGTGAAGGAACTGGAGGCATTGTTATCCACCCAATCTACTATCGCCTGTACTTGTTCTGGCTTCACCATTCATTGAGCGGCATTCGGGCCTACCATGTAACGCTGAAGATTCTGTCGGATACTTGCACATGAGGAAGGTGTTTCACTTGTGCGTGTAGCTGGCACAGATCGACCACATCCTCTCCTTGCAACAGGAGCTTCACCAACACCAGCAGCACCAGCAGGACCACGACCACGTCTCTTATTTGACGCTCTCCTCATTCTGGACGCAAATGTACTATTTAGCACAAATTTATATTATTTTTTAAACCGGCAATGTCGGCGCACTTTTTCATTTTGTGCAAGAAATGCACAGCAAGGTGCAAATGTACTATGTAGCACTATTTTTTTTTTTTTAAACCAGCAATGACGACGCACTTTTTAATTTCCTGCAACTGCACAAATGCACCGCTGGCCGTAAATGTAGTATTTAGAATATTTTTTTTTTAAACCAGCAATGTAAACGCACTTTTTATTTTTGTGCAAGAAATGCACCTCTGGCTGCAAATGTAGTATTTAGATTTTTTTTTCTTTTTAAACCAGTAATGTAGTGCACTTTTTATTTTTGTGCAAGAAATGCACCGCTGGCCGCAAATGTAGTATTTAGAATATTTTTTTTTTAAACCAGCAATGTAGACACACTTTTTAATTTTGTGCAAGAAATGCCCCGCTGGCCGCAAATGTAATATTTTGTACAAAAAAAAATGTTTAATTTGTCTAACTGCAATGTAAAAGCAGTATTTAAATATGCCAAAATGGTGCCAATTGAACTAACTGAACACGATTAAAGTAGTGTCCCTGACACACAAGCAGTTGCAAGTGTACTGTACTTGCAAAAATGGCTGCAAACGCCCACCTAACAAACAGAAAAATTGCTTAGGTTTTATATGAGGCACTTTGCTTAGCAAACAAAATGTACTCTAGCAAACAAAAATCTCCTCTATCACCCACCCACCAATAAATCGCTGTTTTTAACAGATTTTCTAAAGCTAATCTGTCCCTCACAGCAGCAGCAGCATCCTCTCCCTACACTAGTATGAGATGATGTGACATGGAACACTACGTGACTCCAGCTTATATAGAGGCTGGGTCACATGATGCACTGGCCAATCACAGCCATGCCATTAGTAGGCATGGCTGAGATGGCTTCTAAGGGCAAACAAGTGAAACGCTTGTTGATTGGCTACCCTGCAGCTATTCCACAGGCGCGAAAAATACCCGAACCCCAAAACTTTTTCTCAAATGTCCGGGTTTGTACCGGACTTTAGGGTGTCCGTGTCCCGAACTTTACAGTTCGGGTTCGCTCAACTCTACTTAGAGCCTTTCTCAGACTTGTCAATTACTGCAGAGATTGGATCCCCAACATTTCATCTAGACTGGGACCCCTTTACGAGTTAACCTTGCAAACACCCTTTCAAGTGTCTGATGACAGCTGGTCAATCCTACAGGATCTGACCCAGGAACTCTCCAAAGCACCTGCTTTAGGTCTGCCCAACTATGACCTTCCCTTTTATCTTTTCTGTCATGAAAGTAAGGGCCATGCAACCGGAGTATTGACCCAATTACATGGGTCCAAGCACCGACCCATCATGTACCTGTCAACTGCTTTAGACCCAGTCATCTGAGGCTCCCCAGGATGTGTACGAGCTGTGGCCACCTGCGCTGTATTGTTACAGAAAGTAGGTGGCATGGTCTTGGACTCCCCGTTGACACTCTATACTCCCCATTCAGTGCTGGAGATTTTAAATCAGGTCCGGACGAAATATCTCTCCACTGCTAGATTGACTAAGTACGAAGTGTCTCTTCTAACACCTACTAATCTTACGCTTAAACGATGCACCATTTTGAACCCTGCATCTCTTCTTACTGTAAAAGAGCAAGAAGAAAAGGGGGAAAAGGCGGTGTAGTAAATCACAATTTTCAAAACTTTACAACTAACAACACTAATCTCTTTTCCTCTGAACAATTTTCCCACCTAATAGGGCAACAAGAGGAAGGATTAGAGGAATTTAAGAAACTGCAGTCCCAAGCGGAAATGCAGGAAAAGAGGAGATGGACGGCTTTGGGGGCTACACAGGGTCCAAATGATACTTGGGGTCTTGGTGGTAAATGGTGTCTACCAAGATCACGCTTTCCAATGATGGCTCATTCGGCTCATTACCCTGGCCATCAGTCCAAAATGGTTATGTGTGCACAGGTGGAGGAGCATTGGATTGCCCCTGACTTTACCACCGCACCTGCTAACTTTACCGCTACCTACTTAGTTTGCTCACGATACAACTTAGGTAAAACAGTAACAGTACCAAAATGGCATTCGCCCAGACCAGACTATCCCTTTCAGCGTATACAGATGGACTATACCACGTTGCCAAAGAGCGGAATGTACAAGCATGTCTTGGTCTGCGTAGATATGTTTTCCAGTTGGCCGGAGGCTTGGCCTGTCCACAGTGCCAATGCTACTACCACCGCAAAAAAAATCTGTTTGAAATAGTTTTGACGCTGGGGTCTACCTGAAGCAATCGAGTCAGGTCGTGGCTCACACTTTACCGGTCAGATCTTTGCTGAGGTATGTAAGGCGCTTCACATCAACCAGGGATTGCACACCCCATTCCATCCCCAAAGCAGTGGTAAGGTTGAATGGCTAAATGATATCATCAAGAATAGGATCACGAAAATCATGGCTGATACTAAAAAGCCATGGCCAGAATGTCTCCCCATTGTTCTATATTCCATCAGGAATGCTCCTACATGACCCCATGGAATATCACCCTATGAGGTATTGTTTGGGAGCCAACCAAAAACTGGACTGTACTTTCCCCAGCAGCTGTCATCTTTACATTCTCAGCTGACGGGGTATGTGCAGTCCTTGCAAAGGGAGCTCCAGAAGGTCCATCACAGGGTTCGGGAGTCTCTCCTGGACCCTGACTCAATAACCGCTGTACATTCTATTCAACCAGGTGATTGGGTTATCGTGAGAAAAAAATCAGAGGACGGGACTGGAACCGAACTATTCTGAGCCGTACCAGGTCCAGCTGACAACGCCAACTTCTTTGAAGCTTGAGGGATGCGAAAACTGGGTCCACGCCAGCCACTGCTCAACTACATCCCAGAATGAGGAGTATCGTTTTTATTTATATGCTTAGCTTTGAGTATTTTAGCGAGGGTAATGATGAACAGCAATCCAACCTATTGCTCAAAATGCACCTCAAACTTGCTAAGGCGGCAAATAGGACCAATTGCTGGGTGCGCTCTAAATCCCCACCTAGCTATTACACCCCAGCAATGGCAGCAGTTCATGCTATGTACGATGTGCATATATGAAGATATATGAGAAGCTTGCGAAGACGGCCAGGAGACATTTGTCTATAGAATTCAATGACACATTCCATCAGTTATAATTTTAACGTTAGCTCTGACTCTTGCTCTATGCTTGCCAATCCGGTATGGGTATGAGGACAATTAGGTAGTACACAGATGTGTTTTAACCTTAAGTTTGGCACAGAAAGCGTTTTGTAGGATCCACGGTGTGTGAGACAGGTATCTGACCAATGAAACCCCTAGCCTTTTTAATGACACCATTAGACCAGATTATATCTGCTGGAAGGAAGGTTGCGATGTACAGACTAAGGGAGCAATCCCACAGTCTATTATGTTACTAACTCAGTGCCCGTGACCGTAAGGAAAATTCATCATGTACAGTTCTAACTGGTCCCTATAATGTGAAGTTGGTACCCGCATCTTACATTGCCGCTGATTGTGAGGATCTGCTGTTGCAAAGAAAGACAAGGGCACAAGGCAGAATTCGCAGGGAACTCTTTCCCGCTTATGATCAAGCCTGGGCATGGTTCCCGTCTTAGACTGGGTGGGGAATCAAGCTCATGAAGCGATTGAATAATTTCTCGTCCATTGTAGATGAGATGTTACATGAAACCATTGAAGCAGTAAAGGAAATTACTCAGGAACAGATACAAATAAATTCCCTTGAATTGCAGGAAAAGATGGCACTTGATTATCTTTTAGCATCCAAGGGGGGTTTCTGTGAATTCATAGGAGAGGACTGTTGTCTGCAGATACCAGAGACAAGGTCCAGGTCCATATGGATAAGGTTACTTCGCTTCAGGGCAGAGCCAGAGCTTTTTGTTTTCCATCGGATCATGGCTGAAGGAAATAGTAGTATGTATTCTTATGCTGTTTTTATTTCTAATCCTTCTATACGCTGTGGTGAAGTTCTCCTGTTGTCTGATCGACCAAGTCACCCAAGCCCGGGCAGATGACCACATCCTTAACGCAGAGCCAAAGTGTCCTGAAACTCGACCCATATATCAGAAGCCAAGGATCCCAACCCAACCAACAACTCATCATCTCCTATCATCCCTCTAAAAGTCAAGGCCCACAGAAAGGAAGTCTAAAAGTCAACACACGCTATCGGAATTCGTTTTTGGAATTTGTTTTGAGTTTTACTTTTTCATTTGCTTTTGGAAAATTGCTTTTATCTTTTTGGTGTTTTTTGAACCATCGAAGATCACATGACCGGATTCACTTTGACATCTTTTCCAACATTGTGAGAGTGAACTGAGTTTTATGCATGAAGAAGACTCATGTTATCTTTAAGGAAGAAGGGAATCAAAATTCGTCAAGAGACATGAGGCAGTATATGACAAAGAGACTGTTGTGGAAATTCAAATGGAATCTATGTGGACATGTTTATTAGGATGTGTTTTCATTTAAATTGTCATTATAGCTCCCTTTGCCAGTTTGCCGGTATTCGCTGTGTACAAAGAGGATAGACACCTAAGCAGTGAAAACCTTCCATTAATTGGTAACTGCACACTACCCACCTGATCATCCCGGCACGCGCTCTGAGGGATTAAAGCTGGAGTAAATGCCGTTCCAGATCTGTGAATGCCGGATCCGGCAGATGACCGTCAACCGGGAGGACCCCTGTATTATGTACAGATGAATCTGTTTGGTGGAGATGTGTTTGTGCTGTTGAATCAGTATCGCTTTTTATGTAAGGAGAATGGTTCATAAGCTTTCTGTCAGGTTTGATTCACGTGACAGAAACCCGCAGCTATTTTCCTTTGGGCATTATTTAACCTCTAATGGAACAGTAGTATAATCACTATTAGATATGGTCCAAAGAATCATATTTTAATAGGAGTCATGCTAATGATTAATGGCAGCAAAAGCATGCACGTGAATTAACGAAACAGCCATCATGAACATGCTGGTCTTTGATGCAGAATACACCCCATGTGGGATTCATTGTATATGGTTTGGCGCGGTTTTCAGCTCCACGTGTTTCATTGTTAACTGGGGTACACGCATCTTTGCACACCTTTCGGCGGGAACTCATGCATGCTGCCTATTGTATCTTTTGATTGTGTTTCATTGGTTGTTATTTGTGTTGAGCTTATGTTATGTGGCTGCCTTGGAGGTTGATTCGCTGGTGTTTGTATAGCCATCGCCTCCCACTGTAAACCCCTGTTTTGCCACTATAAAATAAACGAGAAAGCCTGAGATTGGCAATTTTGACCATCGACCGTGAAACAGCCTCTGTCTGAAATACTGGTTGATACTAACGTGTTTGGATTTACTAATACAAAGAGAGATGAATACCTTACTTTTATTACAATGGGGTAATATTAAGATTTCCCCAACACTTGTGTGTCTGTCTGTGTATGTGCCTATATGTCTGTCTGTGTATGTGCCTGTGTGTTTGTCTGTCTGTGTGTGTGTGTTTGTCTGTCTGTCTGGGTGTTTGTCTGTCTGTGCGTTTGTCTGTCTGTCTGTGCGTTTGTCTGTCTGTCTGTTTGTCTGTGTGTACTCTGTCTGTGTCTTCTGTTGCAGTCATTTGGCTGCATGCTTAGCACATTTGGTGGGACAGACTTGTTTGTGCAAACTGTATAGATTTCAGAAAATGCCCCTTCTCCAGCATCATTAAAAGCTTGAGTCCTGAAGTTGCTCTCTCTGCACCTTATGTGTGGCGTGGACTTCTATAAATGGGAAGAATACTATAACAACTTTGCAGCTCTAAACATGATATGTAGTATTTTCATTTATAATGTACCAGAAAAGTGTGAGTGATGTATAGACAGACCCATCTTTTGTATAAAAGGTGGAAGAAGTGGACAGAAGTGTGTAGTATAAGATTTGCATAAAAAATTAAGTCCCTGTCACCAACTTTAAAAATTGAAGGTAAAGTGATGTGTCTGGTGTGTGTGTCTTGTCTCTCTGTTCTACTCTAGATCTGTACTTTAAACAAGCACCAAGTTCAGGGTGCAGACTTTTTTTTTTTTTGCTCTTGCTGTCCAAAAATTAAACTCCATAAGAATGCATAATGGATTCACTCTTTAACTCCAGAGTTCACAATATTTTCTGTATGCAAGGATTTTATAAAATCACTTAGGTCCTGCAGTGTTCCACCCTTTGAAATATAAAGCTTTAGTAGGTTTAAGATCAGTGTCAAAATAAAAGTGGAGGCATCATTTTCATAAGACCAACAGTGCGCATTCAAAGCTGTTACTTAGCTGATATTACTTACTGTTAATTACTGCGATTGCTTACACATCATTTTTCCTTTTCCCAATCCTTTATGAATTTGGCGCAATTTGTTTTATTTAAAAAGACTTTTACTACTTGCTGTTGAACCCCCCAGAAGAAAAAATCATATACGGCCCTGACGTAAACCAAAAGTGTTAATGTTATTTTTCATGTATTGTTGAAAGGAGTGTATGTGCCAATGGTAAAGAGATTTTTTTCTCCAATAGTTTCCTAAGACTTGAGAGAATAGAAGATAGTTCTGTGTCCTTTTGATCTTTTTGGGCAAGTTCCTTATAAAAACTAGACATTCATTTGTCCCATCCTTTTCCTGCATAGTTAGACATTCTTTAATATAAAGGGATCAATATATAGTGACTCTGAAGACTCAACACTGGTGAAATAGGGGATGGGTATTTACTACCCTAAATGTCAAGATATAAAGAAATGTGTTGTGTTGTCTATTCAGAGTATAAGGTTCCCAACATCCCTGAGACAAACAATTTACGGCCAGAAAACTCCTGAATTGGGACTTTAAAGGGAACTGAATAAGGTATATATAAAAATTATAATTTTATTGAATAGTTATTTAAAAAGTACAACAAATGGTACATAAAATATGCTTAAACATGATGTACATAGATTCAAAGATCCGCATAAAGTACAACAAAGAACAGCACTTGCATCTGAGATCTTTTGCTCAAGTGTGGAGGAAATTATAATATGCTGTGTGGAAAGGAAAAGGGGGGGGGAGCCTGACTATGGTGCCGGCCAGCAGCAGCAGTTAGGAGCTCCCGGATCCATATCCTACTCCGGATGAAATATTTGCCCGATAAGGCTAAGCCCGCTTACCCCTCACCCAGAGACGCAGTAAATCCCCCCTTCGGAGAGCCCAGCTGTGCGGACTTCCCATGGCTCCTTGGCAGGGGCAGCGTTGTGGTCCAGAGATTCTGGGGCTCTGGCAGAGAGCCCGGAAGTCTTCAGGAGCCTTTGTGGAGCTTCACGAGGAGAAGCGGCATCAGTACGAAAGACCCTGCCTCCTTCTCCCTTGAACTCAGAAGCGGTTGCCTGGAGCAGGGAGACAGGGCCGCAAGACAGGAGAGGAGAGCGGTGCTAGCCGCTCAAGCAGACGCCCAAGCACACAGTGTGGTAACGGGTAATGGGGAACCAGCCTGACCATGGAGTGACGGACGGAGGGGAGAAGGGCCCAGGATGTGGCAACCCCTGCTCAGGGTGGAGGACAGGAGAGTGAGAGCACCGTCTATCTCCACAGGAGTCCCCACAAGAGATCCAGCACCTGGGGAGAGAGTGTGGGCGGCCTTTTCAAAAGGGAACGGTGAACAGTGACACTGTATGGAGAAAGTAGGAGAAGTGGGTCATTCCAGAGGGAAGACACAATAAAGCCAGTAGAGGTCTCCCAAGTCTCCCAAGCCGCATATAATACCACACAGTGGAATCCTCCAGGGAAAAGTCCTTTAACAACATTGATAATCAGCATGGGGAACCTCCTGGAAGAACATCCTGGTGAGTCTTGATTCTCCCTCTGACACAAACCCCCTACATCTTTTATGTGATGCTTCCCTTCCCGCTCTCTTTCGCCATGAGAACTGTGTAATAACTTGTAAGAAGAATTGAAACTGCGCCCGTTTGTAGCTTAGCCTGATTGCAGATAAATTGTGGACAAACTGTGGACAGTATAAGACAACTGGACATATTATGATATAAAGGACACAGACATAAGGCAAGAGGCATAGTGGCATAAAGGGGAAAGACATAAAGAGAGGAGGGAGCTGAAGAAAAAGACGACAAAGGGTGTAAAGGAAGAAAAGAAATAGAGGAGACGTTTGGAGAGGAGTGAAAAGATCATGAAGGGAAAACCAACTAAAACAAACCCCCCAAAGTCGCCTAAAATTAATGCAAGTCCAGGGACAATAAAAAAGTACATGTCACAAGGTGGGAACTTGGACAAATCAACATCAGAGAAGCAGATGGGAACCAGGTCAAATTCAACAAATTTAACAAAAGGAAACAGTAAAGGAGGTCAAACTAATATACCTCCAAGTGGGAATACTCTGAATAAATTAGGCACAGAGACAGAGGTGGACATTGATATGGAGGAGGGCTGTGCCCCTGATCTAGACCCACAAAACAAATTTCCCACCAAAACAGATATGGCAGACATGTTCACAAAACTAGAAAATTCCCTAAAAAAGGATATAGCAACATTACATAATGATCTGGGCCACCTGATTGTTCGAGTTGAAGACACAGAAAAACAACTGGATGCCCAAGTTCAGTTTATAGAGGATCTAAGAAATGAAACAAGAAATCTCCAAATAGCGCAGAGAGACTTGGCGTATAAAATGAAAGACCAGGAAAACCAGAGTAGGAGGAAGAACTTGAGAATCCGAGGTATCCCAGAAGGAAGATTTGGTCGCCATGGTCAGGGAGATATTCAATCCACTGCTCAATAGACAAGCTTCAGATACCCCACTGAGATTCGAAAGAGTCCACAGGATTAAAAAACCCAAAGGGATCCCTACAGATTCCCCTAGAGACATAATAGTGCGGTTCCATCATTACGAAGATAAGGGACAAATTTGGAGGGGGTTGAAAAGTCAAACACCTATTAAATATAAGGAGATAGACCTCCAGATTTTTGCCGACCTGTCGCAGGAAACCCTGAGAAGGCGAAGGATGGTCATTTGACTAGTCTGAGATTCCCAGAGGACCTTCACAAATTCTGCAATAAACTAGAAATGGCAGAACCGAAGATCCCAGGATGGACCGCCCCAGGAATAGACAAACCCTAACTAGAAGACCAGTGGCATTCTATCCCAAAAAAAGGGAAAAAATAAGAAACAATCACGGAGGGGGGAGGGAAAAAATAAAAAAGAAAGAAAGAAAGGAAAAGAAAAAGGGCATAGGGGGATCTGTGTAAAATGTGACTAGTGACTATGTATTGTGTAATGTGTATTGAATAGTGTACAATCATATGGAATTATATAGACATAGAACTGTATGGGTGGACTAGGGGTGGGGGAGGGGCTGTTAACAGGAAAAGCAGCAGGGACGAGGGACCTGGGTCCAGGTGGGCCTGGGGGGGCTGGGACCAGCTGCTGTTGTATCTAGGCATGGTGCCAGTCGGAGTTTCACCCCAAAGAGGAGGAGTAACAGGGTCAATTGGACCCAAAAAAAAAAAAAGATGGTGATAGCTACTCAGGACTTAGGTCACCCTGAAATGGGGGGGAACTCCCAACAGAGGGTCAGGGGGGAGGGGGAGGAAGTAGGAGGGGGGATGGGGCAGTTGGGGAGATGGGTGGGAAGAGGGAGGGAGACAGAGGGTGGGAGGCAGGGAGACAGAGGGTGGGAGGGAGACAGAGGGTGGGAGGGAGGACGGGGGTATATGCTAGGATCTCAAAACACCCAATGAAGGACAGTCCCCACCCACGTGACCCACCAGAGATGCAGGGAAAGGCAAAAACTTCAGACCATAGGACAGAGGGCGGTAAGGAAAAAAAAAGGGACAAAGAATGATGGGAAACGCTACCGAGATGAAGATCCTATCATATAATGTTAGAGGTCTGAATACCCCAGTAAAGAGGCATAAGGTCCTTGAAGAAATCAAGCGATATGCCGCTAGTATAGTGTTTCTACAAGAGACACATCTAGCACACGATACTAATGTGAAGCTTTCCTCAAAATACTACCCAACCTGGTTTTATGGAGATTCCCCTACAAAGAGAGCAAAGGGGTTGGCGATTGGAATAGCAAGAGACACTCAGTTCCATATAGAAGAGAGACAGGTAGACCCGGAGGGACATTATATATTTGTGAGAGGGAAGGTGTTTGAAATGGATTACACTTTTGCCAATGTGTATTGTCCAAACAAAAACCCTACAGGCTACTTAATAGAAATTCTTGGGAAACTCGAGGAATTCAAGAAAGGCATGGTAGTACTGGCAGGGGACTTCAATTTCAGCATGGATCAGAGAGATAGTACATCACATGCACCATGGACTGGAAGGCATCATTTGGAGAAAATAAAAAAAAACTTTATCAACATCAATTAATAGAGGGCACAGCATCCAGACATAAACGACTTTACCTTCTACTCCGCAGTTCACGGGACATACTCAAGGTTGGATCATATCATGGTAAAGCACAGAATGCTTGAGTCGGTGGTCAACTCATCTATTGAGATACAGTCACTGTCAGATCACGCTCCGGTAACCATAAAACTTAAATTAGGAGTCAGCCGAAACAGAGCAAGTAATTGGAGATTAAATGAAGACCTACTACAAGATAGAACAGTTGTAGAGAGAATAAATGAAGCACTAGATTATTATTTCCAGCTCAACGAGATCCCAGAGATCACCAACATCACGATTTGGGAGGCCCACAAAGCCTATATAAGAGGCATACTAATATCTATAGTGTCAAAAAGGAAAAAAGAAAGGGGAAACCGCATAAACAGATTAATATCGGAAATATTTAATCTAGAGCAAATACATAAAAAGAATAGGAACAGTGGGATACAACAGCAATTCGTTTTAAAAAGAGGGGAGTTGAGAGACCTAATGGAACAGGAATCTAGTTGAATCTTCAATAGAGTAGGTACAAATGGGGAAATAAACCTGGAAAACTTCTGGCGAGACTCTTGAAGAGTAAAAATCAAGTAACTTCATTAGGAAAGTTAAAAATGAGGAGGGGAAAATTATGCATTCGACCACAGAAATCGCCGGGGCATTTCAAATGTACTATAAGGCATTTGCCGGGGCATTTCAAATGTACTATAAGGCCTTGTACTCAGTTCGACAAAATAAAACTCAAGAAGCAGAACAAAGAAGGATGGAGGAAATACAAGCATATTTAGAGGAGGCAAACTTGCCCAAAATATCTACAGAAAGACTCCAACACCTTGAGGCACCTATAACAGCCGAGGAGATAAATCTAGCATTAAAAAGTCCAGGTCTGGATGGATTTACACTAGGGTACTACAGGAAATTTAAAGAATTCCTGTTACCCAAAATGTGTAATTACATGAGGGAGCTGGGAGTAGGGGGAAATTTGAGGGAGGAATCCCTATTGGCCCATATCGCATTGATTGCTAAGGAAGGAAAGGACAGGACACTATGCTCCAGCTATAGACCTATAGCCCTGTTGATACAAAGTTATATGCAAAGGTCTTCGCAACTAGACTAAAAGAATTTATCCCGGAGTGGATCCATGCTGATCAGACCAGATTTGTCCCCAATAGTGAGGACAAGGACAACGCTATTAGAACACTGCTTATACTACACAGCCTTAAGGACGGGAGAAAGCACTCCTCTTGTCGGTCAAAGCCCAAAAAGCGTTCGACAGGGTAGACTGGGGACTCATGATAAAAACATTGGACATTATAGGACTGGGCCCGAAGATGATAGAGAGAATAAAATTACTATATAAAGTCCCCACGGCAAGAGTAAAGGTTAATGGGTCCCTCTCTCCACCATTTAAAATGTTGAATGATACAAGACAGGGGTGCCCGTTTTCTCCCCTACCGTTTAAAATATCTCTGGAATCACTACTAGCACGAATAAGGAAAAATGTGGACATAAGAGGAGTGAAAGTAGGCAATGAGGAACACAAAGTAGTGGCATACGCCGATGATCTCTTATGCTACATAACAAACCCAAGAGTCATATTACCAAACTTAATAAAAGAATTTAAAAAATATGGTGAAATCTCCAATTTTAAAATTAACCAGGAAAAATCAGAGGTATTAAACATAAACATAAATCAGAAGGACAAAAAGAGGGGAAAGTTTTGGGACTTTAAATGAGACCATGTGCACCATGCGTCTCCATCCCTATTGTATACATGAAAAGGGAAAAAGGGCGGGACTTCAAATGAGGTATACATCGATGCAACTTCAAACAAGGATACCAAATAATGTAAATATTTATTGTTGAACTTTGACAACAATACCATGCAGTGATGGGTACATATACATAATGGTAAACATGTAAACAAAAATAATAAATAATAGCATATAGCAGACTTGTTGCACATGAATGAGAAAGTGGGTTGATAAGAACAAGCTCAAAATGGTGGAGTGCTGACAGCACACACAATGACCTGAGTAAACCATTTGCACCTAGAATAAAACTGACGCGTTTCGTGGCAGTGGGGCCACTCTTCAGGGGCTGATGTGAAATGAGTGGAATCTGAAAAAAAACATGGGCATGTCACTAAAGCACAAGCAAAGCAACCCTGCTGGGGGAAGCCACAAAATGATAAAAAGTAAAAAATGGTTAATAGATGTAGATTGGATACATGGTGAGCTACTTACATGGACCAGCATGCGCATGAGAGTGAGCTGAGATAGGTGGGCTGACATGGGCGCCCATACCGGGAGCTGAGGTGTTGTGGTAAGATGAAGCACAGGAAAGTGATAATAGGTGTCAGAT
>BLSH010543837.1:28237-46285 GCA_018402905.1 Glandirana rugosa
TAGATCTGCATATGGG
The DNA here is from genome assembly GCA_018402905.1 of Glandirana rugosa. Taxonomy (NCBI): domain Eukaryota; kingdom Metazoa; phylum Chordata; class Amphibia; order Anura; family Ranidae; genus Glandirana; species Glandirana rugosa. The sequence continues at coordinate 28,254 of BLSH010543837.1, forward strand.
TGTGCGCACTCCAATGATAATCTTTGTAGTGCGCACACCCATATGCAGATCTACCCATAATGCTTCAGACTCATCACACTCTCCATCAACTAGGTCCTCATTCACACTCGCTTTGAGAACACTTCTCACCTAGAGACAGACACCACCACCCCTCCGTTTTACCCTGTCCTTCCGAAAGAGAGCATAGCCAGGAATATTAATGGCCCAGTCATGTGAAGAATGAAGCCAAGATTCAGCTATACCAATCAAATCATAGTTCTCCTCATGCACCAGAGCTTCTAGCTCACCTATTTTGCTTGGCAGACTCCTGGCATTGGTGAACAAACACTTTAATTCACTGTCACCTTTTGCACATGTATCTTGCATATTTTTAATTTTAGCACAAACAGTACCATTTCCAATGGTTGATTGTAACATGGGAACCTTCATATCATCTTTCTTTGCCCTCCCCCCATCTTTCCCCATTCCACCCACCAATAGGGGCTGACCCCTGTCTGACCTGTCTACCCTGTTATAATCTAATGCACCCTCCCCCCCCCGAGTTGTCTCGTCCCTCAAGCTTTAGGGAGGTTGGTGACGTCAGCTGAACCTGGTATGGCCCATGTTGTCCTACTAGGTCACAAACTTGGTTAGAATTAGAGAGGTTAGTATTGTTAGTTTGAAAATTGTCATTCTCGCCACCATTATCTCCCCCCTTTTTCTTCCTCGTTACAAAGAGGAAGAAAAGACGCACTGTTTAGAATGGTGCAAAAAACAAAACAAAATAATGGCCACTGAGATTCCCACTTTTATCTAATGAAACAAAAATGCAATTTTCCTAATTTCCAGCTCCCTTGTTGTCTCCTCAGGCTCACCATCAGGACTGCTCCAGAACCTCTGGAACTCCCTACCTCAGTATGTTTAGCCAGGCCCTACCCTTTTCACCACTAAGTGATCCTCAAAAATTAATTTACTCAGGGACACAAAAGACACATTAGTCACGTAAAGAACAGGAATCCCTAGGAGTAGATCGAGATGCATGGTGACACTGGGCAGGAAACAGGTGTGAAATACACTTGGAGACATACAGATAGTCTGCTAAGCACATTAAAATGCAAGTTGTAGTATCCGCGCTCCCAAACCTAAAATATGTAATTATAATTGGAATAAACCACAAGCTGCTAAGCATATAATTTCCCCCTTAAAAAATAGGAATGGTTAATGTTATGCAGCGCTTGTAAATAAGTTCATTATTAAATGCAATATTTGAAATGGAAGTTCATAAAAAAGTTAATTATGCACAATTTCTTATATGCATGCGTAGTAGGCTCTCAGCATGGAGTCCAAAGATTCCAAAGTCCAAGATTAAAAAGTGAGATATCAGTATATGAATGAGTAGTTTGTGCGTTTAAGGAAAGATGAAAAACACCTCAGTGTGCACACCACCCTTAACAGCTGAATGTGTGACCCCTAATCAATGGCGGTGCATAATCAAGCGCTGCATAACATTAACCAAGCACATTAACATACCTTAGCCTGGAGCGATGAGCTAGATTTGAAAAGAAAGGGATGGCTGGGCATGTATCTAATTGAATTACCCACGGGGGATTTACTGGTCTTGAACACAACTCTTGTGGGCTACTTGCAAGTTAAAGTTCTACTTTGACTAAAATAAGAATATCACAATTTGTACATTTCCTAAAACCAATAACAAACCTCTGTAACTCTTACTTTCACGTTCCTACAAAAATAACATATTATTACATACAAACAATGAGAATAAGACATAAGAAAAACATTTAGATACAAATGCAATTGGTTAGGTTAGGCTTTACCCAGCAACGTTCTTTCCAGGGGATAAAACGATACATTCCACAATGACCAGAAAATCATGTAATACAATTTCAATCCTTCCCCGTCTTCCCTTACTGGATCACGTACCTACGGCTATCCCCTCAGACACCTCCAGAAATCAAAGGAACCTTCCAATGGGATATACCATCTATTACCCTTGGACCAGATATTCCACCTTTTGAGTGGTCACATGGCCCGAGCCCCAAACACAGACTTTATGTACTGCAAAGCTGTTTGGCTAGATTGAGAGACCTCACTTCCCCCTCAGACATGGATGGCACATTGCCCATGACGCTCCCCACCCCCAGTACTGACACAGTTACACGTGGAGTGGGTTTCAGAATCTGCTCCTCACACGTTGAAGGCTGAAACAAGCGTGTCGCTTTCTCCCATTTCACGTAGACCGGCCCAAAGTACACACATTCGTTTCGACCTAACCTGTGCAGCCAAACAGCCATGGAAGTACAATTAAATCTTCACTATACAAACCGTGGCTTCAGTCTATTCCTTGATGTTATACTAAAAAAATGGAGATGGTTACAGATTACACACTACGTAGAAAACACTATCCCTGTAACACTATCCACATATTAGCACAAAACAAACCTGAATTTAATCAAAACTGAATCCAATACAAGAATGGATCAGTTATACTCCACACTGTAGTCTATGATTGATAAGCAATGGTTATAGAACAAAAATGGGACAGAACCCTATGAAAAAAGGGATTTTATTATAACTTACCGTAAAATCCTTTTCTCTGAGTTCACTGACAGACGCAGCCCTTCTTATAACACGTGGGTTATGCTCATATCACTAGGAGTAGACTAGGCAAAGAAAAAACAAAAGCATAGGTTGGCCCCTCCCAGGGGGCCGTCCTCACCTTAGCATATAACCCCCTGCTAGACAATAGCATATCAGTTCATGACAAGCCGTACAAACTCAGCAGAAGGGTGGGTGCTGCGTCTGTCAGTGAACTAGGATTTTACGGTAAGTTATAATAAAATCCCTTTTTCTCTTACGTTCACTGACAGACGCAGCCCTTCTTATAACACATGGAGACGTCCCAAAGCTGTGTCAATCAAGAGGGGTGGGCAAACTATAACAACTGTACCCAACAAAAAAGCCCTCTCAGGCAGCGCCAGTCGCGCCTACACTGCCGCTTGCAAAACTTTGTGGCCAAAAGCAGCATCCACCGATGCTGAAACATCCACTTTGTAAAACTTAGTAAACTTGTGCCCTGAAGTACCAAGTAGCCGCTTTGCACACCTGAGACACCGAAGCCTGGTGTCTATAAGCCCTGTACACCGCACCCTGTACAAATGTACGGATCAACGAATGTGATGCCAAGGGCCGTTGAAAAAGAACCGTCAGAGCCGAAATCTGACCCTTAAGCGTACTTAACGCTAGGTTCTTGTCCAGTCCCTGCTGCAAAAAAGTCAGCACCCTGGACACCGCATAAGAGCGGGGGTTCCCACCACCCACCTCACACCAGGCAATATAGGCCTTCCAGGTCCTATGATAAATCTTACACGAAGTACACTTGCGCGCTTTAATCATAGTAGGGATCACGGAGTCAGAGACACCCCTATCCCTCAACACCTGGGAGAGAGAGAGAGAGATAATTAGAGGAGTGTGTTGACCTCAATCTCCTCATTCATACCCCCTGGAGAGAGGGTGTCCAGGGTAAAAATCCAACAATTCTCCCTATTACACAGCCGTTTGTACCTTTCCGCCAAAGGGAAGGTGTTGGGGATGGATTCTATGACCCAGACTCGTAATCCCTGGACACTTTGTTCATGATGTTCAAGAAAGTGTCTAGGGACACTGTGTTTGTCTGAGCCCTTGTCAACGAGATTCCTGTGCTCACCAAACCTCTTCCTCAGAGTACGAATGGTACGGCCCATGTAGAGTAAACCACATGGGCACGACAAGCAGTATACCACGTACTCTGAGGAACAATTAAAGAAATCAGAAAGACAACGCTTGCCTTTAGAAACAAAATCTTTTTGACCATGGGTCACATGTGCACACGTAAGGCAAAGGGGTTTATTACACCTGTACATTCCCTTAATATTGAAAAATCTCAGGGGGGCACTACCCGAATGAGATAAGGATTTAATCTTACTGGGGGCTATTAGGGTTTTGAGGTTCCTAGCCCATCTGTAGGAAACCTTAGGAATGGGAGGAATAGTGTCTTTTAATAAAGTGTCACCGATAAGAATGGGCCAATGCTTTAGGAGTATATGCTCCATCCTCCTAAACTTACTATGAAATTGCGTGGTAAAACGCAACAGTTGGGCACCTGAGTCAGACTGAATATTAGTCATACGTTTGTCACCAGAAAAAAGTTAGTGGTTAAAAGCCTCATCAACCAGGGAAGGTGAATAGCCCTTTTCAAGGAATTTTTGTCGCAACAGTTGACCGTGCGTGCGAAAATCTTCCTCGCGCTTACAGTTATGCCTGAGGTGGCAAAATTGACTCTTGGGAATATTTTTGATCCACCGCGGATGGTGGCGACTTCCAAATTGTAAGTAAGAATTACCCGCTGTGGGCTTGGTGAAATTTTGAGCACAGACAAGGTTATCATCATGGAAGAGTTCCAAATCCAGAAAGGCCAATTTGTCCGGATCAGTCACATATGTGAAACTCAGGCTCATTGTGTTGTCATTACAATACTATAAAAAAGGTAAGATGGAATCCTCGGGGCCATCCCAGATGATGACCACGTCATCTATGTACCGACCATAGAAAACCAAATGGGAAGCAAAAGGGTTATTATTCAAAATGTACTTGTGTTCCCAATGTCCCATAGTGAGAATGGCATAGCTGGGAGCGAAATACGCTCCCATAGCTGTGCCATTCTCTTGAATATAGAACTCGCCCCCATGTTGAAAATAGTTATGCGTGAGACAGAATCTAATCGCCTCCATGAGGAATTCGGATTAGAATCTAATCAGCCAAGAGGCTGAGCCTGGATTTACACTCTTTTTATATATATATATATAATTAATTTTTTTTTTTTTTGCTCTCTCTCTATATATATATTTTTTTTTTATTAAAGATTGCTTGGGTATACTACAATATGTTTTGGTATACTCACTCTTAGAAGACTTCTTCAACCATTCACTTTTTGGCTTGGTATTGTTGTGAATTTATTACTTTTATCCACTTAAGTTCGTGTTTTTATGATAATCATTTCTTTTTTAGGTTCTATTTTACATTTCAGTATGACCTTGCTGTCTCTAGGTGTTTGGGTCAACATTAGGCACATCCATCTGGCCTACAACACCAGGTGGTGTCGCGACACGTGTGCCAGTTTGATTCATTAATATTTATTCTTTTATATATATTTTTTTATTATTATTTTTATTTTAGTTTTTGCTTTAACTATAATTCAAATTTGAATTTTTATTTTATTGGGATATACAGTTTTCTTATTAACTTTTCAACTATGCTGCAACTTTTTTTGTGATCTACCTTCATGAATGTTTTTTATGGCACATGTTTTTATATTTGTATGTAATTGTCTTTGGCCAATAGTCTTGCATGTACACTATCACATTTGCCTATCATGCCCTTAGCTATATAAACTGCTGCCCTATTGCAAGATGGCCCCAGTCCCGCCTGATGAGGGATCACGAATGATCCGAACGCACGCACCTCCCGCTGGATTGACCCAGAAGTGACGCGGTGCTTGTGTGTGCGAATGCTCGGAGCCAGCTCCCAGTATCCTAGTAGCGCTGAAAGCCACCAGTGTGTCAGGTCCAGACTCCTGGTCCACGGCTGTCTATCATTGTCCATCCTCCGCTCATCCACGGATGATCCTTTTCTGTGCATTTACCATCCCTTATTGTGAGTGTATCATTGTTTTAGCTTGTCCCATTAAAGGTGTATACTGCACTTAGAGGCGCTGCGGTCTTTATGTTCTTGTTTCACAGAGTCTTCCTGCTCATTCCAGCTGGCTGCCTCTTGCTGCATACCACCTTGTACACCATACATATGGACGTTTTGGGACTATTGCCTCCTCATCTCCCCTTACCCTCCACGTCTTTGAGTGGTATGTTTAAATGTCATCAGTATGCTGGAGCGACTTGTGAGCGCAGTGTTTACTATTCATTAAATCTGGCGGAACACTTCTGGATGTAGGGACCATTCCCCCTGATCCAGGGTCCGGCGGCTGAGAAAGTCCGCCTGCCAGTTTTCCATGCCTGTATGTAGATTGCGGAGAGTGCTGGCACGTGAAGTTCTGCCCATCGCAGGATCAGAGCCGCTTCCGCAGCTGCTGCCGAGCTTCTTGTTCTGCCCTGATGGTTCACATATGCCACAGCCGTGGCATTGTCTGACTGAACCCGGACAGGGAGGCCTTGCAGCCTTGTCGACCAACGGTATAGACAGAGTCTGATCGCTCTTAGTTCCAGTATATTTATCGGAAGGCAAGCTTCCTGAGCCAACCAACGGCCCTGGGTAGAGAACTGACCCAGGACCCCTCCCCAGCCCGATAGGCTGGCATCCGTCGTTACTATCGACCAATTGAGGGGGAGGAAACATTTTCCCAATTTTAGGGCTGGAGCCCGAATCCACCAAATCAAGGATCCTCGGGACTGATGATCCAACCTTATCAGTCTGTCTAGGGATAGGGGAGACTTGTCCCATTGAGACAAAATTGCCTTCTGCAGGAGCCAAGTGTGACTCTGGGCGTAAGGTATTGCTTCGAAAGTCGACACCATGAGCCCCAACACTCGCATACAGAACCGTAAGGAGGACCACTGGCGTGATAACAGGGTTCGTACTGCTGCCTGCAGTGTCAGGAGCTTGTTCGGCGGTAAAAACACCCTTGCCTGCACTGTGTTCAGAATCAGACCCAGGTATTCCAGACGGCAGGATGGAGTCAACGTCGACTTCTGCAGGTTGATCAGCCAACCGAATTCTTTTAATATGGACACCGTGATTATCACGTTCTCCTGTAGAGCTGCCGCCGACTCTGCTCTCAGAAGTAAATCGTCGAGGTATGCTACCACTGCGATACCTCTCTGTCTCAACAGCCCCAGCATCGGGGCCACCACCTTGGTGAACACTCGGGGAGCCGAAGCCAGACCGAAGGGAAGTGCCACAAACTGGTAATGCAGATCTCCCACTGCGAAGCGCAGAAAATGCTGGTGTCTGTGAAAAACTGGAACGTGGAGATATGCGTCCTTGATATCCAGGGACGCCATGAATTCCCCTTGGTGCAGGGCGGCCACGACCGAGCGGATGGACTCCATCCTGAACTTTCTTGCTTTTACAAAGCAGTTTAGTGCCTTCAGGCCTGACACTGCCCTTTTTGGGCACCACAAAGAGGTTTGAGTAAAACCCGTGAAACCTTTCCATCGTGGGTACCCGTACAATAACCCTCTGTTCGGCAAGCACCCGAACGGCGCCTAGAAGCGACTCCCGACACCCCTGAGGGAGTCTTAAGTTTGAAGGGAAGAACCTTTCTGGGGGTAGAGAGATAAACTCTATCCTGTACCCGGAGGACACCACCTCCAGCACCCACCAATCGGTGATGCGGGCAGTCCATCTGTCTGCGAAACCCAGTAACCGGTCCCCCACCCGCGAGCCGGGCGGGGGCAACCCATCATGCGGAGGATGACTTATCCTTCGTCTTTTCAGACTTACGTTGCTAGGGCCTTTTACCGGGCCCAGCGGAAGCCTTACCGGACTTGAAGCCCTTACCAGCTGAGCCGGGCGCACAAAAAAAACTTTTTCTGGCCTGAAGAAACAGGGCCCTGCCTACGGCGAAAATCCCACCGTTTTGGCTCTGGAAGGAAAGAACTCTTCCCTCCCATGAAATCTTTAATGATTTCATCTAATTGTGGGCCAAACAGATCCCCTCCCTGAAAGGGGAGATCCGTAAGAGCTCTCTTCGACGCCTGGTCGCCCGACCAAGAGCAGAGCCACAGCACCCACCTGATAATAACTGCAAAAACAGACATTTTTGACAGCATGGGAAGCAGGTCCAATGCAGTATCGCATAGGTAGCGGAGACCCTCTTCCAAGTGTTTTGCTCGTTGCACCTCAGCCTGCGCACACTCACAAGTCAAACCAGTGTGCAATGTGGTAGCGCACTCGAGCAGAGATTGCGCCGCCATAGCAGCCGCCAGAGCTGGACGCATTACTGACCCAGCCAACAAGAACAGTGCCTTAGACACTGCCTCCGTGCGGCGATCGGCCACCTCTTTAAAAGACGGAGACCCCTCCAAGGGAATAGTCGTTGCCTTATTCAGACGGGCCACCGGTGGGTCCACTGCTGGGGAAGTCCATCTCTTAGTAAAACCCTCCTCAAAAGGGTAACGAACAGCAAAGCGTTTGGGCAAAGTAAAGGAATTTTGCGGCCGCAGCCATTCCTTGAACATCGTCTGCTCAAAAACCTGATCATAAGGGTAGGCCCTGGGGGACCTAGGAGGTTTAAGCGACCCACAAACATATGCGGACTCATGCGACTCCCCTGCTTAGTCAAGCCGCATGGACTCGCGAATATCAGTGATCAGAGCAGCCACTATCGCCTTATCACGCGAAAATGAGGCCCCCTGATCATCATCACCATCCGAGGGTATCAGTTCACCCTCTGATAGCTCCACGGGGGTTCCCGTGACCAACGAGGCGCTCTTTGGTCCCGAATCCTCCCCCGAAGAATAACGGGGGGTGGACGCTTTTTGGGGCCCCCCGGAGTCGGGTCCGAACCCGCCCGGGGAAAGAATTCACCAAATACTGCCTTCCAAGGAAACCAGGGACCCAGGCGTGGATTGTTGCTCAACTGGCTCCACCCTAGAAGGCCCCACAGGTACCCCTGCCATAGCCCTGCCAGCCTCTGACATCCCAGACTTCCGGCACCCCCACTGTGTGACCACCACCTCTACACTACCAATCAGCCAGGGAGACCTGGGAGGATTGCACCCACTGCTACCAGCACCCAGGGAGAGCCAGCTATACTTGTTGTTTTCAATGCCTCTGCGCTGTGACCAGAATGAGCAATGAAGAAAAAATCCCACTTCAAGAGCCTGCACCGCCGCATCTGTCAGCCACGCTGTCCAAAGCAAAAGCGGAAGTGTCAGGTGCTGCTGCACGTCTTTAATCACTTGCCTTGTACTACCGAAAACCACCACTGGGGGCCACCAGAGGACAGGCTGAAAACCAGCATGGGCTACATTGGGCCATCAAACACATGTCGATCTATGGCAAAATGGTGCGGAATTGGTGAAAAAACTGCGATCCACCACAAAACGGCGGCGAATCGCCGAATATATATATAAATGTAAACATTCCTTGTAATAGAAAAAAGCATGACATGTCCTCTTAAATATGAGATCTGGGGGTCAAAAAGACCTCAGATCTCATATTTACACTAAAATGCAAAAAAAAAATAAAAAAACTGAAAAAAATGACAGCCCAAAAAAAAAAACGGGCCCTTTAAGAACGTTGGGCGGACGTGACTTCTGACGTAATTTCCGGCTCGCCGTGTTATGGAGCTGAGTGAGCAGCTTCAGCCACTCAGTCGGCTCACAGACACTGGGGGAGACGGATGCCGGTGGGTCCGGTAAGCGGCGGAGATGACCGGAAAGCAGCGGGGGGGGACCTCTCCAGCCGCTGATAAAAGTGATCTCACGGTGAATCCGCCGCTAAGACCACTTTTATCATGTGCAGAATCGTCTGCAGAAAAAAACGGCATCTGAATAGTGCCTGCAGCTGCAGGCACCATTTAGATATCACCACTCAAACCCAAGGACGTCATATGACGTCCGGCGGTACGGTAGTGCTTAAACATAAATGCATACATAAAACTGAAAAAATTATAAAAACAAAACAGCATTATCCAAAAACAAGGATACAACATGACAACAGAGGAATTGTATAAAGACGCTAAATCTGAACAAGTTAAACAAGGCAGGCTAAAAACAAATGCAAAAATCCAGTAAATACGTCCCTCAATACTGGATTTCATCTAAAAGCCGAGAGACTCCGTTCAAAACCGACCTTCAGTACAAAAAAATCACGTAATGACTCTTATAAATAGTTGCCTTTTTAAACAAATGTGAAAAAAAACAGTTAAAAATAAAAACCTAAAAAAGACAAAAATTCAAAATGGCATTTCAGCCACGTGGTTCTTTGTTGACTACACCAAGATGGCGACAAGACACATGATGGCGAATACACCGTGTAGGTTTCAACAACACAAAACAAAATGGCGGCAAGTGAAGTAATATTACAACCTCGTGGCCCTCAGTATCAGGAGAAAATTACGCTAAACATGTAAGGGGAACAAAATGGCTGCACTAAGAACCACAAACCACAGTAAAAAATAAGGCACAAACAAACAATAGAGCAAGCATGTGGATTTTGGTGTTAGAACAAAAGATAACACTAAAACCATAAGACAGAATTTATCAACCGGATTTGAAATACAGTGTAGAAATTAACTATCCTCACTAAATACTGATTTTCAGTTGCACGGAGCCATTCGCCACTAGAAACTCAGTACAAAACCGGGAAGTCTATGTTCTTCTCATACTTCAGCGTCTAAAACAACCACCAGTTTTACTAACAAATGAGTTGTACTATAAACAGACTGAAGCAGAGTTAAATTACAGTGTTAAAAGCACAAAACCTCTTTACGATTACAATACTGTGTCTAAACTAAATCTGCAGCCAAAAACCAAAACTCAGCACATACACAAACTATACAAAAGGCGCGATCCATCAGCAAACACATTACAAAAAGACCTATATATACACTGTAATGTTAACTCGGTTTCACACTTAGAGATGAATAGCCATCTAACAACAGTCTATTGACTGTCTCTACCAAAAACTGAATTACAGTATGAGACTCCACAAAACAACAAATTAAACATAAAAACCAAAATGATTCTACTGGAAATGGAATTCAGTACAAAAACAGACTATTTTCACTTGACGGAAATATTGCACAAAAACAAAGCAATTAAAGCCAGAAACTGAAATTCCTGCAAACGATGACTTAATTTCACAAAATGCTGAAATTCGGTCCAAAAGCAGAATAATTTCATCCAGAAACAAAATTGTAGTTGTAACAATTTTACAACAAAATGGTGGTACTACCAACTGAAATTCAGTCGCCATTCCCACCAAAAGCAGCACAAACTGAAATTTCTCCCCTCACAAACTGACTACACAATTTGAGACACCAAACAAACACTTAAACGAATACCGCCAAAATTACAACATAAAACAAAATTACTAAGCACAACACTGACACCGATCACGCACGCAAAGCATACTCGTACCCATAACTCTTACTCATACTCAAAACAAAGCATACACTTTAGGTGTATTGACTAGGACCTTTAGAGGACAAGTATAGGTTATCTTCCTAATCAATAGCCCTAACTACAATGATAACATACAATTAAAACGCTGTCATTATGCAAAATGAGGAAAAACGGTTGTTTTGCAAAGCAGAATTTACCAGACACCCGCTGGTAGAGAAAGCAAAATCCTGGAGTCAGGACAGCAAAAGATTTCAAACACTGAAATAAAATTGGTTTTACCAATAGCCGGCTGTTTTGTTGTCCTGATCCAGATCGCTTCCTCCTCTCGGTCTGCTGTGAAGGAAATTCTGTGGGCTCCAAAAATTCCTGGCTCGCAAATTTCTGTGGAGGAAATTATAATACGCCGTGTGCATTATATTTCAATTGCGCCAATAACACACTTGTTTATATTCAAACAATACAATAGTTGGGGCGTGCATGCACGTGGAAAAGCTGGGCAGCCTGTATGAGTGCCAGTCGTTGGGTGGGCGGAGATGCACACACCCTAGATAACAATGAAAGCCATGTGGAAACATGGCTCCCATGGAAACAAACACATTACCTTACAGAGGCTGTCCCCACCAAAACCCCACGCATGCAAAGCTAACTCTACCATTACAATGAATCCTATGAAATATAGTTCATAGAACTATATTTAATAGAGATTATACTACTGTTCCATTAAATGTTAAATTATGCACAAAGGAAAATAGCTGCGGGTTTCTGTCACGTGGATCAAACCTGACAGAAAGCTAACAGACCATTATCCTTACATAAAAGGCAATATTGATTCCATACCGCAAGCACATCCCCGCCAAGCGGATCAATCTGCACATAATACAGGGGCCTCCCGGTTGACAGTAATATACCTGCTCCACGGAACGCGCATCACACCTCAAAGATCCGGACCTGCGATCGCTCCAGCGTTACACGCTGAGAGCGACTGCCGGCCGTGTGATGATCAGGCGGGTAGTGTACGGTTACCAATTAAAGCCATAAAAGTTAAAGCCATATTCGCTATACACAGCGAATACCGGTAAACCAACACTGGGAGACACTGTGACAATACATAATTAACACATCCTAATAAAATTTCTACAAACACAAGTGACGCAGTCTGCGAGCATTTATGAGTCCATTCTAGCTTGTGTACTTCCAATAGTAATGTGTCAATCTGGGCTGAAAGGCGTTTTTTGCGAAGCGACCCTAGCTTAATAAACGAACCCCGGAGTACCCATTTATGGGCGTCCCATATGGTAAGTGGAGAAGTGTCTTCCGTCACATTGGTCGTGAAGTAGGAAATCAACTCTCTGGTAAGCACGTCTTTATAGGACGGATCATTCAAAAGGGACTCATGTAATTTCTAGCGCCACTCCCAGGATTCCCCCCTCGATAGCTCCAGGGTGCAGGTGGTTGGGGCATGGTCTGATATAGTAAAAGAGCCTATGCTGGCCAATGAGAGAAACTGAAGAGCCGAGTGGGAAAGGAGTATGTCCAGTCTGGTATAGGTTTTGTGGAGTGGAGAATAAAAAGTATAGTCCCTTAGTTTGGGATTAAGAGTCCGCCAGATATTGACCAACTGATGGCCGTGGAGCAGAGTTTTTAATTTTCTCAGTTTTGAGAACGCCAGACTAGAGGCACCTCACAATGTGAGCAGCAGGTGAAGGACCAAATTAAAATCTCCACCCACAAGGACCAGGCCCTTCCTGTGCTGTTCTAGTAGTGCCAGATATGGGATCACTGGTTGATACCTGAAGGTCGGTATAAACAGGCTAATGTGACCTTTTGCTCGCCGATAAGGCCCTTAGCAATAAGAAATCATCCATCTTCGTCCCTAACAATCTGAGTTCCTTTCTAGGGTAGTTGACTAGAAAGAAAGATTGAAACTCCCTTGGTCTTGGAGTGGGGAATCTTCGGTTACCTAATTTAAGAATGCTCCTCCTTTTAAAGTTAGTCTCTTGGAGGAATATTATTGGTGATTTTAATCTCCAGAATTCAGCTAACAGTTTGGTTTTTTTCCCGTACTATTAAGCCCCTTTACATTATACAAGACCGCAGCTAAGCGTGTCATGGTTGTAACCACCTAATGGATCCTCTGAGCCGGTCGCAGAGAGGGAAGGGGAAAAGAAAAAAAGGGAAGGAAGGGTGAGAAAAAAGATGGTAGAAAAGAAGGGTTAACTCCTCAGTGACAAAGATATAATAGTAAGGAGTACAAGAGTACTCTGAGGATTGTGTCCGATGAGATGCAAATTTCGGATCTCGGGAGACTAACAGAAAGGAAAATGTTCCGCCTCACTTCTAAGATCCCGCAAGTTGTGGAGAAGTGGGCACAGTGGGAGATGTGGAAAACCAAAGCGGTGTACTGAGATGCTAAGGCATAATGAGGAGTTCTTTACACCAAGTCTGAATCGCAACCCACTTTTCGTTAAGCCACGTTCACAATTGAAATTATCAAACACAGTCTGCCAACCTTGTAAAAGTTAAATCATACATCCCCCTGTACGAAATTCCTGAGCAGTGGTCCATCCATCTAAATGACTCGATAGTTCCCGCCAGGAGACAGAAGAGATATTAGAAATTGGAAATCCATTACGCTGCTCAACGTACGTGAAGTCACTCCACACTCCATACAATACGTCACCAATTCCACCAAGTGTTCCTTCAACAGAGGCTAAAACTTCACATACAGCTCAACTGGCAACCCATCCCTCCCAGGGGTCTTATTTTTAGGCATTTTCTTCAACGCACACTCCACCTCTCCTTCCACCACAGAATCCAGCAAGCCTTCTGCATCAAGCACCTTATTCAAGCAATCCACCACCACTTGACAATAATCTGCTAATTCCTCCTCCGGTAAGACACTCTTCTCACTATATAATTCTTTGTAGAAAGACACCACCTCCTCTAGCATTCTTTTCCCTCCAAACACCTCCTCCTCTGCTAATAGGGAACTCATCATTTTCTCAGCACTCATGACTTTTTTGAAAAAGAACCTTTTAACAACATCCACCTCCAGCACCATTCTCCTACACTGATGCCGGAAATGAATCCTCCGAATCAGCAAGTGCTCCTCCTCCCTCCTCTCCCTAGCCTTCCGCAAACCTATTTTTTTAAAGAATCCCGCCACCTGCACCTTCATCCAATCCCACCACAATAGGATACGGTCATACTTCTTTTTCCTCACCACCAGTGCATCAAAAATTCTCTCAAATTCTTTGCATACATTATCATCCTCCAGCATCATGCAGTTCATTATCCAGAGACCATCACCAAAGCTCATCCCCAAGTCTATTTTACAGGATATCAGAACATGGTCAGAAATTAAAACAGGGTTTATACAGTAATCTACCAAGCTCACAGATTCAGATAAGAAAAGAAAATCTATACGGGAAGAAGCTGTCCCTCTGTCAGAGAAATAAGTATGAGAGCGCACATTCCCCTCCATTACCAAGGCTGCATGCTGGAACCAAAAATCCAAAATAAGGTCATTAAGGGATCTGGAGGGAGCATCGATGCCCCCCGCATCACCCACCCCTCGTGTATCATCACTTTTCCTGACACTATTAAAATCCCCGGCCAATATAGTAGTCATCCTACCCGGCAGAAACAACCTCAGGGTCTCCAAGAACTCTTTCCGCTCACTCCTCTCAGCTGGAGCATAACAATTAATTAGGTGAATCCTTTCACCCACCCTCCTGTCTGCTTCTTGCTAACCTCTGCTCCTCCCCCCGGCTTCTTCCACCAGTAACATCAGCAAAAGTTTTTTGTTTTTTTTTCAAATATAATTTTTATTGAAGTAAGAAGGCAGGCATATCAAAACATAGTACATTGTATATTCCCCATACATAGCCCCCATTCCAGGGTTAATGAAATTGAGTGTACCGGAACCGTTGATGTAGGGAGACATTCCGAACCCCACTGGGGGGATTGATCTTATGCAAAGAAACATCAAACAAACAACTTCATATCGCCCCCTCCCTACAATTTTCAAAAGTCCAAGAGATTCCAAAAAAAACAAGAATCTACAAGTGAGAATTAAGAAAGAAAAGAAGAGATGGAAAATTAAAGGCTGAAAGAGAAAAGATATAGGAAAAGAAAAAGACCAATAGAGCAACCAGAGAGGGATTGGGGAAGGAAGCGTGGGAGGTAGACGAAGCCCGGGAGGCGACGGATTCTCAGCTACTCATAAATCAGGATATAAACTTGGTCAGTGTTCCAGCTATTGGGACAGTAGGGACAGTCCGTCATCTGATAGAATGAACATATTCCATGCTCTCCACATTTTGGAGTACTTGTGTTTATTTTGTGCCGTTAGGATCAACTCCTACATTTTGTTTATTTCTTTCACCTTACGCAGCCAACAGCTGACAGAGGGTGGTGTCCGCCCCTTCCACAACGTGGGGATGCACGATTTGGCTGCGTTTAGTAGGTGCCGTATAATGGATTTGCAATAGCGTTTCGGTATGGTGGTGGCGTGCAACAAAAAGAAGGCTGGGTCATCCGGAATCACATACTCCGTGAATTTCTGGGTCACCTTTCGGACCGTACTCCAAAATGTGTCAATAGTGGGCAGGACCAAAAAATATGTAAAAGGTTGCCTCTATCCATCAGGCATCTCCAACACCTATCTGAGGTATCTGGATAGCACAGCCGAAGTCTCTGGGGTGTATAATACCACCTTGTGAGGATTTTATAGTTAGTCTCTTGGAGTTTAGTGCAGGTAGCTGACTTAAGTGAAAATTGTATAATTTTTTGTTGCTGTGAAAGAAAGGTTGAGGTCAACCTCCCATTTTTGTAGGAACGGGAGTACAAGCTGCATGGTAGGTGTATTTAGCAGGGAATAAGCTTTGGTTAGAACTTGCGTTAGCGGGCCCTCCTCCACACAGTACTCCTCAAACGTCATGAGTTTGAGAGCGTAATGCGATGGGTTAGGGAGGGAGTGAAGGAAATTGCAGTTATATTGCGCTCCTAAAGGGTACACGAAATCTGCCTTGGCTTCCGGTGAGGGTCCTTATGGAGGGCCAGTGTTCTGCCTCGGCAAACTGTGCAGCTCGCACAAGGCCTTCCTGTCGGAGGATCTGAAATGTAATTGCGTCTAGACCAGGGGGGAACTTCGGATTGCCTAGAATCGGAAAGAGGGGGGAGTCTGCCATAGTGAGAGAGGTAGAAAAAACGGCCTGGGCTCCTAGTGTAGTGTAGAGCCTATTGTAGGGTGTTTTTTCAGTGAAGGTTACAGATTATCATAGCACCACAAGGCGCTCCCGTAAGGGGACGGCTGGTTTGTGACTGTTCTAACTGAGCCCACATCTCCCCCTCCGAGTGACACCACCAGTCTATAACTCTACCTAGGTGCACCTCTTGGTAGAATTTTCTGACATCTGGGAGGGCCACTCCCCCGTGAGATTTCGGTAGAGTCAGAATATGTCGAGCTAAGCGCGGCCTGGAGCGCGCCCAGAAGAATTTGATGAAGAGCGCATGTGCCTGCTTGAAGAAATGTACGGGTATGAAAATCGGTAGCGCTTGAAACAGATACAGAAATTTTGTTAGGATGCTCACCTTAAGTAGATTGCACCTTCCAAACCAAGAGTGTAGCCCTCCCTTCCATTTATCTTATAGCCCTATTGGAGGAAAGCAGAGGGGGGAAGTTCAGCTCGTAGATGCTATTCACATCGCAGAGAAGGTGAGTGCCAAGGTATTTGAGGGTATTACAGTTGTATGCAAAAGTTTAGGAACCCCTGACAAATTTCCATAATTGTCATTTATAAATATTTGGGTGTTTGGATCAGCAATTTCATTTTGATCTATCAAATAACTAAAGGACACAGTAATATTTCAGTAGTGAAATGAGGTTTATTGGATTAACAGAAAATGCGTAATATGCATCAAAACGAAATTAGACAGGTACATAAATTTGGGCACCCCCACAGAAAAATCCCATCAATATTTAGTAGAGCCTCCTTTAGCAGAAATAACAGCCTCTAGACGCTTCCTATAGCCTGTAATGAGTGTCTGGATTCTGGATGAATGTATTTTGGACCATTCCTCCTTACAAAACATCTCCAGTTTAATTAGGTTGCCAAGCATGGACAGCCCACTTCAAATCACCCCACAGATGTTCAATGATATTCAGGGCTGGGGACTGGGATGGCCATTCCAGAACATTGTACTTGTTCCTCTACATAAATGCCCGAGTAGATTTTGAGCAGTGTTTTGGGTCATTGTCTTGTTGAAATATCCAGCCCCGGCGTAACTTCAACTTTGTGACTGATTCCTCAACATTATTCTCAAGAATCTGCTGATATTGAGTGGAATCCATGCGACCCTCAACTTTAACCAGATTCCCAGTACTGGCACTGGCCACACAGCCCCACAGCATGACGGAACCTCCACCAAATTTTACTGTGGGTAGCAAGTGTTTTTCTTGGAACGCTGTGTTCTTTTGCCCCCATGCATAATACCCCTTGTTATGATCAAAATGAAGCTGGCTTGTCCAAATGTTCACAGTGACACCATCTGCAGCAAGTTGATGTTCTAGGTCTTTGGAGGTGGTCTGTGGGCTGTTTTTGACTGTTCTCATTATCCTTCGCCTTTGCCTCTCCAATATTTTATGTGGCCTGCCACTTCTGGCCTTAACAAGAACTGTGCCTGTGGTCTTCCATTTCCTCACTATGTTCCTCACAGTGGACACTGACAGCTTATATCTCTGCGATAACTTTTTGTAGCCTTCCCCTAAACCATAATGTAGCACAATCTTTGTTTTCAGGTCATTTGAGAGTTGTTTTGAGGCCCCCATGTTGCTACTCTTCAGGGGAGAGTCAAAGAGAACAACAGCTTGCAATTGGCCACCTTAAATACCTTTTCTCATGATTGGAT
>BLSH010543837.1:68613-90737 GCA_018402905.1 Glandirana rugosa
TGTACTATTACGCAAAGAAGGTAAAATCACTATTAAGCGTCACGGGGAAAAGGAATTAATTAGGGGGCATAACTTATATAATTTATCATGGTTGGGGTGATCTCGGGGAGGGCACTGCGAATTATCACTAAAATGGAAGAAACGCATTATCATGTCGTATTTTGTCCTGGACATGACAAATGAGTATATGGGCATGTGGTGGATTGGGTGGGTGGACCAATACCCATGGAGTTAATTTTTTTTGTGCAATGCCCATATTCAGTGTGAGGCCCAAAAATATTTTCAATTCGTCCAGTGTCAGACGTTGCCAATGGAACATGCGGGCATAAGATGAAGGAGGATTGGCAGCAATGAATTGTTCTGCGTACAGATTGGTTTGGTCCACCATACTCTGTAGCAATTCGGGGGTGAAACACAAATAAAAGTAGTCCAATAGGGCAAAACTTGTAGTGTCAACCTGCACACCTGGTTGTGCTGTGAAATTGGGGACTATTGCAGACCCTGAGTTGGCTGGCAACCACATGGGGTTTGCCAGGCCATCGGGAAGGAAGGACTGGGCACGGTTTAGGGTTCTTGGGGTTGGGCGTATAGTTCAAGTGCTAGTACTGGGCTCCTCTTCCAGGGGTCTGGTCGTGCTGGTGGTGGGCAGGTCTTCGGATCTTGGTCCTAATCTTCTCATTCTTTTAGGAGAGGGGGCAGTTTCCTCAGCTGAATCGGACTCTGATCCACTGCCCTCTAATGGCTCATACTTTGAACCAGAATCGTTTGATGAGAGCTCCCCGCTGCTCTCATCATCCAACATGGCAAGAATTTCATAAGCCTCCTCAGGGGTATATACTCTTTGAGACATGATAGTGGGCCTGGTGATTATACTGATGGCAGTACTGATGGGTGGCGGTATTGGTGGTGGACCTGCGTTTAGCGGTACCGGTGGCTGTACTGGTGGCTGGTCTGTGTGGCGGTACCGATGGCAGTACTGGTGGCGGATCTGGTGTACTGGTAGCGGATCTATTTAGTGGTACTGGTGGCTGGCCTGTGTGGTGATACGGATGGCTGTAGTGGTAGCGAATCTGTTTAGTGGTACGGGTGGCTGACATGTGTGGCGGTACCAATGGCGGTACTGGTGGCGGATCTGATATGGATGGCTGTACTGGTAGCAGATCAGCCAATTTAACTGGCTGTTTACCATGATCGGTGACGGCCCGTGTCCGGCGGACACGAGCCGTGCACGATCGCCGCAATGTGCGCTCCCGCGGGCGTGCGCTAGTGGCTTATTGATCGCGTCAATAGACGTCTGGTCAGGATAATGAACTCCCCGCCCAGCAGTCATTTTTCAATAGGCCGGTCGGGAAGTGGTTAAGCTGTGATACAGTATGCTGATAACAGGCCTCCCATGTGGGACAACAGAGCAGCAGATCATCCACATACTGTAGCAATACAACCTCTGAATTCATTGGGGTCCATTGATCCAAAACTATCTTAAGTTTGCAACTGTACTAAGAGGGACTGGTCACTGACCCCTGTGGGAGACGTGTCCAAGTTAGTTGTTGACCCTGGAATGAGAAAGCAAAATAGTACTGGCACTGGGGATCCAGTGGCACTGAGAAGAAAGCATCGGTTAGATCAATGACACTGAAAAACTTTGCATTTGGTGGTATTTAGGATAGTAAAGGATGTGAGTTAGGTACCAATGGAGCATCGCTGACAATGATTTTGTTCAGAGCCCTTAAGTCATGTACCAGCCGGTACGTTGTTTCCTGGCCTTTAGCTGTCTTTTTAGCCACCGGAAATAAGGGAGTGTTACAAGGTGATTTGATGGGGGTGAGGACCTTTACCTGTAGGTATCGGTCAATTTGGATCTTAAGACTATCCATCTGAGCCACACTCAAAGGGTACTGTGGTAATTAGGGTAAAACGCTCCCCGGTTTGATGTTGATTGTCGTTGGCGGAACTGGAAGAAGCCCTACATCATACTTATCAACCGCCCAGAGCTTTGGGCCCACTTCCACCGTTAGATATGGTAATGCTACCAACGTACATAGGCGTTCGTCCGACAGGGCGCTGCTTACCACAATGCCTGTTGGGGTGTATTCGATGATTGCCTGTACGTCTGATAAAATATCAGCTCCTAAAAGATTAATGGGAACATCATCCGATACCAGTACAGACCTAACGGCTTCTGTGTGTTGTCTTAGCCTGTAATGGAGAGGTTCAGTCATTGGCAAAGACACTGACTGACCCGTAAGACCTATGGTTGGAGTCATCTACCCCGAGAGGGGGGCCTTGCCTCTGAGATCTCGAGATCTTAAAACAGTTTTGGCAGCTCCAGTGTCAATGAGGCAAGGGAGGGGATATATTAGTTCCTCGACGAACAAATTGATATGGGCTGACACCGGTTTACTGACCCCCCTATGATCAACTATAAGCGTTGCCAACTATACCTACAATCGAAGTTTCTGATTCTTCTGATTCTTGCTGGTTCATTTGGACACTCATGCTTGATGTGTTCCGAATTACCACATCCATAGCAAACCCTTTCTTTCCTGGGCTGGTTGTAGTTTCTAGGCCCTCGGCCCGGGGGTTGCTGTACCGTTCTATCTAGGTTTTATCCTGCTTTTTCCAATCCATCTCACTCTCTATAGCAGAAAGAGTGGATAGGATGGCCGGCATGGACATTTCATTAAATTCGGGTCTGGCTAAAAGTAACCGGTCTCAAATTTTTGTGTTGATGCTTTCTAGGAATTTAGCCCTAGCTATCCCTAGCCCTAGCCCTCACTGGATAGCAGTGAGTCTTTCACCATCGGCTGGTGCGTCTGGACCAACCTCCAGGTCTGCATCCAATGCAGCCTGTTTCAGGTGACGCCGGAAACAAGCACATTCCTCCCCTGAATTTTGGCTCAGCTTCATTACATCAGTAGTGGAGGTTGCACCATACAAGTCTGGAAGTTTTCCAAGGAGGGCTGCACAGAATTCCCTCCCCCCTGACGTTGTCTGTTCGTGGGTGGTGATACCGCAACAAAATATGATTGTGTTTGCCATCTCATCTCCAATTTTAGCCCTCAGAATCTGGGCACAATCCATTCCGCTCATACTGTAACTGAACTGATTTTGCCCAAAAATTCTTGCGAACCACCGTGGATTCGTCCTATAGTCAGGTAGTTCGGCCAGGATGCTCCTGATTTCTGAGGACGTAAAAGGGACATGCCAAACTACCCTTTCTCCCCTTATCCTCTCCATTAGAATTCGGGGCACCTTCATATTGCTGTACTCGGACTGGATACGTACTGGGGTCAGAAGCAGGAGTTTACTGTGGTGGTGGTTGTTTCATTGGAGAACTAACGTGTACAGTCTCGCCCACAGCTACTTCTGAAATAAGATTTCCCAAGAAGGATAAAATGTAGATGTAGTGGAATCACACTTCCTGAGTTCCCTTATGCACTCCACACCTTTCCTGTTCCTCCTGTTAATTCCCCTTGCCTCACACAATGCATATAAGTCACCCTTGGAAAAACGCTCATATTTAGGAAAGGAATGATACAGTTTGTTGAAAAACAATGATTATACATCAAAAATGAGGCAGAATCCTATGAATGAGCTGCTTAAACCAAATTGCCTACATGAAAAACTGAGAAAGATACAAAACAGTTATATCCAAAACCGTAGTCGAAACACGAAACAGATGAAATATATAAAACGTTAATCTGAACAAAAATATAAACAAGGCTGTCTAAAAACAACTGCAAAACATCACTAAATACTGGAATTCAATTAAAAACTGAGAGACTCCTCTCAAAACCGTAATTCAGTACATAAATCACGTAATGATTCTTTAAAGAAAGTTTCATTTTTGACTGTTTTTACGCTTTTGTCTAAAACGAACAAACTAAAAAAAAGACAAAAATGATGACTGAATTCAAAATGGTGTCTCAGCCATGTGGTTCTTTGTAGACAACCAAGATGGCAACTAGAAACAAAATGGTGACTACATACACTACATGGGTTTCAACACCACAACACCAAAATGGCAGCAAGTTGTTACAACCTCGTGGCTAATGGAGAGAACGGCGCCTAAACACGCTGTAATAGCAATTATAATACGCTGTGTGCATTATATTTCGCTTGCGCTAATAAGCGCACTTTTCAGCTCTTTTGCATAATGCATTTGAGTGCACTCGTGTTAAAGCAAGTAAAACAGACACAATAGCTGTTCTCACATTGAAAGCTCGCCCGTCAGTCCTCAGTAGCCATGCTTGCTAATTTTATTTATAGGGTTGAAACAGGGATAACAAAGGGACTTGATGGCTTCAAAATCATTCAATCCACCTCCAAGGCACAGTCACATGACAGCAGCTCAATACAAAATAACAACCGATGACACACTTGTTTATATTCAAACAATACAATAGAGGGGGGCGTACATGCACATGGAAAAGCTGGGCAGCCTGTATGAGTCCCAGCAGTTGGGTGGGCAGAGTTGCACACACCCTAGATAACAATAAAAGCCATGTGGAAACATGGCTCCCATTGAAACCAACACGTCACCTCACTGAGGCTGTCCTGCCAAAACCCCACGCATGCAAAGCCAAATCTACCATTACAATGAATCCTATGTAATATAGTTCATAGAACTATATTTAATAGTGATTATACTACTGTTCCATTAAAGGGTAAATTATGCACAAAGGAAAATATCTGCGGGTTTCTGTCACGTTGATCAAACATGACAGAAAGCTTACAGACCATTATCCTTACATAAAAGGCAATACTGATTCCATACCGCAAGCACATCCCCGTCAAGCGGATCAATCTGCTCATAATACAGGGGCCCCCCCCGGTTGACGGTAATATACCCTCGCCACGGAACGCGCATCGCACCTCAAAGATCCGGACCGGCGTTCGCTCCATCGTTAACCTCTCAGAGCGCCTGCCGGACGGGATGATCAGGCAGGTCGTGTACGGTTACCAATTAATGGAAGGTTTCCATTGTAAGTGGCATTTCTTCAATATCGGTTAAAGCCATATTCGCTATAAGCAGCGAATACCGGTAAGCTGACACTGGGAGACATGGTGACAGTGCATAATTAACACATCCTAAAAAAAATTCTACAACAAAGTGTTGGGAACAAAATGGCGCCAAACATGTGGATTTTGGAGTGGAGTGGGAATTTAGATTTGAAAAAGAGCGTAGACACTAACTATCTTCAGTGAATACTAATTCTCGGTTGTGCGGCGTAATTTGCCACTTAAAACAGAAACTGGGGTGTCTATGCTCAATTTAAAAACTTCAGCATCTTCAACAACCAGTTTCACTAACAAAATGAGTTGCGCTATAAACTGACAGCTCTGGAGTTAAAAACAGTGTAAAAAGCCCAGAATCTCATCAAGTCTCATCACACTGTCTAAATCCGCAAAAGCCAAGCTCAGCAAATACACAATCTTATTGCTAAACCAAATGGCACGACCAGTCGGTAAACACAGCACAAAGACTTATTTGCTCACACTCCACTACAATGATAGCTCAGACAGGGATAAGTAGCCGTCTAACAACAAAGTAATCCCGCTTGGTAAAACCATATGCTGCTGAAATTAACACAGACATTCTATTGTTATCCTATCAAAACTTACTATACATACAGAAACTGAAAACGTTAATCACATATAACACAGCACTCAATACATACGGCAACCGTTCAGAGCACACAGTACACAGATCATTCAATACACATTCACTCATACACCTTTAGGTTGTATTAACTGGGAATCTATAGAGGACTACAGTATAGATTATTCCACAATTAATAGACCTAACTCAAGTTAGCCAACCCCTTCCTTATACAAAAAGAGATAAATGCAAAAGAAGGAGTTTAACTTACACAGCGGAAAGAGAAAACCCCGGCTTCAGCACAGCAAAAATTTTCAAAAACTGAAAAAAGTTTGTCTTACCAAACGGCTGGCCTTTGATGTGCTGAACAAGGACTCACTTCCTCCTCTCGGTTCCGCTGTAAATTAAACCACCGTCGGCACACTATCCTGGCTCGCCATTGAATGTTGGGGAAATCTTAATATTACCTTGTTGTAATAAAAGTAAGGTATTCAGCTCTAAGGAAATACAAACGAGTTAGATATCAACCAGTAATTCAGATGGAGGCTGTTTCACGGTCGATGGCCAAAATTGCCAATCTCAGACTTTCTCAAAGACCAGCATGTTAACTCATGATGGCTGTTTCGATAATTCACGTGCATGCTTTTGCATTAACCATTAGCGTGAATCCTATTAATATTTATATTATAATATTATATATTATATATTTAATAGTGATTATACTACTGTTCCATTAGAGGTTAAATAATGCACAAAGGAAAATAGCTGCGGGTTTCTGTCACGTGGATCAAACTTGACAGAAAGCTTACAAACCATTCTCCTTACATTAAAAGCGATACTGATTCCACAGCACAAGCACATCTCCATCAAATTGATTAATCTGTACATAATACAGGGGACCTCCCGGTTGACCATCATCTGCTGGTGCCGCGGAACGTGCATCGCACCCCGCAGATCCGGACCGGCATTCACTCCAGCGTTAATCGCTCAGAGCGCCTGCCGGCCAGTATGATCAGGCAGGTAGTGTGTGGTTACCAATAAATGGAAGGTTTTCACTGCTTAGGTGTCTATCCTCTTTGTCTGTTAAACCCATATTCGCTATACACAGTGAATACTGGCAAACTGGCAAAGGGAGCTATAATGACAATTTAAATGAAAACACATCCTAATAAAAATGTCCACATAGATCCCATTAGAATTTCCACAACAGTGGGCGAGCATACCCAGCAGTGGGTCCTGTTCGCTGTTTTGGTGCATTTTAAACAACAAGTTGGAATGTTTTTATCGTTGCCCCTGCTAAAATACAATAAACTAGAATATAAATAGAAAGATACTCCTCATTTTTTGATGTGGTTGAGCAGCTTCTTGCAGTGGCTGGCGTGGATCTAGTTGTCTCGTCCCTCAAGCTTCAGGAAGGTTGGTGTCGTCAGCTGAACCTGGTATGGCCCAAGGTATAACATGTTGTCCTACTAAGTCACAAACTTGGTTAGAATTCGAGAGGTTAGTATTGTTAGTTCTCACCACCATTATCTCCCCCCTTTTCTACCTCATTACAAAGAGGAGGAAGAGACGCAGGGTTTAGAATGACACAAAAAAACAAAACAATATAATGGACACTGAGATTCCCACTTTGATCCAGTAAAACAAAAATGCCATTTTCCTAATTTCCAGCTCCCTTGTTGCCTGTTGCCTCCCCTTTCACACTGAGGTTGCTTCACAGGCATTATTTAGCTCAGTGTGTCCTTTCACACTGGGGTGGTGTGCTTGCAGGAGAGTAAACAAACTCCTGCAAGCAGCATCTTTGGGGTATACACCGTTCCTCCACCTCCCCTGCCATTGGAATGAATGGGAAACGCTACAACACTGCTTCGGAAGCGTCATGCGCCAGTGGATTAACCCCTTCGTAAGGGTTAAAAGTGCCCCGCTCCCATCCAACCAGTGGCGTGAAAGTGCTGCTATTACAGCGGTAAAGCACCGCTAAACTAGCCCGGGCGGCCCCAGTGTGAAAGGGCTCTCACGACGTTTCTTTTTTCTTCCCGAAAATCTGTCTGGAGGCATTTAAAAATGCGAGTGTTAAAAAATATTAAGGAAACACTTTGCTGGGGAAGTTCACTTTTGAACTTCTCTTTGATCCAGGAGTCAAGTGTGCAACGGTACATCTTTATCACCCTTTTATGGAGATTTATTTGGTCCGTGCCTTTTTGACCCGGTATTGCTATGAGGTGGGTGAAGGAGGAAAATTTAAAAATGCCTACAGGATTTATCGTAGGCATTCGTAAGTTAAATTTAAGGTCAGTTTGAGAAGAATGTGGATGGGTATGCTGGGTTCCGTCACCCCCCCTGCCCTTTTCACAATTGCAGGGCAGAGGTGTTCCTTGTTTTATGTAGGACAGCCGAAGTTTTGTAGGCAGTGCTACAGATATGGGCACACCAAGGAGGAGCGTGAAGTGGTGGAATGCTACAGGTCATGAGGGGAGGCAGGACACCATGCTGCTAGGTGTACTAAACCCACAGTATGTGAACCTTTGTGGAAAGGCAGGACATAAGGCCCGGGATTACAATTTGAAACGGGAGGCTAGGGGCCCTTCCTATGCTGATGTGGTGGGGGTGGCAAGGTGCTCCGCAGCTGGTGGAGCTGCAGAGGCACAGGGCCCAGCTGAAGAACAGAGTAACAAGAATGTTGAGAAAGATGGAGAGGGAAGGCAGGAGCCCCCAGCCAGTAGGGAGGAGTCTGTGCAGTAGGTGAGAGGAGCTACAGAAGAGAGACTGGAAGAAAGGGCAGAAGGGACAAAGTCCAGTGAAGGTGGGGGAGGTGAACCCTTAGTATTAGTGGCAAAGGGAGAGGAGGTGGAGGCTAAAGTGCAAGAATGGGGCGCAACTATGAACGTGGAAGATAGGGAGGTGGTGGAGGAGGAAGAGTGTGAGATGGAGGAGGAAAGTGAGGATGAAGCATCCATATCAGATCGTTCCCTTACGGCAGCCCAGAGGGAAAATAAATCTACCCAGAGGGAGGAAGGGGAGGGACGGTTTTGTACACAAAAGGATTAGAAAGGAATCTGAAAAAGAAGTAGTTCAAAGGAAAAGTCAGGGTGCGGGAGGAATGAGCTCAGGGCTGTCTAAATGATCTAAGTATCCTCAGTGAATGTGAGGGGCATAAGCTCCTCAATCAGGAGGG
Source organism: Glandirana rugosa (assembly GCA_018402905.1). NCBI lineage: Eukaryota > Metazoa > Chordata > Amphibia > Anura > Ranidae > Glandirana > Glandirana rugosa. Next base: position 77,391 of record BLSH010543837.1, read on the forward strand.
CCGCTGTTCTGGATGAGTTAAACAAAATACAGTGTGAGGTGATCTGCGTGCAGGAATGCATGATTAAGAATGCTCCTAAGCAGAATGAATGGGCATATGGTGATTCAGTATGGTCTACAGCATGCACCAACAAGAATGAAGGCGTTGGGGTATTGCTATAGGGAAATAAGTTGAAAAGACTACGTTTTAAAGTCATAATCCCCGGAAGGTTAATACAGATTGGGGGGCCCAGGTTTTGAGCTCCGCCTATTTAACTGTTATGCCCCTACATCCAGGAGGGAGAGGCGAGAATTTTTGGAGATACTGACATTACATCTGCCAGGGAAATACCCCACCATGGTGGTGGGAGACCTAAATTGTAACAGAAGCACTAATGACAGGATGATTGGGTCTGTGACAACACTGGATAGTACATCCGTTTTGTTGAATAGTTTAATTTCAGATTTTAAGTTTCATGATGTGGGACAGGAGATAGGGACTGAGGAGAATAAATATACTTTCTTTTCTGATAAAGGGATGGTTAAATCTCGGGTTGATTTTGTGTTGACCTCAGAGATAGTTGCCCTGATGTCCTTCGCAACAGAAACTGCCCTTTTCTCAGACCACTGTATTATTAAAGTGGAGGTGGAACTTAGCTCTAGGATTAAGTATGGAAATTAAGCTGGGTCCACAGGAGGGATAGGGAGATGATATTTGAATACACTGACGGCAGTGACCAAAAACTTTAAGGTTTTCTGTTTATATCCGCATTTATGGAAGTAGATGCAGTAAATCCTTATATGTCTGTTTTGCAAGGTGGCTATGGAACTTGTAATGTAACTATTTCTTTTTGCCTGATTGATGCTTTTTGACACTTAGGATGTTATTGCTATAATCTGGATTGTGTAAATGCTCAATAAAAACTTTTCTGGATAAAAAAAAAGTATGGAAATTAAACGTTCATCTTTTGCAAGAGAAGAAGGTGATAGAGCGTTTTGAAGCTTTTTTAAATTCTTTGGTTAAAAGTAAAGGAGAGTTTCCTGATATTTTCTTTGTAATTCCTTTATTAAGTAATGCAAGAGCATACAGACAGTAACTACGATCATGTCCAAAAACCACTGGGTAGATACAGTTGAATAATCATAAACAGAGTATCTTAAAGTATGCAAAAAACCAATGTTTTCGATTGTATGTTTTGGTCGTAGACCCAGTAGGGAGATGATTATGAACAACTGACCAAAGAGAGTGGGTGAGCCAACCTGACATCCTTCCGCAGTGCAGCTTCAACCGTCTCTTGTTATTTTGGTGAGGACTATACTAAGGGTTTGCATTCTGTTTCGAGGGCGCAAAGGAGACGCCTTGGGGTAATATGCTCTAGGGATGATGGAGGTAGAATATCTCGGAAACTCCCGTGGGAGGTGGAGTGCAGGGGCCAGAAATCGACCCCCCCTCCTCCCCACACGCAACAAACTACACTTTAAGAGAGATAGCAAGAGGGAAAAGGGGGGGTAGAGTAAAAGAAGAGGAAAAGGGGAAGAGTGTCAATAAACAATGGATTGGGTACTAGAGGGGGGTTGGCAGACACAGAAAGGAATGGGGGGAGAGGCAGTGGGGAGGCCGCCAAGGCTAAGCGTTCCCCGCTGTCCCCCGCCCGGGCTACACCGACACGGCCCAGACGGCCAAGAGATCACGACATCGCATCAAGGTAGGGTTCGGTAAAGACAAAGTAGTTCCACGGTCTCCAAGTCTCACGGAAGGTTTCCTCGCGCCCATATAGGGTCGCTGTGAGATCCTCCATGTTTCGTAACTCATTAATTTTTCTAAACCAGATAGCTTTGGAGGGGGGTTCTCCGATCTCCAGCCCAGAGGTATGCATGCCCTGGCGGCGTTTAACAGTTGGACTGTGAGTGAGGATTTGTATTTCCCGATTGGTCGGGTAGACAAGTGAAGCAGACAAGCTGCGGGGTTCCCTTCCACATCCACCGTAAGGTGTTTGATAGTGTGTGCTACATCAAGCCAGAAAGACACAAGTTTGGGGCAGGACCAGAATATGTGTATCATCGTGCCCTCTGGGCCTCCGCATCTCCAACAGGTGCTGGGGACCTGTGGTGTGAAACGATGTATCAGAGAGGGGACCCTGTACCAGCGGGAAAGGATTTTATACCCAGTTTCCTGAATTCTGATGGCCATGGAGGACTTCTGGACAAAGTGCAGAATCTTCTCTGTGTGTCTGAGAAGTGTATGTTCAGATCAGCTTCCCACTTCTGGAGGAAAGGCGGCGTGAAGTCGTTGCCCGGGTCGAGAAGCATGGCATAGGTTAATGACAAACTGTGCCGGACCGGTTCCCCTGAGTGGCAAATGAGTTCAAATTCCGTCAGGCGGTGCAGGATCCCGGGGGTCCTGGACAGCCTGCGCAGAAAGCAACGCAGCTGTAGTCCACTCCAGAAGTCTAACTTGGATCCCACACCCGACTCATCCCACTGCAAGGTGGGTCCCCTGTCTGGATTCAGAAAGTCGCAGAGGTGTTGTTTCCTCTCGTCACTCAGGAGTTGAAAACGTGAGCCCTGCAGACCCGGCTCAAAGGCAGGGTTGCCAAGGATTGGAATTAACGGGGAAGGTGCGGGGGAGATCGCAGAGCGCCTAAAAGCGTCTCTGGCTGTCCTCAGCATGCAGCCCAGCGTGGGGTGATCGGAGATGCCCACCGGCAGGGGCTCAGACATCCACAACCAACTCTTCGCGGTGCCGTCGGAGTCCTCCAACTCCATGGACACCCACTGTTTCACCTCCGAGTGGCAATGCCAGTCCACCACCCTGGAAAGGTGGGTAGCTCTGTAGTAGGCCTTGAGATCAGGGAGCCCTAGCCCGCCTCTCCTCTTTGGCAAATGGAGAAGTTTGAGTTGAATACGCGGTCTGCGATGGGACCAGACAAATTCCCTGAAGAGATCGGCTGTTTTTTTGAAGAAAACAGGGGGTATGCGAATCGGCAGCGCCTGCATAACGTACAGGATCCGAGGAAGGATCGTCATCTTGAGGGCGTTACAACGCCCGAACCATGAAAGGGTAAGGGTATGCCAATTGAAGCAGGTCTGTTTTAAGGCGAACCAGGAGTTGGGCAAAGTGGGCCTCAAAGATTGGTGGGATCTGGTGTGATATTGACTCCCAGATAGCGGACCGACGCCGTGGCATGCTGGAGGGAAGAGGCAGAAGTTGCCGACCTAAGGTCCTCGCCGTTCACTGTGATATTAAGAAAGGTGGATTTGGCCAGGTTAATTTGGTAAAAGGACAGGGTACCGTATTCCTGAAGTGTGCGGAACAGTTCTGGTAGCGATGAGCGCGGGTTAGAGAGGAAGAAGATCAAGTCGTCCGCAAAGGCGGCTACCTTATGGTCACTGGACCGTTTACGGAAGCCTTCAATAGTAGGGTTGCCCCTAACCATACACAACAGCGGTTCTAACGTTAGTATGAAGATTAGAGGGGATAAGGGGCAGCCCTGCCGTGTCTCATTGCGAATGTCAAAGAAAGCGGAACGGGTTTCATTTACCTTCACTGCCGCAATGGGGCAGGTATAAAGGGAGTGAACCCAGCGGAGCATCGAAGGTTTAAGCCCAATGTGTTCAAGGGTGGCCCGCAGAAATGACCACTTGACCCTGTCAAAGGCCTTTTCTGCGTCCGTCGACAGCAGAAAGAGTGGCCTGGCCGGAGGATCTGGCGGCGTGGATCAAGTTCAACACTCGAATGGTATTGTCGCGGGGTTCCTGCAGCGGGATGAAGCCAGCTTGATCACTATGGATCAGATTCGGAATGTGAGGCAGGATGCGATTCGCTAGAACTTTCGCGAAGAGTTTTAGGTCGGTGTTTAAAAGTGCAAAGGGCCAGTAGTTCCCGCACCGTGTAGGGTCTTTGCCCTCTTTGGGGATCAGAGAGATGTAGGCCCGCAGGGAGTCAATAGGGAAGGGGTGGCCGTCAGAAATGGAGTTCCAAGCTGCAACCAGGGGCTGCGAGAGGGCTCCGAAAAAGGTCTTGTAGTACGCTGGGGTGAACCCATCAGGACCTGGGGCTTTTTTGGGCTTGGAATGGGCGAGGGCTAAGCCGAGTTCTTTGACTGTAATAGGTTCCTCTAGAGCCCCCGCAGCCTCGGAAAGCAGGGTTGGCATGCCAGAATCCGTAATATAGGACTGTGGAGTGCCTCCCGCCCCGGGCAATTGAGCCCTCGGGAGCTGGTCTTCGATGTTGTAAAGACCCTGATAATAGTATTGGAACTCCCTAGCTATGGATGGACGAGGAGGTAGTAAGTTTCTGACCCTGTGCGCCCTGAATGTGTGAAATGGATGTTTTGGATTGAGGGCCTCTCAGTGCCCGGGCCAGGAGAGTACCCGGTTTGTTGGAGAATTCGAAAATCGTACGGTGTGCCCATGCCAATTTTTGTTTAGTTTTGTGGAAGAGCAAGGTATTCAGTTCCTCTCTAGCCTTTAATAGCTCCTGGCATGTCAAGCGGGCTAGGCTGGCTTTATGAGCTTGTTCTAATGTTTGGACCTGTGCCAGGAGTTCATTCACACGTTTGGATCTCTTGCGCTTAAGGCGGGCCCCGGTTTTCATCAGGATGCCCCAGATCTTGTGAGCCTCCCATACCAACAGCGGATTGTTGACCGAGGGAGCATTGACCGGAAAATATTCACGGGTGGCCGCCTGAATCTCTGCCTTAATCTCTTCTGACTGCAGCAGTGATTCATTCAGTCTCCAAGCGGGTGGGGATCTCAGGGTTTGGCCCAGTTGGAGGGTCAAATGAACTGGGGCATGGTCCGAGAGGGAGATCACGTCTATGGAAGCGGAGGCTACCCTGGCTAGCTCGCACTGAGGAATTAACAGATAATCTAGGCGGGAGTACATGTGGTGAATTGGCGAAAAGAAAGAGTAGTCTCTGGCTTGTGGGTGGAGCAGGCGCCAGGGATCCACAAGTTGGAGAAGTTGAAGGTCGGCCTTCAAGCGTTTCAGGCGGGAGTAGGAGAGGTGGGACGCGCCCCTGGAGACATCCAGGAGAGGGTCCATAGCGAAGTTGAGATCACCACCCAATATCAGGATGCCCTCCCGAAATTCCAGGAGTTCCGAGATTAGATTTTGTAAGAACCGTGGGTGGTCGGTATTAGGGAAATACACGTTGACTAACGTGACTTAGATGCCGGACACCCATCCCCTAATAAAGAGGTAACGACCCTGTGTGTCTGTCTTAAGAGCCTCAAGAGTCCAGACGACGACCTACTCACCAGAATACTCACCCCCTTGGCTTTGGAGATGGAGATACGCTGTGGTAGACTGTGGGGAATGTTCTATTGGAAAGTCTGGGGATGTGGTCGCCCCGGAAATGCGTCTCCTGGATGAAGGCTATGTGGGATTTGCTCCTTTGTAGATCGGCCAATAATTGAGAGCGCTTCTCGGGGGTATTCAATCCCCTAACGTTGTGCGATGTGATCTTGAGGAGGGCCATCGTACCGTTCCCAGGACAGGGGTGTCCCACAGAACGGCAGGGAAGTACCGTCGACGCCGCCCGGGCGAGGGGCAAACCAAGAGGGGGGGGGAAAAATAAAGGAGGGAGAGGGAAAGGAGGGGGGAGAGACACTGGACTAAGAGGTGAGTGAGAGACAACGGAGTACGAGTAAATAGAGAGAACCAGTGGAAAACAGGGGGCAAGGGGATGGGGCAGAAATGTAAATACGAAATGGTCAAAAAGAAAGGGACTGTCAGTGCCCGGTCAGGGGTCCGCCCTACGGGGGGATTGACTATAGCTAAGTTGGCTACCCTCTCGGGAGCCTACAAAGGTATAGACTGTTGAAATCAAGATGAGTGGGAGTTGCAAAGCAGAAGGCTGTCTGCGGAAGACCAGTACTTAGTTATTTAAGTAGAGAGACAAAATCTGGGTGACAGGAGAGGAGTGCAAAAATGAGTATAACACATCAGGCAATGAAAACATAGCTGGGCATAAATAGTAACATAACTTAACAGAGCATAGGACCTTCTGGAGAAATGCATTGAAAAGAGCCACACCAAAAACAGAAACAAAAACAGGACCTGCAGGACGAACAGACGGGTAGAGCAGGCATGGACCCCCACACACTCCACCAGCCTGCCCATCCCCCACCCGGGTCTCCCGCGGCCAGGGCCGCAGAAGGAACCGACCCGTCCAGGCCACATACAGTCCCCCCCGGGCCAACCAAACGCAATATTTCCCCCAGCCAATGGGGACGGAGGACGTACGGGGGTCGCGGCGGGAGCCAGGAGGAAACCCTCAGGCCACCCGCAGGAGCCCCGAATACGGTGACCGAAATCCGGGAGGGGAGAGGGGAGTCCCACCCAACGGCCCAGCGCACCCCCCCCGCACCCCCCCAAGGCATCAGTTATATGATCAGCATGCAGTGCAGAAAAAAGAAAAAACTCATTAAACAATGATTGTGAAATAATAATTGTGAGATAACAATTCAGTGTAAGGCAGCTGCAATTCCCTCCTGTCTCCCCCAGCACTTGTATCTTGGCGAGTCCTGCGAGACTAGGGATGCAGGAGACATGGAATGTAGAAGTCTCTGGCTGGGAGAGAGAGGCAATGGAGTCAAAGGGGGTACCATAAGGAGGGGGGACCTCTGCATCAATATGAGGGCGATTCCACTCATGTCGCATATGTAGCATAGTTCGAACGGGGCGGTAAGCAGAGGGGAGAGACGGGGAGGAAGCCGGCACTAGGTGGAGACCAGCGCGGGCAAAGGGACCCCCGTCTCTGGGCAGAGTCATGGTGGCCCGAGGCAGGTCCCTGAGCGGTGCAGCATAAATGAGAAGGTGCAATGAAGGATCCGGAAACAGCAACGGGGAGAGGCTAAGCAACGTGGGGAACTGGGATACCGCAATAGGGGAAACAACATAGGTCCTTGCCTTCCAATGACAGTCGCCTGGGATGTGTGACCGGCAGGCCGCCCCGAGAGAGTGGCTGGGAATGGCTGGAGATGTCCGACCCTTGTTCCACTCCACCCAGCTTGGATCTGGCCGGGTCTGCAACAACAAAGGCCACAGGCTGGTGGGAGTAGTAAGGGGCAGAAGGGGCTATAGAGGTGAGGTAGGACAGCTCTGGAGATCCCAGTCTTACCGTATCCCGAAGGTAGATATGAGTTACAGTTCCGCAGCCATAGGATGTGGTCTCCGCGGCTCCCTGCTGGAGGCTCTGGAGCGCGGACACCTCAAGCGATGTGGTCTTGGTGCCGGTGGGCCGGTCCCCTCCTGGGACAAAAGGGAAGCATGCCAATCTGGAACACTAACCGCGGGTCGGTCCAGGAATCTGAAGAGGTCCAGGAGCTGATCCGGTGCCCGGAGGAAGAGTTCCGTGCCCGCCTTTTTAACAATGAGCTGGAATGGGTGACCCCACTGATACGTGGCCTCGGCTTCCCTGATAAGGTCGAGAAGGGGTCGTAGCATCCCTCTCATGGCTCGGGTTTGCCTGGAGACATCCGGGTAGATGTGGATGGGAGCACCATCAAAATCAATCGGGCCCTTCACCCAAGCCTGTCAGAGAATTTCCTCCTTTATCGTAAAGAAGTGGATCCTGCAGAGTACATCCCGCGGCAGGGTCCTGGAGTTTGGTGGTTGAGAGGAGCACGGTGACCCGCAGGTGCCAGGCAGTCTGTGTACTCTGTCCAACTCCAATTCGGCGTCCGGGGGTTTGTCCAGGGCCTTGTTCAGGATGGCCATCACCGGAGGCGTAAATTGTTCCTCCTGCTCCTGTTCTCTCCATCATCCAGGCAAAGCTATATCTCGATCAGATGGCGGCGGATGTCTTGGTATTCGCGTTCCAATACTGAGACCCGGCTTTCTGTTGAATTGGCCGCGGTCTCCAGGTCGGCCACCTTCTCCTCAACTGTGTCCACCCGCTGACCCAGCTCACGCAGCTCCCCCGAGAGTGCGGAGACTATGGACACCGCCATTTCCTGGAGGTCCCGCTTAGAAGGCAGGGTAGCCACCAGCTCCCTGAGGCCTCTCTCCTTGAGGCCTGGAGAGCCGCCAGAACCGCTCGGATCGAGCTGCGTGTCGTCCACCTGGAGAACTGGGGACACAATCGGGGAGGGTACCCTTTGTGTGTTGGCGGCGCTGCCGCTTGCCGCTGGGTCTCCGAAGGCGTTCTTCTTGTTGGTGGCGGCTCCAGCCCCTGCTTGGGAGACCAGCGTCATCTTGGGACCAGGTTCAGGTGCCAGCGTAGCATGTTGCCAGAGGAAGTAGTGGGTGATCTCGGGACCCCTCGACTCCCCAGGTACCTGTGAGTTCCTCCGATCTCCCGGCATGTAAAGTAGCGTGAGGTAGGGTGAGTCTGGTCAAGGATTAATGTCACTTTTAGCCGTCGGCCATGCAGAGCTCTGCAACGCGCGTCTTTACTCCTCCATAGTCAAGCCACGCCGTTTCCTGATATTTTGAGTTGGTGGGATTGGGCCAAGATGGAGATAAGACAATATTTCATGAAATGGAGCAGGAGGTTGGCTCGGGAAGGGCGGAGGAGGGAAGTGGAGCTGGTGGAGAGGCTGCAAATGCTACATAAATTGCAGGCGGTAGGAGTGGAGGTGGGAGTTGAATTGACTAAAGTACGGGAGGAGAGAAGGAAAGTGTTGTGAGAGAAAGGGAAAAAAACATGTACCACTCACATGTAAAACAACTGGAGCAGGGGGAAAGATGCACATGCTTCTTTTTCAAAAAAGCGTTCCAGAAGAAAGAACCCATGCAAGTGGTAATAGGATCCCAGGGGGAGGTGGAGGGAAAGGAGGTTATGGATGAAGTGAGGTCCTTTTATGTGAGGCTCTTTAAAGGGGACCTGAGAATGGAGGAGGATGAAATGTAAAGTATTGTAAGGTGGCTGAAGGGAGGTTGGGGTCTGAGGAGGTTGGTGCTTTGGAAAGTCCAGTGATGGATGTGGAAATCTCCTTGGCTGCTAAAGGGTTGGCATGTAATAAGACACTGGGGAAGGATGGCCTCCCTGGCGAATTTTACAATAAACTATGGCATGTGGTGTGAGGTAGTCCGATATGCCTATCAGGAGCGAAGAATGAGCAAGAACATGTCAGAAAGCGTTATTGTCTTGATACCTAAAGGAGGAGATAAAAAAGAGCTGCACAATTGGAGACCTATCTCTTTGTTAAATTTGGATTACAAGATCTTATCCGAAGTTATTGCAAACCCTCTGAGGGATGTAGCAGGGAAAATAATTTGAGACCACCAAGTATGTGCAGTCCCTGGCAAGAGAATTGTTGATAACTTATTTCTTTTAAGGGACATGATTTACTTTGCTAACTCCCACAATAGCCTTCTAGTAGTAGAAAGTATAGACTTGGAAAAAGCTTTTGACAGAGTCTCCCATGTCTTTTTATTTCAAGTATTAAGGAGTATGGGGCTTCTGGTACCCATGGTTAAAGCGATCAAAGGGTTATATAACAACATTTGTAGTCAAATGGAAACTTAAGCGATCCCTTTTTGGTCAAATCTGGTGTTAGACAGGGGTGTCCGCTGTCATTCTTGGCCTTTATTTCTGTAGTGGAGCCTTTGTTGCAAAGGATCCAAGAAGATAAAGTACATAAGGGATTTATGATACCTGGGAGTGGAGCATCAAGCGTCAAAACATTTCCATATATGGACGACATTATGATAGTGGGGACATCACAAAGGGTTTTGGATAGAGCCAAACTGCACCTGAGAATTTTTTGTAGTGCAACTGGGATGGCAGTCAATTGTGGTAAGTGTCAGCGCTGTCAGCTGGGGCAGACAGTCCCAATTAAAGCAGATGAAGTAACGGAGGTAGAGGAGGTGAAGGTATTAGGGGTGTGTTTTGACAGGAGTGGCAAAACGAGCTTCTGGAACCAGCTTGCGAAAACCAGAAACAAGCTAGGGTTTTGGAAATTAAGGGACTTGTCTCTGCAAGGCAAGGTGCTCATAAAAAAGGCAGTGATCCTACCTTTGCTCTTGCACACTTGCGTTGCATTGCCCCCTGGTAAAAGGTGGGTATAGATGGTCACAAAGGAGCTGTTTAGCTTCTTCTGGGGGTCATGTATGGAAAAGGCAGCCCCCAGAAGAAGCTAAACAGCACACTTTTTGGTGTGCACTTTTTTTTTGCACCGGGTGGAGTCCGAGTGTGTTCACACACCACGGGCTTCAGCTGGGAGGGCCATTGAATGTACCTCAGTTCCTGTCAGGAGTCTTGCGCCCCGGGGTATTAGGATAAGGGTCCTTTCTCTTCAGAGGAGAACCTAGGGTACATGTTCAGGAGGATGTGTAATCGAGGCCTTTAGGATTCTTTGCGTATTCTGGTCAAGCCAGGTTTCGAGGATAAGGTGATGTTGAAGAAGGTGGTGGTCGACGTGTTGACGGATGCCTGCAATGTCCGGGGAAGAGATACTATGTCGTCAGGATTTTCCATTGCAAGGCATTTATGATGTCACAATTCTATCTGCTGAGGTGTGTTAGAATGCATTAGAGAAAGCTAAAGACGGCTCTGCCTGGGGCGTGGTCTGGAGCTGCATGGAGTGAGACGTGCTGTGTGAGAGCTCTGCTCCTCTAATATCCTGTACGCTTATCCTTGGGGCACAATCCTCCTTATACACCCTCCACCTCGCACCTATCAGTCGCTGGATCTCATCTGACCATGTCACCACTGAAACAGGCATCTGAAGACATTGCCAAGCTTTACAAGGCGTATCCCACCCTGCCGATAAGGAGCCAGTGTCTGCGGAGACCGCCAGGGTGCTCGATGCAATCTCCACCTGCCAGCCCGGATTGAAGAGGTGAAAATAGACATTTTCTTAATTCATCAGGATGCCCACAAGCTCACCGAGGCGGAACGCCGCATTGGCCACGTGGAGGATGACCTGCCGCTATTGCAGGTATCCACTGAAAGACTACAACACCAACTGAACGCCCTTCTCTCCAAACAAGACGATATGGAGAATAGATTGTAACCTTCGCTTTGTGGGTCTTCCCAAATGCACCGAGGGCTCGGACCCACCTACGTTCCTCAAGAACCTCATGATAAAGACATTTAGGCGCGAGGCCTTCTCGTCCACTTTCGTGGTGGAGTGTGCTCACCGTCTTGCTGCCCGCCCTCCCCCCTGCGGCGCACCACCACGTACCTTTATTGCAAAGCTCCTCAACTACCGTGACGCGGTCCTCTGACTTGCTCGGGAGAGAGGCAACATTCCGTTTGGTAATGGGCGCATCGCAGTATTTCCAGGTTTCTCCGCCAAGGTCCAGAAGAAGCAGGCTCCTGGAGGCTAAATGGTGGCTCCGGACCCTTCATCTGGCATACTCCATGCTTTTCCCAGCAAGACTCTGTGTTGTCTCTGACAGCAAGGTGTACTTTTTTGAAGAAACAAAAAGGCACACAAGGGCGCACTGGCCTAGCGCATTATCCTTGATAAAATGTGTTTTAATAAAAATCATAAAAACATACTCAACAAAACAAGCATTTCCAGTGCTGGAGCGGGTAAAGTCCAATCCACCGTATCCTACTGGTGTCCTGGATGGGCTGGCTAGCGCGTTTCAAGACCGTAGCCTCTTCCTCAGAGCCTAACTTGCTATATCAAGGCCTCAGTTTTATATCACACAGCCAGCACTAATAGATGGCTGGGGTCTCTTGTGACCCCGACTAATGACCCTTAGGGAGTGGGCCACCTTGTAACTGGTCAGCTAGACCTTTAGTATCCGGACTCCTCCCTCCCTGTTGTCAAAACAACCTCCTCTGCTACTGCATATGTACAAATATTAAATATTAAAAAATCATTAATCAATTAATTAAATAATCAATTCATTAAAATAAAAAAGAGGAGGAGGGAAACCTTTGGTCAATACTAAAAGGTAGAGTGCCGGAAAAAAAAATAATTAATTAAGTATATAACATTAATGTTCCATTCATGTAATATCAAGTGCCAATCCTCTAGAGGGAGCCTCATGGCACCTCTAGGCTCAATGCCAACCCATCTCATGGTGTCATCCCTGGGGACACCATTGACAAATAAGCCACTGCACCTACACATATGTAGAAGACTATAACTATGGCTGTTGATAAAACACTCGTAACTGTGCAATCCTGCTAGGGGGGCACAAATCCTTCCAGGGGGAGCAGCGATCCAGCGTCCCTGTGTCTGCCGCTGGACACTTGATCCGGGAGACACCCCAGTGCAGTCCTCTCTGGGTGTCTCCAAGTTAAGTCTGCACTGTATGACACTCGCTCTTCCGTTTACTGTATGCTGGGGGGCAGGCTGTGGAGCGCACGCAGAGGGGCGGTACTCTAGGTACCGCCCTCTCATGCACTCCAAGCCTCTATGTGCCGGAGCCGTGTTTCCGGCGCCTGAACTGGATTAAGACGCTGGTTTGATAGGACCGGTCTCCCCGGCTCACATATTTTCTATGTTCTATACAATTCATGTGTAACAGCTCCATCTGGTGGAGAGGAGCTCATAACAGCCCATCAGCTAAATGCATGTGAAGAAATGTAAAAAAGGGAATCAGGTACCTAATTAAGCAGCTGAATAATTCTGCTGCTAGATGGAGATCGCTGTAGGCAAGCAGAAAGTAGATGAGGAAAATCCCGCGCTCGGATAGTGAAAGACAAAGTGTTTGTGTGTGAAAAAGTATATTTAAGACTGCAGCCCTCCAGATCCTCTCCTCTGTAGGAGGAGAGTAATGATAATAAAAAACGGGTAGGTCAGGAGGTGGCGCTGTCTTATAAATTGTGTGGTCAAGTAATATTATTAATAAAAGAATTCAGAGTATAAAATGTGCAGAAAATTCTAAAGTGCATGTAGAGGTGTTTTACAATTGATTACTGTATGTATGTCCGTAAATGTCCGTAAGAACGTTCTCTTTATATAAGGTGGAGTGAATAGTTATGACAGATAGGTGTCAGTGAAAATTCAACAGAGTACATGACATGATCAAATAAACATCCCCGGTGCATGTACGTTAAAAATATCCCTCAGTATTTAGTTACACACTTGTCCGTAAATGTCCGTAAAAATATTGTCCCTACTTATTTCATTAATTGCATTAATCACAAGGCAGATTTTATGTGAGTGTATATATACTCTCTCTAGCATTTGGTTAGGGAATAAACAGAGAGAAATAGTAATCTCCAAAAACTCTCAACGTCCGTAAATAGTCCGTAGAAGAGAATGCGACCTTTCTATGACACACAGCCTCAGACGACATCAGAGTGACGAAACGCGTAAGACGTGGCCACATAGCGTGATTGCGTCACAGGCGGCAAGCTGTTTCCTCGTGGAGGAACGCAGGTTCGTTGAAAGGAAAGGGAATTCAACCTTCCTCAAGCGGGCAGAGCCCCGCATGACTCTGCTAGTGTTT
>BLSH010543837.1:92161-107649 GCA_018402905.1 Glandirana rugosa
AGAGAACGTCAACCCGTCGCGATGTAAAGGGAACTGAGTGCACTGGCAAGAGGACTACCACCAGATCCAGAGGAGGACCACGCAACGACTGCTCGGCCACCTCCCGGTGCCAACCTGCCCCCCCGGGACCGCAGGGTGACCCGCCCCATTCTAGCGATTGGTCAAGCCGTGGCCCTGCCCTAGGTGCGGGTTAGGTTTAAAATGGGTCTTTGAGAGGGGGGCGTGGCCTGGACATGGCGGTGTGAGGACGTGCTATTCCTGAGCTCCGGGCTTCCACCTGCTCTCCTTCAGAGGAGAGCTTTTCTACGCCCGATGCTGGATCTGGCAAGGGACAGCGACTCTACATACAGATGGGGATACCCGCTGTCAACCACTTTCCGGAGAGCCACCGAGACTTTCACGCTCCGCACACCCGCGGACCTACCGGTGCTTTTCTCATTCCTGGGCGTGGATCCCGTCCCGGTGCCGAACTGGTTAGCGATCTTACCCCGCCCAGTGGGACGCCAGGGCCCCCCCGTCCAACCGTGGCCCTCCACCGGCTCGTCAGCAACGCACCAGGAGGAGACCTAGACCACCATCAGGAGAACGGTCACGTGAGTCAAGGGAAATGTAGCGCTGCCCAACTGCAAGAGATATATACCCAAGTTCATTGCCTTTTAGCTGCTACATAAGTTATAGACAGTTTCTACGCCTTTGGAACACTACGTTGGCAATAAGCAATATCACTGGGAGCTCCCATCCTGAGTCTTCCGTAGGAGAGGGAGGGGGAAGGGGAAGATAGGTGGAGATGAGGTTTGCCAATACATGTAACACTTCTAAACTCCCCCCCTTCCAGGGAGCAGTGCTCGATTCCCTTTCGGAGGATCCATGGCAGGGGCCCTTTTCACTACTAACTGTTCTGTCTGTCGGATCCCACCTACCCTAACCAGAGATTGGATGTCTCGCTGTTGGATATCTCCTCCTTCTGCGGTGGCCCCTCCTATCTCTCCTGGTATAATCCATCAAGAGACATCCCCGTTTGGGCCCCCCCTCCGATACCTATGCCGGAGAGATGGGTTCTGGGTCTGTCTGCATTGAGGGCCTATGCTCCAGAGACCCGGCTGCATATCCGTTATACCCGTCCCGAGTGAACCTGCGGGGGGGGCTTTGATGCTGAGACAGGAGTCTGGGTGGGTGAGAAGGTGTCTCTGGGGAATTTATGAAGACCTGATGTTGCAGACCACACACTCCCAGAAATCTATTCCCTATAATATATATTGGAATTGCGACACTGTCTTAAGATATCTTGGTTCCAAGGCTCAAGTTTCGTGTTCTGAGTTTAAAATGTTAGAAATGTTACCATATTATGATAGCATGCACCTACATTGACATAGGTCGGGGGGGTTGGTGGGACTGGGGACTCTGATCTCCGACCTTGTCTATCCATATCCCCCATTAGGCCCACGCTCTAGACCCGGTCGCTGACTGGTAAGCGTGGTTGCTGGCACTTGCTAGCTACTATTGTAGATTTCAGAGGCAAGCTAGACGCCTCCTTTTCTCTTCTCTCCCTTTCTTTTCTACTTCTAATATCTTCTGACGTAGTAGGGTGCTCTTCCCACCTGTAACCACTTCCACAACCACTTCCACAACCACTTCCCCTCCCTCTTTTCTCCCCCCCTTTTTTTCTGTTTCTTTTAGGAGCTGAGGATGGATGACATCAAGATATTCTCCTTGAACACCAGGGGTCTCAATGTGCCCGAAAAGAGACGAATGCTATTGGCGGACCTTAAACGATTACAGGTAAACATTGCCTTTGTCCAAGAGACACACTTTAGAAATGATAAATTACCCCTACTTAAAAACAGATTCTTCCCCCTGGTGTACCATTCCACCAACCCATTGGCCAAATCTAAAGGTACCTCCATTCTAATATCTTCTCAGACTCCCTGGACTTGCCAATCTATATCCAGTGACACTGAAGGCCGTTATATCTTTGTGAAGGGACTGATAGGAGATATACGAGTGACTTTGGCTAGCTTATACGCCCCGAACGAAAACCAGGATTTTTTTATCAGGACCACATTAGACAAACTAACTGACTTTGCGGAGGGGCACTTGATTTTGTGTGGGGATTTCAATGTACCATTGCTTCCCGCTGAGGATACTTCCTCAGGTAAATCGACTGTCCCCCCCATGGCTCGTAAGTGAATCGCAAAAGCTTTACACAAAGCCCAGCTAGTTGATATTTGGAGGTTACACCACCCAGGGGAAAGAGACTATTAATTTTACTCTCACCCCCATAGAGTATACTCGAGAATTGATTTTTTCTTGATCCCGCACAGCCAACTACAGGCAGTGTCCCAATCCTCTATTGGATGGTCAGACCATGCACCTATCATGCTGACATACAAATTAACAGACAACTCAGCGTCTAAATCCCGATACTGGAGATTGAATGAAAGTTTGCTTCAGACGCCAGAAATACTGGCATACGTGACTAAAGAGCTACAGTTTTTTTTCCAAACTAATGACCAAGTAGACTGCGACCCAGGTAGTCTATGGGAGGCACACAGGACTGTGATATGGGGAGTGCTCATAAAACACGGGGCTAGAGTCAAAAATGAACGCAGAAAACAACTCGCTCACTTACTAGACAAACTCCACGACCTAGAATCTAAACATAAACATGCAGCCACCCCCTCCTTAAAGATGGAATTACAGTCTACGCGAAAACAAATCACGGATCTGCTTTTCTACAAAGCAAAAGCCTTACAGCACTGCCGTAAGCTTTCCTACGAGGCAGGGGACAAATGTGGGAAATTATTGGCTAGGTCCGTCAGAGAACAACGGTTTGCCTCGTACATACCAAAGATCATTACACCACAGGGCCACACAGCCGTTATCCCAGGCCAGATCACTGAATGCTTTAGGAACTTCTACTCCTCATTGTATAATTTACAGAGTCCCGCGGCCCCAGCTACAGAGATGGAAGAATATATAGCGTCCTCCCAACTCCCCACCCCCCCGCCCGAAATTCAAGAGGAACTAAACTTGCCCATCACCTTGATTGAACTACAAAACGCAGTGGGTGACATGAAGCCAGGGAAGGCCCCCGGGCCTGATGGCTTCACACTTCAATATTACAAGACCTTTTTGCCAACCCTAGGCCCCTTTTTGATCAAATTCTTTAATGAGGTATGATCAGATTCCGCCTTTCCACGTGACACCCTGCTAGCCCACATTACGGTGATACATAAAGAGGGAAAAGATACCTCGTCCTGCGCCAGCTACAGACCCATCTCACTATTGAATCTGGATCTAAAATTCTTTACTAAAATACTGGCTAAACGCTTAGCACAATATTTGGGAGACATAGTGCACCTAGACCAAGTGGGATTTGTCCCGACCCGTGAGGCTAGAGATAATACTACAAAGGTCCTTAACCTCCTACACTACCCAAAATCCACGCAGACACCGTGTGTCTTTCTCAGCACTGACGCTGAGAAAGCATTTGACAGGGTGAACTGGGACTTCATTCTCTCAACACTGAAACATATGGGTATACATGGAACTATGCTTAATTGGATAGCTAAATTATACTCTACCCCCTCAGCCCAGGTGAAAGTAAACGGGGTCCTTTCGGAACCATTCTCAATCAGAAACAGTGCGAGACAGGGGTGCCCCCTGTCCCCGTTACTATTTGCCCTCTCTTTGGAACCTTTTCTATGTCATGTCCGCCTAAACCAGAACATTTAGGGTTTGCAGTTAGGAGGTACCCAATATAAACTCGCGGCCTATGCCGATGATTTACTCTTTACCCTAACATCTCCTGAAATCTCACTACCAAACCTACTACGGGAATTTTCCAGGTACGGGATAGTCTCGAACCTGAAGATCAATTTCTCAAAATCAGAGGCAATGGGGATTGGGATATCACCTCAACATATTCCACGGTTTCACTCCAACTTTGGCTTTAAATGAACAGATTTGAAAATCAGATATCTGGGCACAGATATACCCAACAACATCCTTAAAACATTTGAATGCAATTTCCCACCCCTGCTGGCTAAAACACGCATGCTCCTGGAAAAGTGGAACACGGGCCTGCACTCATGGTTCGGCAGAAACAACCTGCTGAAAATGAGTATATTACCTAAATTCCTCTACTTAATGCAGGCACTCCCGATCAAAATACCTACCTCGTCTTAAGCAGGTGGACTCCCTCTTCTCTAAATTTCTCTGGGCAAACAACAAACCCCGCTTACCCAGAACACAACTGATACTTCCCAAACATGCGGGGGGCCTGGCTATGCCCAACATAAATAGTTATTACCAAGCGATACATTTAGGGAGGATTATAGACTGGAAACCGCCACCATAACGCGAAACTTTGGTCCCAGATAGAGCAGGCACAAACACCAGCCTCACTGAAGGGTGCATTCTGGTGCTACGATTCCCTTCCTGCAACATTGAAAGCACACCCAATAATAGGAACCACATTATATATAGGTTTCCACTCCACGAAGAAACACTCACTCACGACCAGGGAGTCCCCCCTCTTTCCAATATTAGGGAACCCCTCATTCACACCTGGCCTTGACATCAAGGAATTCAACAGCCTGAGACAAAAAAACCTAGACAAAGCCTCATCATATCTAAGAGCAGGGAGTTGGCCCTCGACTGGCGATCTGACCAGCCCCTCAGATCAATTTCAGCTAACTTTCTGGAGTGCAATCAAACTCCACCGCTTTCTCCATTCATTACCGAACGAAATATAATAGACAATTGACCTACTTTGAGGAGTACTATTCTGCTACTGACCCCCTGCCCCATGTCCTCTCCAGGACTTATTCCATACTGATTAACCCACCGGATCAACCACGACTCACATGCCTGGGGAAATGGGTAAAAGACTTAAACTGCACATTTTCCAAAACCCAAGACCAAAACATAATTGACTTGGCCATGAAGACCTCATTATGTACCAAAACCCAGGAAAATAACTTTAAAATATTGACCAGATGGTACCTCACGCAATCTCAACTACATAAATATTACCCAAACACCTCAGACCTGTGCTGGCGATGCGGGGGAGAGAGAGGGGGACCCTACTGCATATTTTTTGGTCCTGTCCCATGTTAGCCCAATATTGGAATGGTATCCGCTCAATCATTCAGCAATTTACAGAATACGAGATCCCGGCAGACCCAGCGTTTTTTCTACTTAATGTATCTAAAATATCACCCAAAAGGTACAAAAAGTCATTGGTGCGCCATCTGGTGAACCCAGCAAAGGCCTGCATCCCCTTAAAATGGAAAAGCACTGACCCCCCGACAATAGCAATGTGGATGCGGAGGGTGGAGGAAATTAATAAAATTGAGGACTCAGTGCTGACGTCTCAACATAAACATGAGAGATACTCCAAGACGTGGAATCAATGGAATGTATTTTCCCTATCCCATGAAGGCAAAGCTGCAACAGCCACATGACATAGTGACATAGTGCCATCTACCGGGTGAAGCCTGCTTAACTAACAGCATACATCCTCGGCTCCTGAACCCCCACCCCCCTCCTCCCCTCTCCTTCTCTCTTCCTGCACATCTGTCTTTTTCTACTTTTTCTTTTTTAACCCATGGTTATCTTTTAAGCTTCTTTTTGTTATTTTTTATTCTTGTTTTCTCCCCTCTGTAATGTTGCCACACAGTCGTGTGGTTCATTTTGGAGAGGAGAGGCATACAGTTGGTACACAGATCTGAAAGCTGCAAACAAATTGTACCCGTGCAGGACCACCACACGTATTACTATACGGATACCCTCTACAATATAGTGGATAACAGGTGATCCTACTCTGTCTAGTAAGGCTTTTCTGCCCTGTTATTATTGTCTGAGACTGAATGTACATCAACTACTGTATGTTTTTTTTTTGTTGTTTTTTTTTTCTCTTATGTTTGTTGTGGGGAATTTCCCTCCCTTTTGATAACTTAATAAAATTTATATTTGAAAAAAAAATGGGTCTTTGAGAGGATGTTGCAACCTTCATCCACCCAAAGTTATAAATCTAAGAAAATTAGATATTTGTCATCTATCACATGGGTAAACTAAATTCCAAAGGGATTCTCACTACAGTGGGAAAGGAAACCTCTAAAGTCTTCTTCACTCCCCTTCCAGACAATAAGTATATCATCTATATACCTTGCATATAGGACCAGGCTTGCTCCATATGGGTTGTTGTTCCAGATGAAGAGATCTGCTGCTCACACTCAGGAGTGTACGGTTGTCAGCTTTAAGAGGCCAACTAGATGTAGTGGATAACTAGAAATGACAAATATACATGAGGAGTACTAGTTAATAAGGTTGAAATTAAAATTAAAAATTATTATTATGAAAATACCTAATGTGTAAAGCTACAAACGTTGCCTTTATCTCCAAACTGGAGTCAAAATCTATGAAGATCAATGAAACAAATGGTTAACAAAGACAATGTTGGATAGTAGGATTGACACAAAAACATGTCTCTCATGCTATGTCAGCATACATTTGAACGGAATATATGGGTCGGCAATACTGCATACTATTAAAAGAGTCACGCTCTAGGTGGGCAACACAGGGGACCTAATAGTAGCAAAAGCGTACTGTAGACTGCTCACAAAAGAACAATATATACCTGAGTAGCGTGGTAACCTCACATACACGTCCGCAGATGGAGACACATTAAAAAAATATGTCAGCTTTTATAGGCAGAAGGCAGCTCCGCGCATGCCCCGGAGGGCGTCACCGGTCAGAGTCTACAGCCCCCATGATGCTATGCAACAGTCACATGTCACCCCATAAGGGGGGGGCGCTCACCGCGCACAGCACACGGAGCCGCAGAAGCCAATCAGGGCGACCGCCAGGCAGGATGCAGAGCACCTAGGACGCCACTAGGGGTCAGCGGCGACCATCCGTGCGAATGCGCAATTGTCAACACCTGCCCGGACCAACAGGAGAGGGCAATCTCAAAGCCAAAGAGTGGACACACCTGGACAGAAGGCAGACAATACCTATGAAAAAGATATATATGATAGAGCAATGATCCCAAATGATATAGATATATAGACTTGGAACCTAAGCAATACAAAATTTAAACAGGCAATGAAGAATGAAAAATAGTAATAGATAATAAACCATCAAAGAGACAGCAATTAATTAAAAATACTCAAATTAATATATAAACAATATATCAAAAATGACAAATGTTATGTGACATTCAGGTACAAATAAAGGTGAACTAATTAAACTAGAACATATTTGTAAAGCCATAATTAATAACAAACAATAAAAAAGTAATTACATGTTAACTATATCTATTGTCAATCTTCTAATCCAAAAGACCAGATTAGATGTATGTAAGTAACAGACACTATATAAATCCAAAGGGAAAGCTTTTAGGATATTGATCGTATATTTAATGCACAAAGGCCCATTAAGGTAATAAAGCACAAGACAACAAAGAGATAGGAAAGGCTCAATTAGACATAAAAAATATGTAACATTATTAAGCTTGGGGGTTAAAGGAAGGATACATAACTGATATTTTCATTTAAACCCGGATAGGTAGTGGCTCCCAACACATGTATCCAGCGTGCCTCCATCTGGAGGAGGGCTTTGTCTGCGCTCCCCCCACGGAGGCCGAGGGGCACGTGGTTTAGAGCCGCAAATTTGATCACAGTGGGGTTAAAGTTATGACATTTGGCAACGTGCAGATTGAGAGCCGTAGTGGTTTGCGTCTTATAAATTGGTAACATATGGTCCTTGATACGCTTATTAAAGGGCCGTTTAGTTTTGCCCACATAAAATGCTCCACAGAGGCAAAGCGCCAGATAGACTACTCCTGCAGTTTGACATGTCACTTGGTAACCAATTTTGTGTAATTGACCATTGGGTAATACAATCTGTTTGGAATTTATAACAAACTGGCAATACTGACACCCGCCACAAGCAAAGGTGCCAGCTGCCATCAGTTTGTTGGCATTGGGAGCTTGAAAATGGCTCTTGACTAAACGGTCCCGTAAAGAACAGGCGCGTTTGAACGTAACCTGAGGATAGGATTGTATATATGGGGCAATTGCTGGATCAGCTAACAGTAAAGGCCAATGCTTCTCGAGAATTGACCTGAACTGTTTATGCTGATTAGAGTATTGTGCAACCACTCTAACAGATTGTGGATCGGTTTTGGTTTTCTGGGAAAAGATAAGAGACTCTCTATCCTGTTGGTTTTTTGGCATGCTTTTTTAAGACATGAACGGCTGTAGCCACGAGTTCGTAGTCTTGTATAGAGTGCCTTTGCCGCCATATGATAGCCATCATTGGATGAGCAGTTTCGTCTAAGCCGAAGATACTGGCTGTAAGGTATGCTGTTAATCAAAGATTTGGGATGAGAGCTGTTTGCATTGAGAATAGTGTTTCCAGCAGTAGGTTTCCTAAACAAAGTGGATCCCAACACATCATGTGAGTCAACAAATATCTGAATGTCCAAAAAAAGAGACTCTTTGTTGACTACAATTCATGGTAAATTTAAAGTTATACGTGTTGATGGAAATGAATTCCATAAAAAGAGTAAGATCTTCTCGAGTGCCGGTCCATAGGAACAGCACGTCGTCTATATACCTATGCCATGATAGAATGTGGTTGAGTAGATGCAACATGCGTTCATCCGAGAATAAATCTTGCTCCCACACCCCCAGGTACAGATTGGCATAGGCAGGGGCACAACGAGTGCCCATTGCCACGCCCTGTACCTGGAGGTAGTGGGAGGAATCAAATACAAAACAATTAGAGGTGAGAATGTATGTAAGAAGACTAATAACAAAGTTATTTTATGTAGTTGAATGTGAGCCCCTATTTGACAGGAATCTTGTAACAACTTCTATCCCCTTCGAATGGGGGATAGAGTTGTATAAACTTTCAATGTCTATGGCAACTAGCCAAGTGTCCTTGGGGACATGTAGTCCTTCAATAATGCGTAATAAGTGTATTGTATCCTTGACATAGGATGACAGAGAAGTGACATGTGTTTGGAGATATAGATCAACGAGCTGGCTAGCATTTTCAACTATGCTGCCACACCCTAAGATGATTGGCCTTCCTGGGGGGGCCCTTAAGGATTTGTGGACCATTGGCAAGGCATAGAACGTGCAGAGTATAGGGTGTGGCAGTATAGCTGAAAATGCTAGCCAGCTCGTTGATCTATATCTCCAACCACATGTCACTTCTCTGTCATCCTATGTCAAGGATACAATACACTTATTATGCATTATTGAAGGACTACATGTCCCCAAGGACACTTGGCTAGTTGCCATAGACATTGAAAGTTTATACAACTCTATCCCCCATTCTAAGGGGATAAAAGTTGTAACAAGATTCCTGTCAAATAGGGGCTCACATTCAACTACATACAATAACTTTGTTATCAGTCTTCTTACATACATTCTCACCTCTAATTGTTTTGTATTTGATTCCTCCCACTACCTCCAGGTACAGGGCATGGCAATGGGCACTCGTTGTGCCCCTGCCTATGCCAATCTGTACCTGGGGGGGTGGGAGCAAGATTTATTCTCGGATGAACGCATGTCGCATCTACTCAACCACATTCTATCATGGCATAGGTATATAGACGACGTGCTGTTCCTATGGACCGGCACTCGAGAAGATCTTACTCTATTTATGGAATTAATTTCCATCAACACGTATAACCTTAAATTTACCATGAAACGTAGTCAACAAAGAGTCTCTTTTTTGGACATTCAGATATTTGTTGACTCACATGGTGTGTTGGGATCCACTTTGTTTAGGAAACCTACTGCTGGAAACACTATTCTCAATGCAAACAGCTCTCATCTCAAATCTTTGATTAACAGTATACCTTACAGCCAGTATCTTAGGCTTAGTCGAAACTGCTCATCCAATGATGACTATCATATGGCGGCAAAGGCACTCTATACAAGACTATGAACTCGTGGCTACAGCCGTTCATGTCTTAAAAAAGCATACCAAAAAAACAACCAACAGGATAGAGAGTCTCTTATCTTTTCCCAGAAAACCAAAACCGATCCACAATCTGTTAGAGTGGCTACACAATACTCTTATCAGCATAAACAGTTCAGGTCAATTCTCGAGAAGCATTGGCCTTTACTGTTAGCTGATCCAGCAATTGCCCCATATATACAATCCTATCCTCAGGTTACGTTCAAACGCGCCCGTTCTTTACGGGACCGTTTAGTCAAGAGCCATTTTCAAGCTCCCAACGCCAACAAACTAATGGCAGCTGGCACCTTTGCTTGTGGCGGTTGTCAGTATTGCCAGTTTGTTATAAATTCCAAACAGAATGTCAAACTGCAGGAGTAGTCTATCTGGCGCTTTGCCTCTGTGGAGCATTCTATGTGGGCGAAACTAAACAGCCCTTTATTAAGTGTATCAAGGACCATATGTTACCAATTTATAAGAAGCAAACCACTATGGCTCTCAATCTGCACGTTGCCATATGTCATAACTTTAACCCCACTGTGATCAAATTTGCGGCTCTAAACCATGTGCCCCTCGGCCTCCGTGGGGGGAGCGCAGACAAAGCCCTCCTCCAGATGGAGGCACGCTGGATACATGTGTTGAGAGCCACTACCTATCCGGGTTTAAATGAAAATATCAGTTATGTATCCTTCCTTTAATCCCCAAGCTTAATAATGTTACATATTTTTTATGTCTAATTGAGCCTTTCCTATCTCTTTGTTGTCTTGTGCTTTATTACCTTAATGGGCCTTTGTGCATTAAATATACGATCAATGTCCTAAAAGCTTCCCCTTTGGATTTATATAGTGTCTGTTACTTACATACATCTAATCTGGTCTTTTGGATTAGAAGATTGACAATAGATATAGTTAACATGTAATTACTTTTTTATTGTTTGTTATTAATTATGGCTTTACAAATATGTTCTAGTTTAATTAGTTCACCTTTATTTGTACCTGAATGTCACATAACATTTGTAATTTTTGATATATTGTTTATATATTAATTTGAGTATTTTTGATTAATTGCTGTCTCTTTGATGGTTTATTATCTATTACTATTTTTCATTCTTCATTGCCTGTTTACATTTTGTATTGCTTAGGTTCCAAGTCTAAATATCTATATAATTTGGGATCATTGCTCTATCATATATATATCTTTTTCTCAGGCATTGTCTGCCTTCTGTCCAGGTGTGCCCACTCTTTGGCTTTGAGATTGCCCTCTCCTGTTGGTCCGGGCGGGTGTTGACAATTGCGCATTCGCACGGATGGTCGCCGCTGACCCCTAGTGGCATCCTAGGTGCTCTGCATCCTGCCTGGCGGTCGCCCTGATTGGCTTCTGCGGCTCCGTGTGCTGTGCGCGGTGAGCGCTCCCCCTTATGGGGTGACATGTGACTGTTGCATAGCATCATGGGGGCTGTAGTCTGACCGGTGACACCCTCCGGGGCATGCGCGGGGCTGCCTTCTGCCTATAAAAGCCGACATCGTTTTTTAATGTGTATCCATCTGCGGACGTGTATGCGAGGTTACCACGCTACTCAGGTATATATTGTTCTTTTGTGAGCAGTCTACAGTACGCTTTTGCTACTATTAGGTCCCCTGTGTTGCCCCCTTTAGAGCGTGACTCTTTTAATAGTATGTAGTATTGCCGACCCATATATTCCGTTCAAATGTATGCTGACATAGCATGAGAGACATGTTTTTGTGTCTATCCTACTATCCAACATTGTCTTTGTTAGCCATTTGTTTCATTGATCCTCATAGATTTTGACTCCAGTTTGGAGATAAAGGCAATGTTTGTAGCTTTACACATTAGGCATTTTCATAATAATAATTTTTAATTTTAATTTCAACCTTAATGACTAGTACTCCTCATGTATATTTGTCATTTCTAGTTATCCACTACATCTAGTTGGCCTCTTAAAGCTGACAACCGTACACTCCTGAGTGTGAGCAGCACTTGTAAGTGCTGTATCCAGGTATGACCTTCCCCTTTTTTCTTCACTCCCTACCCTCTCCTCTGTATTTAGCATCCGTGTACTACACCTATATATATAAATCTTTTCCTCCTTCAGTTACTCAGTCGGCAAATTTGAGGCAGTTTGTGGATGTGCATTGTCCCCCCTCTTGGTGTGACGACAGGTTATGTAGGCGGTCCGGGCCCTTGGCTTGAGCACAGTTCTGGACAGTGGGAGGTGATGTATTGAGAATTAACTGACTTTATCAAATGCATCAAGTCATGTGTACTGTGCTTATGTCATTCCATATATGGTTCTCATTTTTATTGTTTCTTATTAGATTTATTAAAAACGCTCTGGTTTGTTGTGGTCCCTGAAGAAGTCTCACCAGGCGAAACATGTTGGACATGTATACAGACCTATGACCATTGTAACTACTAAAAATCTACCACATTGTCTATTGATGTATAAATGGACTGCTCTGTTCCTTGTTTTTAATTGCTTTTGAAGCCCTACACAGTGCTTCATTTTACATTTGTATATCCAATAAATTTATATTTTATTATATTTGTATCTTTGTACATATCTCTGCACCGCTATAGTCCCATTCATCCTCCTCCATTTTTTCCCTATTTTCATTCCCATTCCTCCCCTGCCTTCCCTTCCCTTGGATTTTCCCTACCTCCCTCCAATTACCTAAAAATTGTTCAATCAAGGATGAGGTACTAATCAATACAGTGCCACCATACTAATCTACTCCAATATCCTCTCAAAGACCCATTTTAAACCTAGTGCAGGTAATTCGTACCTGCATGTGGAAAGCAGTCACCACCCAAGGTGGATTAAAAACGTACCGTTTGGGCAGTTTTGTACAATAATAAAATAAACAATACTGCGCTACCTATAATAAAAACACATAGCAGCCATCTCGACAATAATAACCATATTGTAACCAAGACAGAATAAAAAATGCGGCGCTAATATTAATCCAAAATCCAAGGTAGTATTGATAAGATCAGATAAGAAATAAACGAAGGTCCAGGCTTCTGCATTCGTCTGATAAGTTTACTGAGAATATCATACTATGCATAGGATCACATCATGATGGGTGTGATGCTGGAAGTTACAGGGGAGGGGGCTTTTATGCTAAAAGTTACAATACAAGTCAATGAAGGGCACAGGCCCAAGTTTAAGAAAAACAAAGTATTGAGAAATAATCATCAGAAAACAGCATACGTGACAGTTTGGCCATAACTATAGGGCGTCTAATGATTACTTGTCAAATTTATCATAATACATCATAACATGTCAAGCTATACTAATTAAAAGAAGATGTGGCTGGGGGATTTTAGAAATAACAATATCTATTTCTCAGAAATGACCTCAACAAACAAGGATGTTCAGCCAAGTCCATTTTGGTCCCAATCAGAGGTTATTGTGACATTTGCACAGGATATGAGTTGCAAGCTGCTGAGATAATGGATAATGGTCTCAGAACATTTAAAATGAGAATAAAGATCATTTATGCAGAAACACAGCATTGCTGAAGGGGAACTCTTCCATCATAGCTTTACTGTAGAACATCATTCTGACTCCATATTAATTCTGCTCCTTACAGTCCCGCCTTTAATGTTCGAACCATTGACATCAGGTTCCTCAGAGGTTTTAGAATGATCTTCAGGTAAGCGAGCAACCATCTCATAAGCAGTCATCACACAGGCCCTTGCCCTTTCCCTTCGGGGCTCAAAAGGACGAGTATTCGTACAAGCATTTGTAATTATTTTTAAGCCACATTTAAACAAAGCAAGTGAACATTTAACTAAGAGAATAATACACACAATGAATCCAATGATATATAGGATTCCATGTATTATACCAGAAAACCAACCTCCAATTCCTGAAAACCAGTTGAGCGGGTTGAGCCATGAGAGCCAGCTCTCCCAGCTTCCATCAACCCAAGCGGTTTCAGCATGCTCTTTGTGAAAATCGAACTTTAACTTCTGCACTCTGTCTATATGAGAAATGATGGCATCCTCAGCTCTTGTATCATTTCCGATATAATTGCAGCAAGCAGTTCCTACTATGGTACACATTCCTCCTTGACTAGCAGTGAGATAATCCAGCACCAGCCGGTGCTGCAGAACCTCTTTCTTGATCATTTTTATCTCTGTGGCTAGTAGGACAAAGTTCTTGTCATAGAGGGCAGTAATATTATCCATGAGTTCAGCTAGATCAATGATGAAACTGAAAGCTTTCTTAATACAGCACTGGTTAACCCAGGGTATAGAAAATAATGGCTTAATAATGTTGTCACGAGATTCTACACCTTCGATTCCATTGCTCTCTTTGGATTCCGCTATCACCATGCTTTCATCTGTTTCATCATTTTCACCCGCCTTTTGTCCCTCCTGTGGATCACTATCCGTCTCATCACCCTCACTGGTCTGAGTATCCTCTTCCATGCCAGTGTTGGATTGATCAGACAAATCTCTTCTAGGTAATATATGGGAAGGGACTTTATGCAACTGAGTTGCCTTAAACTCCTCATCATCCATATACCAGGTAGCAGGTATAATTCTTCCAAAATAACAAACACCCACTGCATTTAAAGGGATCCAGCTATAGGCTTTCTTTCCACAGATAAAGTAAAAACCTGGGGGAGCTGAACATGCTTTCTTAAAATTATACCCTTGTAAACACATTAACAACTTTAAATTGTTCTGTCTGGAATGCTGACGCTGTGTTAAGTTGTGTAATGCCTCATACCGATTTGTACTCCAAGCTGTGTCCATACCATCAAACCAGTATCTAATTTGTGCTTGCTCCATGCAATTGGAGAAACCTATGCTCCGTGTGGGAATAGGATAACCCTTTTCCACCTGTTCGGGTGTATATATCCGAGTAAAGTTGATACACACTGCAGGTGGTTGCATTGGCACATTAGTAAATAATAAAAATGAAACAGATCTGTCAGTCATTGCTGCACTAACCTCACCAAAGTGAGGACTTTCCTCTATTTCTCTAAAGTTAGTGGGTACCCCCAAAAGTGGAATAGTCTGATGTGAGATAGGTGCATGTGTACATATACAGCATTTGCTAATGTTCAGTTTCTTTGCGGCTTGTAAATGCATGGATATAAAAGAATTGAAGAAGGGCTCAGAGAATTTGCCATGGTATGTCTCTATTCCTCTTCGGGCCCGTGCTTCAGGGCCAGATTCAGTAAGTACAATTTCTTCAGAAATCCTAGTAGTTTTGTTCTTTGCAGAAACTTCATGCAGCTTACCTTCTAGTGTTGCCCATTCATACACCATGACGGTCAGCCATACCGCTATTCCTCCACAAAGGATGGTGCTCCACAGGGCGACATTAGGCCTTGGTCCCAGCAACGTCAGCTTCATGTTGCTTCCTTGCTCGTGAGCGAGTCAATGGAGGGGATGACCTAGAAGGCAAAGGTACAGAGCAATACTTGCCGGTAGACACTTGGTTCTTGGTATCTACTGGAGGTACAGTT
>BLSH010543837.1:107817-119701 GCA_018402905.1 Glandirana rugosa
CTAAACCCCACCCACTTCATTAAAGTAGTCTATCCCCCGGTGTGAAACTATTATTTGATTACCGTCTTCATTGTGCGTACAACCCATACTTTGTTGTCAACGTGTGGGGGATGTCCGGCGTCCGATCACCTTACCATCTTGCGACATTGGTCTGAGACTTTTCCATAGACCGATTCAACTGTCGTTTACCTTTTTCGTGGACCCATCTCCGAAACGGTTATCGTGAATGTCGGTAGTCTTGGTGAGGTTTTCCTTTCGTACCGGAGAGAGGGAAACTATATGACAAACCCTCTGGTGGGTCCTTTCGTGGTTACGACGGTCTCTGTCATTGTAATAACTGACCTGTCCTACGGTACTAACTGGGGGTGTGCAACTGTTGTTTCATACCCAACATGCGTGTTACTTCTGCCATTAGTTTATTATCAAAGTGTGGCCCCCTATCTGATGAAATTACTTCACCCACCCCAAATCTAGGGATCAATTCTCTTGTTAAACATTTAACCACAGTTCTGGCATCGTTTTTTACAGTCGGAAAAGCCTCCACCCATTGACTGAAGGTATCTACGCATACTAAAAGATACCGAAACCTACCACAAGGGGGCATATCCGAAAAGTCAATTTGCACAATTTGAAATGGCTCTTCGGTTGAAGGAATGTGTTTCATAGGAGTCTGCACTGTCTGTCCTATATTATGAGTTTGGCATACTGTACACTTTTTTATTTGTTTAGCAGCATAAGTGTAAAAACCAGGTGCCCACCAGTATCGATTGGTCATCCGACACATCCCTCCTGTTGAAACATGGCAAGGCCTATGCTTCAATGAGAACAAGGCTGGGAACAGTGCTGGAGGAGCAATCAGTTTCCCTTTAAATCTCCAGATTCCATCTGTACATATAGCACCTTTCTTTTCCCACAACTGTTTTTGTGGTGAATTATTCTGCAACTCGGCCAGAATAGTCAAATCTACAGGTAGTTCAGTTGTTTGCATTGTAGAAATTACATCTGGCACATGTGTTGCAATAGCATGTTTTGCACTCTCATCTGCCAGTGCATTTCCTTTTGACACAAGATCATCTCCTCGTGTATGTGCCTTACATTTAACAGCAGCAACAGTTTTTGGTAACTGCATTGCTGCGCACAATCGAATAATCAACTCTTTATGCTGAATTGGTGTTCCTGACGCTGTTAAAAATCCTCTCTCTTGCCATAGCTGAGCAAAGCTATGCAGTACTCCTACTGCATAAGCAGAGTCGCTATAGATATTCACAGTTTCTCCTTGTGCCATTTCCAAGGCAACACATAATGCAACCAATTCTGCTGCTTGTGCAGATTTAGAATGTGGCAGTACACAGGCATGCAGTACTGTGCCTTCTCCATTGACCACAGCACTAGCTGCCAATGTAAGGCCATCCTCCCTTTTGAAGGAAGAGCCATCTACAAACAGTTCTGCACAAGGATGAAGGTCAAGAATTGGCTCATCCTTGAGATCTGTTCTAGGCTTTGTAGTAGCTTCTATTTCTGCAGAACAGTCATGTTTTAAAAAATCATTAAAGTCAGTTGGCTCCAGTCTGTCATCCTCCGTGTCACTCTCTGGCAGGAAAGTGGCAGGATTCAATGTTTGACACCTTTGTATTCGTAAATTAGAAGATGAGAGCAGAGTCAAATGATAATGAGTCAACCGCTGCACTGAGAAGTGCTTTGTATATGCACTGTTAAGCATAGTTTCCAGATCATGGGGACACATCAAATACAACACACTTCCCAATACTATGTCAGCAGTTTGGCAGCAGCCGCCACCGATTTCAGACATCCGGGTAACCCTTTAGCGTCTGAATCCAAAAAGGGTAACTGTAGTAACCCACCGGTCTATGATTTTTACAGAACCGTTGTGTTAACACACCATTGGCATGTCCATTTATTTCTGCACAAAACAAGTAGAAGGCCTTTTCATAATCTGGCAATCCCAAACTGGGCGCAGACAGAAGTGCTGTCTTTATCTGTTTAAAGGCAGCCTTCACTGCAGGAGTTAATTCTTCCTCTGCAAACCTATAGCTGTTTTTAAGTTGTCCTTTTAGTAACTCCTGTAACGGGCCAACAATTGTAGAGTACTGGGGCAAGAATTGCCTACAGTAGCCCACTAGTCCCAAGAAAGCTCTCAATTGTTTTAAGGTCTTGGGCATCTGCTGTTTAGCTACAACCTTTTTTCTTTTATCAGTTAGATGTTTAAGTCCCTGTGAGATACAGTGTCCCAGATACTGAACTTTGGTCTGGACCCACTGTACCTTGGAACCATCTACCTTTTGGCCAATTTCAGCCAGAAAATTCATCAGAGATAGAATCCTCTGTACATGACTGGTGGCAGGAAGAAGCAACCAAGAGGTCATCCACATACTGGATTAGTACGGAACCTCTCGGTGCATTCCACCCATCCAATTTTTCTTTCAGCGCCTGGGAGAAACAACTAGGTGAGTCATGGTAACCCATTGGAAGATGAGCCCAGGTCAGGCTTTGCTATCCGAAGCGGAAAGCGAGTATCCATTGGTCATCTGGATGTATAGGGATACTAAAAAATGCTGAGGCTAGATCAATAACTGTAAAATGGGTTGCTGAGGGTGGCACCGTTGAGAGAATGGTGGCAGGGTTGGGCACTACCGGAGTAGAAGGTATAGTTACCTTATTCACTGCCCTCAGATCATGTACCAACCTCCATCGCTGAGTTGTCTCACCAGGCTTCATTGGCTTGGGCACTGGATAGATAAGGGTGTTTGCTTGGCTCCTACAGGGGACTAAAACTTTTTCCTGTAGTAACTCTTCAATTACTGGAGTAATACCTTTTATTGATTCAGGGGAGAGTGGGTATTGTGGAAGCCTGGGGACTGGTAAGGCAGGGTCTCTCTGTATTCGTACAGGGGGGACGTGCATTAGACCAGGACTATTTTGTCCTGTCACCCATACCAAAGGGTTAATTTGCTGCCTTGCATCTTCAGGAATCCCTCCTTCTATGTCAGTCTCATAGACAGGCATGAACAAGAGATGAGAAGCTTCCTCTACCTGGGTTGAGGGGATATCAATGACGGTTTTATCAGGGGTTAATGCAATGGTTACTCCCATTTTGGATAGTATATCCCTACCCAGCAGCTTACATGGGGAATGTGGTGACAATACAAAAGAATGAGTGAGAGATCTCTCGCCTAGTGTCACTGACACAGGATCAGTAACTGCAGCCGTGATGATGTTATTACTCACTCCCACCAGGGAGACTTTTTTGTTAGACACTGGTAAGCCAGCGGTTAAACTATTTAGTAATGACCTCTGGGCTCCAGTGTCCACCAAAGCAGTGAAATTTGTACCGTTAATTGTTACTTCAATCATGGGTTCATCATACACATCCAATTCAATTGCAGAAAATATACGGGAGATCTCCTCAATGTCACCGGCATTGTCATCACATTCCACCTCATCCTAGCGAACCCTGCACTCCCTGGCTATGTGCCCACCAGCTCCGCACTTGAAGCAAGTGAGGGATCCCCTGGCTGGTATCCCCTGGGGGACCGGTCCACTCCTAACAGGTATCATTTGTTGATACCGGGACTGGATTCTGGGAGTCCTCCTTTGCTCCATCCCTCCCTTCCATCCTCCTCTTTTGTTTTGAGGCATCCCATAATTGGAAATATAAACTACTCCTGAGGGTGGATAGGGTGGGGCTGCCATTGGCAGACCTTGGGGGGTAACCTGTACTGTGGATACCGGGACTCCCATTCCCCCAGATGCCCCTGTGGGCTCAGGACCCTTCTCCTCTATCTTAGGGGCATGTACATTCATTATTTTTGTTCTTTCTTTCTTCTCTAACTTTTCCTTTCGCTTTTGCAACACTTCATGTACAACTTGTGCAAACTCAACCAATTCAGGGGCTGACTTTCGTCGCCACCCAACAGTATGCAATTCTATTTCTTCTCTCAACTCAGGCAAAAATCCTCCTACCAATACATTCACCAATTCAGGTCGTTTTAAATCATCATCATTATCAATTCCCCAATCTGTATGCTTTTGAATTGCTTCCTTGAACCTATTCCAATATTCAAGCACATCCTCTCCTTTCTTTTGTACCACTTCCATTAACATTCGCATATCCTGTCCCTTATCAAAGGTAGTATTAACCCAATCACGTAGAATCTCAATCAATCTAGTAACTGTCTGTTCATAGCGATCTTCCACACCAGCTTCTCTTTTAATTATGCCTTGCTCAAGAGCCCCTTTTTGCTGAGCATACACCTTCCATACATCCACAAATTTGTCAGGCAAAGCACAGTCAATCAAGATCCATAAATCTATGTAAGTGGCTTGTTGTGTTTTCTGTACCCAAACTATTTTATGGCACCATTTCCTAGGGCACTTCTCTAGACTGGGTAGGTCGGCTACTATTGCTCTAATCTCCTGTGGTTTCCAGGGAATATAGACCTGAGCAAGCCGTGCTTGGTAGTTACCGTCCTACCCTGTTTCCCCTGGGAGTGCTACCTCCCTTAGTGGCATTTCTTCCAGAGGCTTATCATCCCTCCATGAAGAACTTAGATATTGTCTATGTGCCAGTTTGTCAGTGGGGGTGCGATGAACCCCCGCTGCTTCTAGGGCTAATTGTCTTTCTCTCTGCCTGGTTACTATAGGAGAGTGAGCCCTCTGTGTGGAGGTGTCTGGTTTGTGTATCCTTTGAAATTTGGCTAGCGTCCCCTTAGTTGGAGTATATATCCATGCATCCCCTTCACAATCTGTCAAACATTCTCTGCCTCCCTGCCTCTTAATCCCAGCCTGCTGTCCTAAACTGTGTCTTCTCTGTTGTGTTCTGCTAACTTTCCCTGTCTTTTTAGCAGTCTTATCCTGTGCTTTCACAGATATATCTTCACTACTTGATGCAGCAGCCTGTAGATCTGGGAGATCGAGTTCCTCTATCTCCTCAGACCTAGGGGCTGAGGCTGGTATTGAGGCAGCTGCTAAGTCTCTACGGGCTACCAAATAGGGGGAAGCCCACTCATTGGGTAATTCTTCTTCCTCATATGGCTGCAGAGGGGCTTTTTCTGAACACATTTTATAGGGGGGTGGTTTACTATTATCTCTCCTAGCCAATTCCTCCCATGCTGCTAAACACTCGATTCCTCCACAATCAGACAGTCTGAAAAGCAAATTAAACAAGGCATCAATCACAGGAGCACTCAGCGATCCTTCTGGTGGCCACCATTTAGTCGGATCTTGCTTGTACTCCTTCCGAGTGATTTTACACCATTTCTCATGGTGTCTTAAAGCCTCCGGCTCCCCATTTACCATCATCCTAAGGATGGGAGCGCCGGGGTGTAATATGGCAATATTCAATCCAGTTTTCTTTGCTATTTTTACTAATCTTTTAGCATTTGCTTTAGTAATACCACGGTTAGTCATCAGAGGGAGAATTTCTTTTCTCCACATGTTTCCCATTGTTATTTTATGCCTTAATTATAAATTCCTGAATTACATTATTACACAATGACAACAGTTAGAGCTCCGGGACTCTAGAGCCCTAATTTCTACTTATACGACTGTGTACCAGCAGTCCAGTACTATTCTCAGGGGTCCCCTCTACCTGTCCTTTCCTCGAGAGACGTCTCTTCTCGAGTTTGATAAGGGTTAGATTCAAGCAAATCGCCCTATACCAACGGACATACACAGCAGGTCATACATGCACTGTGGCTTATTCCCTGTCGGACAAAACTGTCCCGGGACCACAGTTATACACAAAAAATCATACACACAAAAAATACAACATCCAACAACTTCTATTTACCCTATAGAAATTGTGGTACCTGCTTATTTACGTCCCTACATAAAATCTATGTCTGTTGTCATGGTGAAATGGCAATACAGAAAAGACAGAGTACTCATAAACAAAATAACAGAATATTCTTATAACAGATATTGTCAGCAATCATGCACAGACTGAATGCAATTTTAAAATAAAGGAAACGTGCTACCTTCTGTGGCCGCACAACTCAACCGACACCTCATCCGCACAGAAACAGACACATCATATTTGAGAAAAATATCTCTCACCTTTGGCGCTGGTGTGGTCCCTCCTGCTGCAGATGAGGTGAAGGCAGAGGTGCGATCAAGAAGACACGGCTTGGGGTCACCACTGATAAGATCAGAGAAGAAATAAACGAAGGTCCAGGCTTCTGCATTCGTCTGATAAGTTTACTGAGAATATCATACTATGCATAGGATCACATCATGATGGGTGTGATGCTGGAGGTTACAGGGGAGGGGGCTTTTATGCTAAAAGTTACAATACAAGTCAATGAAGGGCACAGGCCCAAGTTTAAAAAAAACAAAGTATTGAGAAATAATCATCGGAAAACAGCATACGTGACAGTTTGGCCATAACTATAGGGCGTCTAATGATTACTTGTCAAATTTATCATTATACATCAGAACATGTCAAGCTATACTAATTAAAAGAAGATGTGGTTGGGGGATTTTAGAAATAACAATATCTATTTCTCAGAAATGACCTCAACAAACAAGGATGTTCGGCCAAGTCCATTTTGGTCCCAACCAGAGGTTATTGTGACATTTGCACAGGATATGAGTTGCAAGCTGCTGAGATGATGGATAATGGTCTTAGAACATTTAAAATGAGAATAAAGATCATTTATGCAGAAACACAGCATTGCTGAAGGGGAACTCTTCCATCATAGCTTTACTGTAGAACATCATTCTGACTCCATATTAATTCTGCTCCTCACAGTATCTTAAGTCAGTAATCAAATATAGTTCTATTAAATAGAGTATAAAGTGCAGTCCGGTGTATAATTCAGTATATAATTCCGTGACTTCCACCCGCATGCGTTGTTGACCACCACCAGGAAGGAATTAGATGGGTACTCTTACCAGAAGGCAATTGGAACCAAGCGTATCAACACTCAATACCAGTTGTCATCAGGGAGCTTCCTAACACAGGTAAACGTCACAGCTTTCCATGTAATGGGGACCCACATCAATGACCCGGTAGGATTCCAAATGTTGAAACCAGAATACCTTTTCTTATGTACAGATTAATGAGCGCTGTAAGTACTGTACTTTTTCATAAATATAAAGCAATCCAATGATCATGTAAAGGTGCTTTGCACAGCTAGGAAGCTCACTCCAGCCAAACTGGAACTATGTTTGATTACTGACTTAAGATACTACCTTGGATTTTGGATTAATATTAGCTCCGCATTTTTTATTCTGTCTTGGGCAGTTTTGTAGACTGTCCAGAACCTGCACAAAAAAAGAGGATTATGAAACCAAGGGTCAAGTTCTAAAGAAAAAATTCCAAGAAAAGGGATATAAAGATGAGCACATCGAAGAAGCCTTTAATAAGTACAGGGCCCACTACGATGAGGGTACACAGTCTGACTGCACGGGAACATCTTGTAATCTAATAATAATATCAAGAAGGGTAGAGGAACCAAGCAAGAGTTTGTCAGATTTAGCACTACATACAACACTAAGGCTTTTGATATACAGCGAACACTGTCCAAAAATTGGAAGATTTTGAAGCAGGATCCGGTTCTGGGGAAAGTTCTACCTCCCAGGTCGGATATTGTGTTCAGAAAATCCAGGAACGTTAGGAGCTACATAGCACACAGCAGAGTCCGCAGACTCCAAAAAAAGCAGGGTTTCATCCTAGGCCCCTGGTCGTCGGTGTTCGACCAGACAGGGAGCTACAAATGTGGAGTAAAAAACTGCGGGACCTGCACATATGTGGTACAGGAAAAGGGAAGTATTGGGAATAGACGGTCGTACCCACAAGATCAGACAATTCATCAATTGTGGTACTTCATATGTGGTCTACAGCCTGATATGCCCATGCGGTCTGCTTTATGTAGGGCGTACCATACGTCCATTCAGGGTACGCTTTGGGGAACATAAATGCAGCATACAGGCTAAGAAAGATACCCTTAAGACAAAAAATAGAGCTAACTACTCAGTTCCCAGACATTTCGAACTAGTACATCATGGAGACCCTACAGGCCTGAGAGTCTTTGGCATAGAAGCAATAGGAGGGGATTTAGATAGTGGAAGCAGGTATAAAAGGTTGTGCAAAAGGGAAACATACTGGATCTTCACCCTGGGATCGTTAACTCCGGGGGGGGGGGGTTGAATGAGGATCTGGAGGTGCATGGAGTCATCAATTGATAGATGTGACACTTCCTTCCAGTTCTCACACACCCCCCGAGGTACACTCCCACTCCCCTTGACCTTTTACTGGTTCCAGCTTCTGCTGGGCCTTGGGAGCTTCAGCCTTAAGGCCCGGTTTCTATCTTTCTTCCCCTTGTCTCCTCCTCTTTCTCTCCCCCTCCCCGCAGCGTGCGGTTTCTTCCTCCTTCCCACGTCGGGTACTTCTGTCCAGAGTTTGGTTTTAAATGTACCGTGGTGTGGGTCTATAAGAAATATACCACCTGTGAATCCCATCTACATTTGGTATATGTAGACACCGATTGTACGATATCCATTATATGACACTCATGATTAATTGTATTTGCACTAGAATGATGTATTTACATTTTTATATAATCCTAATTGCATTTTATGCTGATGTGCATTTTATGAAACAGTCAATAGGTGCCATTTTTAGCACGGAGGGAGGAGGGTCCATTCGGATAAATAAATAATCTAACCATATGTAGAGCTGTGATTAACAAAAACAGTTAATTCTAAAATGTATATATATATATATTTTTTTTTTTTTCTGTCAGTCTAATTTTTGCCTATATATAGTGAGATTTATCTAGCAGCAGTATCACTTAGCTGCCTAATAAAGCCCGTCTTCTGCCTGCCTACAGTGATATCTTTGTAGCAGCAGGATTACTCAGCTGCTTAATTAGGCCTACTTTCTGCTTGCCTACAGCGATCTCCATCTAGCAGCAGAATTACTCAGCTGCTTAATTAGGTACCTGATTCCCCTTTTTTACATTTCTTCACATGCATTTAGCTGATGGGCTGTTATGAGCTCCTCTCCACCAGATGCGTGCGCTCCACAGCCTGCCCCCCGGCATACAGTAAACGGAAGAGCGAGTGTCATACAGTGCAGACTTGTCTTGGAGACACCCAGAGAAGACTGCACTGGGGTGTCTCCCGGATCAAGTGTCCAGCGGCAGACACAGGGACGCTGGATCGCTGCCCCCCCTGGAAGGATTTGTGCCCCCCCAGCAGGATCGCTCAGGTATGAGTGTTTTATCAGCAGCCATAGTTATATTCTTCTACATATGTGTAGGTGCAGTGGCTTATTTGTCAATGGTGTCCCCAGGGATGACACCATGGAATGGGTTGGCAGTGAGCCTAGAGATGCCATGAGGCTCCCTCTAGAGGATTGGCACTTGATATTACATGAATGGAACATTAATGCTATATACTTAATTTTCTTTTTTTTCCGGCACTCTACCTTTTAGTATTGACTAAAGGTTCCCCCTTCCTCTTTTTTATTTTAATTAATTGATTAATGATTTCTTAATATTTAATATTTATACATATGCAGTAGCAGAGGAGGTTGTTTTGACAACAGGGAGGGAGGAGTCAGGATACTAAAGGTCTAGCTGACCAGTTACAAGGTGGCCCATGCCCTAAGGGTCATTAGGTGGGACCACAAGAGACCCCACCCCTCTATTAGTGCTGGCTGTGTGATATAAAACTGAGGCCTTGATATAGCAAGTTAGGCTCTGAGGAAGAGGCTACGGCCTCGAAACACGTTAGCCAGCCCATCCAGGACACCAGTAGGAGATGGTGGATGGGACTTTACCCGCTCCAGCACTGGAAATTCTTGTTATACGATTGTGTTTGTGAGTATGTTTTTATGATTTTTATTAAAACACATTTTATCAAGGATAATGCGCTAGGCCAGTGCGCCCTTGTGTGCCTTTTTGTTTCTTCAGTTATCTGGACTACCCCAGTCCATCAGGTGGCAGCACGGTGGCACGTTATCCGGTACTGACGCAATCAGCTATCCCCCCCCCCTCACCAATGCAGAGAAGATCCTCTCCTTGAGCGCAGGAAAGAACTCGTTTTTTGGCTGTGCACTTTTTTGAAGACCCTGACACTGTATTGAGCTGGCTGGAGCAGCGAGATGCGGCCAGCCAGCCCGCCCCCGCAGCATGCTCATGTGACTTAACAAGCTTGTGGCGAACGGAGCCAACATATAGAGTCCCCCCTTGACTTTTTACCAATGCAGGCCCCCCATGGGGGCAACAAACTGAGTAGTCAGGGGCGTCTAAACCCTCTTCCTTGTCTGCTACACCCGGCCTGCATGACTATACCTTTTTCATTCCCATCTGCAGCTCCCTCGCCTAATACTCTTCAACATCTGCCCATGTATATTGTAAAGTCCCCTCAAGACCGTGCACCAGCACCGTGTCTGCTACGAGCAGCTCGCCTGCACCACTGCTCTCTTTGGAATTGTGCTTTTTTCATTGTTGTGCACCTTTTCAGCATTTGTCCGCCCCCCGGAGCAAGAGGACCACTTCATCCCCTTGCCTGATGGCACACCAAGTACTGTTTCCCTGGCCAGCCCATGTCCCACTATATATGTGGGATGTAGCCTGTTGTTGCCAGTTAGCTGGTCCAGCGTTGGTAAGACTTGTTACCTTTTTGTTCTTTTTATAATTTTTTATATGCTAAAGACATGTTGTAGACACGGATACTTGTGCAGGCTTTCACTCCACGCCATCTCTGTGCATAGGCATCTAGTATGTCACAGGTTGGAGCGGGACAGGTGTGATACCTCATGTACCTGCTATGGGTTTGACAGAGTCTTGGTTATGCATAAAGTATTATCGCATTGTCTCTATGTGTCTCCCCTGCCGGGCCCAGCCGCTCCCCATGCTTTACCCCCTCACTCTTTGCAAATTCATCTACATGGCACACGTGCTTTTAAGCTCTCTGTACATATGGTATACTACAAACTTTGTATTTTCCAAATTTTACTATGTACCCTGTTCCTTATAAAGAAAACTGCAACCAATAAAATTTACATATTTTACTCTATGCTACTTTTGGTGCCTTTACACCAGTAACTTCCCAGGGGTAATCTTGCTCGATTCTACAATTGTTGTTAGGGATGTGGTAAGAAGTGTTTGTCTCCCCTTGACCCAATTTACCCTATAGTAGGTAATCCTACTGTATAGGAAAGTTCAATTTGGCCCGAGCCAAGTGATATAAACCATGAAGTATGGCACCAAACTTGTCACCCTGTCATCCATGCATTTCAATGGGAAAATCCAAATAAGAAACAAAGCTATTCCTACATGAAAGCCATCTTGGCTCACACAAATCACACTT
This sequence comes from Glandirana rugosa, assembly GCA_018402905.1. NCBI lineage: Eukaryota > Metazoa > Chordata > Amphibia > Anura > Ranidae > Glandirana > Glandirana rugosa. The sequence goes on from BLSH010543837.1 coordinate 119,158, forward strand.
GTTTTATACTCATTGGGAATCCTACTATATAGGAAAGTTCAATTTGGCCCGAGTTAAGTGATATAAACCATGAAGTATGGAACCAAACTTGTCACCCTGTCATCCATACGTTTCAATGGGAAAATCCAAAGAAGAAACCAAGCTATTGCTTATATGAAAACCACCTTGGCTCACCCAAATTCCACTTGTTTTATACTCATTGGAGTTTTTATTAATTTAAAACTGCTTCACATCTTACAAAGTGTACAGACAGTAAACCAGCATTACATATTCATGCCAACATTCACTTTTTATCCCTTCCCATAGTGTCCAATTTCTGTCCATTGTTGCCGTATTCATATACACATTACCCATAAACACCTTTCCCCACAGCAGTCAATATTTATATACATACATACATTTTAGCATCCTACCACTTTACCGTTTTTTTTTTTCTCCCGTCCTCCAAGACCAATAACCTACTTATCTACCACGCCACCCTCACCGGGGACATGCCTACTATTACATGGAGCACTTGTAACAGGACATACTGGCTTAAACTTCA
>BLSH010543837.1:142275-154122 GCA_018402905.1 Glandirana rugosa
ATTTGGTACACACGGACCCGATTCCCAGACCGGGTTAAAGCCCGGAGACGGGGTCAAGTACGTGGAAGGTTTACCAAACGTATAGGACTGTTTTATATGGACACACTACAGGGAACTATATGATAGGACCTTGTGAGCCCCTGAGTTGAGGGACTAATTCGCGAGGGATCACAAGGTCAAATATTTTTTCATGTAGGGCGTATAAACACAGGAAGTCCTCTGGGTGGACCACCCACCATTCTGAGACTCGGAGTTTTTCCGGACCCAACGGGTAGTGATAGTACGGTGGGAGCAAATACAGACCCCACTATAATCAAATATATCAGAGCGTGAACAATCACGTATCTACCTTCTGGGTCTAGGTCTAAATCCAACAACTTAAAAGGTAAAGATTTGCTTATCAGGACACTGACCCCTCTGGCAAAATTGGAGTACATGGCATGATAGTGATGGGCAACCCAGGCCTTTTTGAGGCTCAGAGTCTTACCACCCACCAGGTGGGTCTCCTGAAGGACACAAATATGCGGGATGTACTTTTTTATAAACTGGAACACTAGGGAGCGCTTAATCAGGGAGTTGAGTCCCCGAGTGTTCCAGGATAGTATATCAAGGGACATCACACAGGTATATTTTGTCAGGATATGCAAACCATTTGGAAGGTGCATGAACTGGGGCAGAGGCCCGAAATTGGGCCAGACCCTTAGCCCAGGCACACATGGTTTATAGCAGCAATGTCAACATGAGTCTCATAACACAGCAAGGTATATAGCAGTCTCTCAAACATCCCAAACAGAACTCCCCAGTCAAAACCAGAAGGGATTTCAAGTCCCAAAACCTTTCAGATATGTTTTCTGACCAACAGGGGTTCGTGATCAAGAGGTAATCCAACCCCCGCAGAAGTTCCTCATGAACAGGATTCTATTGAGCAAGTTCACCTGGCATGCCAGGTGCACATAACTTATCAACTGTATATTGTTTATTAGCTTTCCCAGCCAGTGTCTGTCCATATGTTCCTGGATTGTGTCCATCAGCAGCATAAATGTGGCCCGTTCACGGAGGGGGGGATCCCACAACACAGTCTACTGGGGTGCCGCCTTCCGAATCGCAGCTCCAATGTGAGTGCATGAGGGAGGTGGTGGGCAGCGGATCAGCTCCCAGTTCCTCTAGGGGGGGCTCAGACCTCGGGGGTCTCAGGAGCAGTGTAGTATAGTACAGGCACTAGTATAGGTTATGCTGATCAGTCTTTGGATCCTCCAAGGGTTATCATGGTACAGAAGCCTGCAGGCCTACTAACTCTGGCAGGGATTGTGAATGCACGTGGTCTTAGGGCCTACCCGCATGTTGTTCCAGCCATGCTGTCGCCTCCGTCGGGCAGGTAAAAAAGTGAACATGGTCTCCGTCCTGGACTCGCAATTTAGCAGGGAACAGTGTGCTGTATTTAAGCCCCTTTTCACAGAGTTTATCGCGGACGTGGTCAAAGGACTTACGTTGTCGTTGGGTTTCAGCCGTGTAATCTGGAAAGATAAGCAGCTTCCCGTTCTCAATCTTGAGCTCCCCGTGTTCGGGCCTCCCGGAGAACTGTTTGGTCGCGGTAGTGTAGGAGCTTGAATATGAAAGTGCATGGTGGCACTCCCACCGGTCCCCTCGTGGCTGGCATTCGATGGGCGCACTGCACTGAGAAGTGGGCCAGGAAGGAGCCTTTCCATGAATGTTACCGGATCCGCACCCTCCGGGAGGCCTGTGATCCGCAAGTTGTTCTGCCGGTTCCGGTTCGCTGCGTCCTCCGCCCTAGCTTCCAGGATTTTGACTTTGGACTTCAGGGTTTGTAAATCAGCATGGTCTTCTCTCTGCGGGTCCTCTGTCTCAGACATTCTCCTCTCTGCCTCTGTGACCCACTCCCAGAAGCGAACCTTATAACGCAGGATGAGGCCTACTTTCGATTGCATCACATCCATCTTGGTCGTGAGTGCTGTCTGGCATGTCACAATGGCCTGCATGAGGGTGTCCAGACGGTCCTCGACCGTGGCAGGCATCGCTCCGGGCGGTGGCTCCATCTGGGAGTCCATGTTTCTGCAGGGAGACCTGGGAGTCCCCGGCGTGGCTCGCTTCCCTCCCCCTCCGGTGCTGGTGTGTCTCTTGGGGCCCGAGTTTTTGGCCCCCTTTCTCGTCCCCCTCCCTGAGGGGTGGATTTGGCAAGTGCGGGAGATCGGAGGTTTCTGTCCATGCCTAGGAAATGGCTGTAGGATGCAGGTTGGGACCGGTAGCTCCTCTACAACACGTCTGTTCCCAGCCCCCTAGGATTCAGTTTAAACAAAGAAAGAAAAGGCTGATTGCGGCCGGCACCCTTTAAGTTTCTAAAAGCAGCGATGATTATTATAATTTTTTTAAGTTTTTAGTTCTCCATTCCAGTCAACTGGGCGTGGAAATGGAGAAGGCTCCACCCAGTGATAAAAAGCCTGATCTTACCCTTTAATGAAAGTCATTTGAAAAAGATAGTTGACTAAGACCGGGCTTTACTAACATTATGTGACATTATGCGATAGGATAAAGTGAAATATCACTGGAGATAAATATGGCTATGTATTGCCTTACTGAGGAAGTCCTGGAGTTGACAATACGCGTCTAAGGGGAAGGAGTCTGTGTTGCCCATGTCAGATTGCGGTTATTGACTGATATGCTGTTCCCAGTTAGCACGGCTTGACAGTGCCTTGTCCTGTAAGTGTTTTTATTTTTATGGGGCCAATAAACCTGTTTTTTACGGAGAGCACTAGATTTTGCCTTCCTTTCTTACATGTTTGCGAGATGAATCTTGCTTAGCTTTGGAGTCTGGGTGATAACATTGGAGCTTTCTGAGAAACGGTGGACCTGGCTATTGGAGGAGTCTAATTCCCGGGAGATGGGAGACCTGCGTTTTTAACTTGTCTATGAGGTGAGAGGCTTAATAGGCTGGTGGAGGATATATAATCACCACGTGTGGATTCATCTCTACTCCTCACTATCGGGATCTTGTCCGTCTTGGACTGCATGGATCTATCCGATTTCACTCTTATGCTCATGTGGATTAGTTGAACTATTCAGGATTTTGCTTTTCACACATTCATTGTATTTACTATCTTTGATGGTCAATGCACGGATTTTTATGGACACTTAGTATTTATGTTTATACACATTGATGCACATATTATATTAATCCTTGGAGCACTGTTTTATTTGCATTGCAATGCGTTTTTGATTATTTTATTATTTGTGTTTTCTTGTTCATTTATATTATCACTAGCGCTACACTGTGAATATTTGAATTGTCTTGATTGGTGATTGTAATGAAGTGTGAAACTTTAGAATACAACACTAATGATTAATTTTTTTGTTAACACAGAAAGGACCAGATTTGTTCCTGGACGTTTCCAAGATTACTATGGGAAGAGGCTGAAATAGAAAAAAACATGGATTTGGTGATGTATATTTGTGCAAAATGTGATGAACACACTGCAAATGTTATTGTGAGTGTTAACCGTGGTGAATTATTGACAAATGTGATGGACATCCTTTAATGAAAATTCATGTGGTGATTAATTGATGAGCTCATTTAACATGGGTAGAAAAGAGTGCACTCTCATTAAACATGGCCATATGTTTTGTCTGGGAAGTGTTTTGAATGGGTTTTGGGCTAACCATTTGTTTATTTCTAGGTGGGAAATGTAATGATAACCTACTAAGACCTTTCATTTTGTTTAGTTCCTAGATAGTGCTAAATAGAATCAATCCACCTGTCTGATATGGTTTGATGTCCAAGAACTAAAGACGAAGATTACAACATACATTGACAACTTGCATAATCTTAATTGTTGATATTTTGTTTGTTTTTGTGAATGTAATGACGGTTTTATAACATAACAATTTTATTAGAATTGATTGTAAACAGAACTAATAATTCTGATGCTGCATGATGGGTATTCAAGTTTTTCCCTTCTGATCTTGAAGTTAACTTTGAAACAATAGAGAAAAATACTAGCGTCTGATCAATAGTAATATTGTATTGCATTTGGGATGGTTTACATATTTCTAATGCTTCAGAAGGGTTTAAGAATTCTCAAAGATTTACATTAAATGTGGTTATCTTCCTCGACTGGCCCTTCTTGTGTGTATTTAGCGTGATTTATAACAGCATCTACTTTAATAGATTCTGCCATAATCATTGCAGTGGCCTGTATTGCAGAACCACTGTAAAGTGTAGAAAAAAAAAACAGAATTAACAGGAAATGCACAGTACAGGAAGAGAACGAGTGATACTAAAAGTTAAAGGTTTAACAACTGGTGTTTGGTTTGAAGTATATTTTTCTATATGAATGACCGTTTTAATTGAAGCTAATCATGTCATTCATTGTAAAAAAGTAATTTTATGTCCACTCAAAGATAATCATGATTACTGCAATGGTTGCAAATTTTAACACAAGTCCTTCACAATAAGATAGTGTAAATTTATTTTGATATATATTGTTATAGCTGACACTTAGTGATCCTTTGGCCACCCCCAGGGGAGGGCTGGCAGCCTTAGGCCTGGGGGGTAAAGTCCAGTAAAGTGGTCCATTGAACCCTCCGAATCAGCTCACCATCCATGCCCACCTGGTTTTATAATAGATATTGATGTTATGAAGGAAGACAAATATGATACAATGTGGTAACATGATTTAATGTTAATAGCAACAAAGGAGGTGCAGCCTCATCAGTGCCCATCAATGCAGCCTCACTAGTGCCCATCCAATGCAGCCTGCAATGCAGAAAGAGGAGAGCCGCCGGATTACAAAGAGTGGGGATCTCCTGCTTACCTGGCACGAACAATGTCATACGAAGTTAGTAGTGTTTGGATATGGCGCTGTCTGAGCTTTGGGTATAGGGAAAATGTGTATATCAGTGCAAAGTATACTAGTAAAGTGCAGTGGTTTCAGTGTAGATCCATAAAGTGTAAACGTGCTTCAAAGATAATATATACATTGTGCTTGTAGTGTTGACATATATATATATATATATATTGCAAAACCACCCTTGCTCATAAAAATAATAAATATAAATAAACCATCAACCTTAAACTGTAGAGAACATAAACCAGAAATGGTAAAAAACGTAAACCTTAAATGGTAAAAAACTTTTCAAAGAATAAAAACATATTTTTACAAAGTCCAAATCATGTGCTAGTATGTGTGTGCTGCTTTCCTTAGAAAACACCAACGGATGTGTCCATAACCCAATTAGAAAATCCTTTTGTTGTATGTGATAGAAATGGTTAATCCGCTTTTTCCAGTCCTTATCCAGATCTTTGGTAAGTATCAATTAAACCAGGTGCAATGTGCTCAGTAGTGACAGTTCAATAGCTTTCCATATTCAGAACTTTTGATGTGGATAAAATAGATTAGATGTGATTCACACGTGCTCCCCCAATGTTCCCCTCCTTACCAGAGGGCACTACCCCTGCAGGGGTTAAGTGCCTATCTTTGTCTTTAATCCTCGGTTGCTCCTGATAGTACCAGCTCCATCCATGCGTCTCAAGGAAAAAAACAGAGAGAGGAGATCCCATCAAGTTACGTATCTGAACTGTTCCATCCGTTAACATGGCCAAGTACCTGAAACTGATGGTGAGGTACCTGAACTGTTTTATCTGCTCTGATGGTCAAGTGCCTGAACCGTCTGTAAAGTTCCAGTTACCATGTGGTTATGTGCCTGCACGTCTATGACTTGTGAGCTGCAATAGTCCAGAGGATATGGACTTTGTATTCTACAGTTCTTTCAGTTCCACAGCGTTGCAATTGTTGTGCTGCAGCTGCTATCTGATCACTGGATGTCTAAGACCCTGCTGTCCATCACCAGATAGAGGACTTTCCAAGAGTTTAAACGTGTAGAAACTTGTCAAAGGAAAGTTTGATGCTCATACATGCTCCTGTGCTTTCGAAAGAAGTTTGGTGTTCTTCTGTAAGTCCAACATATAGTTTTTTTTTTACCTTTGGATATTTTTATATTTTTCAGCCCTAACATAGCAGAATGAGAATTTTTTGTGCAAGTAAATCAGACAGGGAAAGGAAAGTATGTATTTACACTTTAGATCCCCCCTTTTTCATTTAAGGCAAACCAGGGGGTGGGAGATTTATTCTTTTTCTTTACAATTATCAAGTATGTTGCGTTTATGTACAGTTGGAGGCATTATATGATTTGTGAGCCAGGGGGTGGAGTGTTGGGGAAATAGTATATTTCATATTCCTTATTAAGGTTGGCCTCACAAATATCTATTATAGCCTCTAATATTCTGGTTACCTTGCATGACTCAATTTATTGGCATTTGAACTGCCTTATATGGATAAGCTAGCCCCCTCAGGAATGTGAACATAGTATACTTGCTTACCAGGGTGTTGGCTGGGTATGGTCTTTTTCCTTGGTTCTATATTACCACAGCCAAAGCCTATACATGTTAGTCTTACCCAGAACAGCCATGAGGCACGTGTCTGGTCCTGATCCCCTGTGCCATGTAAGACTCCATGGTGAGGGAAACCAGCACCTTTAGTTAAGTATTCTTGAGATTTTCTTTATCTGTCATTACTTATAATAAATGTTGTTAAGTATTTGTGTAATCTCTCTTTGCAGATATCGAACACAACCCCAAAAAATGCGACAATAGAGCCGGAGTCAAAGAAAGACTAGATAAACTTAATATAAATAAATCACCAGGACCAGATGGCTTACACCTGAGAGTCCTCAGTGAACTCAGTCAGATTATAGCCAGGCCATTGTTCCTAATGTTTATGGACAGCATAATGACAGGATTGGTACCTGCTGATGTAGTACCAATATTCAAAAAAAAGGCTGGATTTTGCAAAGGCTTTGACACAGTTTCCCATAAACGCTTGATTTACAAGCTGAGGTCTGCAGGTGTGGACCATATGATTTGTTTTTGGGTAAAGAACTGGTTACAGGGACGTGTCCAAAGGGTGGTGATTAATAAAATGTACTCAGACTGGTCTGAAGTGACGAGTGGGGTACCCCAAGGATCTGTCTTGGGACCAATTCTATTGGATTTATTCATTAAGGATATAGGGGGAGGGATTAATAGCGCAGTCTCAGTTTTTGCAGATAATACAAAGATATACTGGGCAATGACATTATAACAGGATAATGAAATTTTACAGAATGACCTGAACAAATTAATGGAGTGGGCAGACAAATGGCAAATGAGGTTTAATGTGGAGAAATGCAAAGTAATGCACTTAGGGGCAAAAAACAAATGCAAAGTACTCACTAGGGGGGAGAGCCTCTGGTGGAATCAAGAATGGAGAAGGATCGGGGGTCATAGTAGATGACAGACTGAGCAATAGCATGCAATTAAAAGCTGCAGCTACCAAAGCAGGCAGAATATTAGTATGCATAAAATCGATGCAATCTATAAATACCTCAGTGGGGATCCTAGTATAGGAAAAAAACTGATCAGTCTCAGGGACTGTAGGTGGGCAAGCGGACACACATTGAGACTGGAGGAGAAGCGGTTTAATCTTAAACTGGGTAGGGAGTTCTTCACTGTCAGGGCAATAAGGATGTGGAACACTCTTCTACAATTGGTAGTGGCTGCGGGGAGTATGGATATTTTTAAGAGACTCTAGGATGTATATCTTAAAGAACACAACATAGGATATGGACATTGACATACGTACACCTACACAGGTTGAACTGGATGGACTATTGTCTTTTTTTCAGTCTTAACTACTATGTAACTATAAGATAACGGGTGTTTAGGTGCTACCATGACCAGAAACACGCAACCTTCAGAGAAATTGATTACAAGCCTGAGAGCAGCGAATAACGTGTCCTGCAGCCCAGACACAGCTGGCTAGAAAGCCTCTCTGGACACAAGGGACACTGATAGACAGAGTGCCATGAGTCTAAACTAATTTGAACCTTAGGGGAGCCATAACACCGTGAACCTAGCGGAGGGCCATCCCTACTTGAAGCAGGGATTTAGGATCCTCCCCTCTTTGCTTATGTTTGACATTGCTTGCATTGCAACCTAAGGGCAGGGGGAGGATGAAGGAGAGACAGGCCTATCCTGCATGAAAAAAAAGGAGGAGGGAGCTCACCAGGGAGAAAAGGAACACACTGCATCTGCTGCAGGGACCCAAAGAGCATGACCCTAGGGGTCTTCAGGAACTCACACAGGATCACTGCCCAAAACCTATATAGTTCCCCACCAGCAGGATGTTGCCAGAAGCATCCAGGACCAACGGGGACCTTACAGGCCTTCTGAGTTTCTACAACAGGGTCTGGGTATCATCCCCTCTTGACCCAGGGTCATAGGCAACCAATCTGCTAAAGGTCAATCCCTTACCCCACCTGAGGAGCCGAGAATGAGGTTAAAAGAAACATTCCACAGAGACTGCACGGGTGCCTTCAGACACCAGCTCAAAACGGAGGCTGTGCTGAGCTGGGGGGGTTATGTCTGGGCAGGAATTCAGTTTTTTCTGATCAGTGTCCATTCACCCTAAGTTTGTAACATAACCCAAGTTATGAATATGAAGACCCCGGTGTCCTGTCATGTACGATAGAGAAATAATTTATTTAACTAATTTCTACAGCAATGGCTTTGAGAATGACACATTAATTTTCACAAAGTCTGCTGCCTCAGTTTTTATGATGACAATTTGCATATACTCCAGAATGTTATAAAGAGTGATCATTGCAATGTCCCTCTTTGCCATGAAAATGAACTTAATCCCATAATCCCACTGCATTTGTGAAGAAGGCTTCAAGACACCCAAGAAAGTCTAGCAAGCACCAGGACCTTCTCCTACAGGTTGATTCAACTGCAGGACTGAATGGTAGCAGGCAGGTGTGAGCGCATCTGCACACACAGTGAGGCAAAGACTTTTGGAGGATTGCCTGGTGTCAAGAAGGGCAGCAAAGAAGCCACTTCTCTCCAGGAAAATCATCAGGGACAGACTAATGTTCTGCAAAATGTACAGGGATTGGACTGCTGAGGACTGGGGTAAAGTCATTTTCTCTGAAAAAAATCCCCTTTTCTGATTGTTTGGAACATCCGGGAAAAAAAACCTTGTCCAGAGAAGAAAAGGTGAGCTCTACTATCAGCCCCATGTCATGCCAACAGTAAAGACCATTCATGTGTGGGGTTGCTTCTCAGCCAAGGGAGTGGGCTCGCTCACTCACAATTTTGCCATGAATAAAAAGTCACAAAAACAGCCCGAGAGCAACTTCTCTCCACCGTCCAAGAACAGTTTGGAGAATTCTGTTTCCAGAAACAGCAACATTTTGGGTCCATGGCCAGGCAACTCCCCAGACCTTAATCTCATTAAGAACGTGTGGTCAATCCTCAAGGGGCAGGTGAACAAAAAAAACCCCACCACAAATTCTGACAAACTCCAAGCATTGATTATGCAAGAATGGGCTGCCATTAGTCAGGATGTGGTCCAGAAGTTGACAGCATCCCAGGGCAAATTTCAGAGGTCTTAAAGAAGGGGCAACACTGCAAATATTGACTCTTTGCATAAACTTAAAGTGTTACTAAACCCACAAATATAAAATCAATTCATCCATCCCCCACATTGCACACAGCTTCTAAATCTTGTTATATCAAAATACTGCTGGTATATAACTTTTTTCATCTGTATATTGCAGTTAGGTGATAAACTGCAAGGAGCCAGGGCTTCCACAGTGTTCATATAGGAGATTTCACACTGATGGTGAAACTTCCTTTGCGTCTGTGACCCTTCACCCACAATCCGGTCAGAGCTGATTGGTGCTTTGCCAATGACATAATCAGTTCACAAACAATCACTGCCTCTAGAAATGCACTGCAGTTTGTTTCCATGTGAAACAGGAAGATGAAAAGAGCATGTGCAACCTTTCCACACTGCCTGCATGTAGTATAGTATAGTCTAATATAGTAGACAGGGCAAGAAGAAAGTATCTGGCCATAAAAGATCAAACAGCCTTTTTACAAAATACAGAAGATTAACCCCTTAAGTGACACAGTGAATATTGCAATCATACTATTCTGCATATACAGATTTTACTGTTGTGGGTTTAATGTAATTGTCAATTTTATTCTTTTTTTTCCTAAAAAAAACATTTTTTTTTATTTTTTGTTTGCATTTATTTTTTTTAAAGGTAAACTTTATTTATTTGGGTTGCAGACAAACATGACATTTGCAATCTCCACAAATATAATACAGATTCAAACAAGAGTTATGATATATGCAGTTAGACCGTATACATGTATGGCCTAGAATTCTGCGTTAATTCGGAAAATATAGCAATCTCACACTGCCAGAGTCAGACTTCTGTTCGTCCACTGTTACTCATGTTATTCGATTAACCATTTCCAATCAAGAAAAAAATCTTTTAGCTATTATCTTGCCTTCTAATCCCCCAGGCCTCTCCCATTCCTTATATCATGTCACCTTTTAGACCCCCACATCTCCGGACACCAAAGCATTCCATCCTGCCCATATTTTCTGAAATTTTTTAGGGCACCCTCTAGAGAGGTATGTAAGTTTATATTTAGGGAGCTCTTTATTGACCAGTTCCACCCATAATCCAACTGTGGGTGCTGTCGGTTCCTTCCATTTAAGCACTACAGCTTTTTTTGCATACATAAAAAGGATTCTCAATAGGGCTTTTTTAGAATTACTGATCTCTTCTTCCCCAAATTCCCCCAGAAGACATCTAGCTGGTGAGTATATGTTGGGCAGGGCTACTTTATTTTTAATAAAGCACAGGACCTCTTTCCAGAATTTTCCTATCACCGGGCACTGCCATACCATATGAAAGAAATCCCCTTTCCCATGCTGGCATCTCTGACAATCAGGCGTCTCTTCTACCCATCTGGTGCAGACGTGAGGGGGTATAGAAATTCTATGCAATTAAATTGTGTCAGTTTATCCCTGGAGGAAATGACCGACGACAGAATTGTGTCTGTTATCTCCGTCCACGAGTCCTCCTCCAGGGATGGAATATCTGTCTTCCAGTGATTGACAACTCTCTCCATACCAGCCGAGGAGGGGGCCACCAGAGGGAGGTAATATCTAGAGACCAGCTTAGTATGGTCCTCTTCAAACATTAACTTTTCTAGTTCTGAGGGGATTAGCATTACCCGAGACAGGCCGTATTGTGCCGCTACTGCGTGCCTCAGCTGTAGGTAGCCAAAGAACCACTTCGTGGGGATCTTATATTCCAGTTGGAAATCTTTAAATGTTTTAAAAGTCCCATCTGTGAACAACTGGTGGGCATATCTCAAACCATAGTCCGTCCACCGCTGTCCATCCTGTAATTTATACAGTTCAGGAAGCTGAGGGTTATGCCATAGGGGAGCATTAGGAGACCAATTCAAAGAAGAACCCCCCATCCTCTTATTGCACAAATGAAATATTTTATAGGAGAGCTTAAGTAGGTCCGCTCCCACCTCCGGATAAGGACCTCCTCTATATAAAACATTTATTTAGGCCTCATAAGACTGCATCAGTGCTGCCTGCGTAGCAACCGAGGCCATCTCCACCATGGGTCAACTGCGACGCCAAGTAGTAGCCCTGTAGGTTTGGGAGAGCCAGGCCGCCCGCCCGAGCCGGTAGCCGCAGCTTCTCTAGAGAAATCCTGGGGGGCTTAGTGCCCCACAGGAAGTTCAAAACCTCTGTATCAATTTTAGTAAATATTCTTTTAGGGAGATATACCGGGGCGTTCCAGAATATATATCGATATCTAGGGAGATATATCATTTTAAATATATTTATTTGGCCTATAAGATTAAGTGGCAGCCTAGCCCAGGTTTGTAAGCTCTGCTTCATACGGGTTATCAGGGGG
>BLSH010543837.1:169299-181545 GCA_018402905.1 Glandirana rugosa
TTTCTTCCCTTTCTAGGTGTCTTGGGAAACAGTATATCTGGTTATAGGGACAATCCTCGGCTACAGTTCTAAGACCGTCCTCACGACCGGCGATCCGTCCCCTTTTATTAATGTATCATATATGTGGGGTTAGTTAGTCCGAAATACGGTCCTGTCCGGTGATTGTGCTTATATTCTTCTCGTATAGAATTATACGTCTACGGTTGGATATTACTTACGAGGTCTCGGTATGATCGTGAGCTATAATGATTTCGCAAAAGCTGTGTCACCTTACCGTAAAAGAGGATGCAAGTGACTGTCTGCGTCGGAGAAGAACTGAAACACCCCAAAATACAAGCAGAATGATCCTCAATTGATCCGTCCCTTTCTCAAGTCGACCGGGGAGGGGACCCCCGGCAGGAGGAAAGGATGTTATTTTGGGGGGGGAGGGGCCAGCTGAACTCTTTCCCTGCCTAGTTAACTCCTAGTAAGACGAACATAAAACCCCACAAAGTCAAGAAGAGGCTGCGTCTGTCAGTGAACGTAGGAGAAAATGCCATTCCACTGTGTCGAAAACGCTTTAGTAATATCGAGTGCTAGTATGGCTCTGGAGCATTCATTATAGGTTGGCATCTGCATATTAAGATATGCTCTTCTTATATTCGTGTTAGTGGCCTGTCCTGGCATAAAGCCTGATTGATTGGGGTGTATATACTATGTAATTATTTTCCCCTGCCTAGCGGCCAGCACTCCTGCCAGAATCTTGACATCGGCTCCTAACAGGGATATTGGTCTATATGACAAAGGGTTCTGTGGATCTTTCCCTTCTTTGGGGAAAACAATAATTGTGGAATTCAACATTGTATCCGGCAATTGCCCTTCTTCGCAAGCACTGTTAAAGATCTCCAATAACATTGGAACCAGAGCTACTCCATACTTTTTGTATATTTCTATTGGCAAGGCATCGGGTCCAGGCGCTTTCTGGCTTGACATTTGTTTGATGGTTTCCCGCAGTTCCAGCTCTGTCAGTGGGGTTTCCAATCCCTTTTTATCATCTTCTGAGAGCTGTGGGATTTCTATACTCTGGAGGAAGTCCCTTATCTCTGTCTCTATGTCTTGTCCTTGCGTTTTATAGAGAGTTTCATAATATTTTGGTTATTATTTCTTGATTATATGTTGTTATTCTTCCTTCCATTGTTCGTATTGAGTTTATTGTTGAAGACGAGTTATTGCTTTTAGCCAGTACTGCCAGTAAATGTCCCACCTTTTCTCCATCTTCAAAGAATTCCCTTTGTCTAATCGACCTTTTTTTTCCCGCGTTGTTTAACAATATTTGTTTATATTTTTCTTGTTCTTCAGCCCATACAGTCATTTTCTCTCCCGTTGGATCTTCTATATAGGCCTTTTCGGCTTCCGAGGCCCAGAACATTGTTGTTGTTTCTTCCTTTCTCGACTGCTTCTTGATTTTAGCTATTTCCTGTATCATTATTCCTCTCAAGTACGCCTTAAGGGAATCCCAAACTGTATTCAGTTTGGCAGTCCCTTCGTTTCTGTTTATGTATTCCTTGATTTGGGCCATTTCCTCTGGATTCCCTATTAGCTCTAGCCAACATGGATTTAACTTCCACTCTCTTTGTTTGCAGCTTTTATTCTGTTTTATTTCCACTGTTAATGGTGAGTTGTCTGAAATCCCTCTGGTCATATATCTGATATTATCCAGTTGCTACACCAATAGATCGTTACCTATTGCAATGTCTATTCTTGACAGAGTGCTATGGGTTTTTGAAAAGCACGAATATTGTTGCAGTATAGGGTTTCTTAACCTCCATAGATCTTTCCATTCCATTTCACTTAGTATTTGGGCTAATATATTTCTTTCCTCCTCTTTGTCCTGTTTTTTACTTGGATACCTGTCTAGGCTTTCATTTATAACACTATTAAAATGCCCTACTGCCAGGATCAGGATCCCCGGTTTATCTGATACAAATGCGATCAATTTATATAGTTCCGGTTTAAAGGGGGGTGGAACATATAAGTTAGCGATTATATATTCTCTTTCTTCTACTATACAATGCAAAAATATATATCGGCCATTATTATCTACCTTCACAGCTTTATGTGTAAACAACATCCGTTTTTATCATTACACTTACTCCGCGGGAATATGAGGTGTAAGTTGAATGATACTGCATCTGGTAATTTTTAGGTTTCAAATATCTGGTTGTTTCTTTCAACAGATGTGTCTCTTGTAAGCATATTATTACTGCGTCATATAATTTTGCTGTTGAAAAAATTGCTCCTAGTTTTTTCCTATCACTTAAACCTCTTACATTCCATGAGCATACCTTCCAACGTTCAGTGTGCATATTTATTTTTGTTTTCTTTGTGCCACCCAATCGTGCTACTTCCTTTTACAATGTACGTTCTTTGTGCTGTATCTTTTCTTATCTGAATTCTGTGTTGTGCACATATTTTATTTCCCAATATCGTTTTTATTGCCAAACTTACTCTTATTTGTAGTGTATTTGTGCTTCTCTCACTCTCACCTTTGTTCATCAACCTATGTACTTTCCCCCATTTCCCCCCGTAGCTTAGATAAGCCACGGTGGGGTTGTGGTGGGGGGGCCATTTTTCCCATTTCACCCTTTCGACCCTCCTTGGGTCCATCTACCGGGCTTTTATCATAACTGCAACACCTCACTTTCACTCTTT
Organism: Glandirana rugosa; assembly: GCA_018402905.1. Taxonomy (NCBI): domain Eukaryota; kingdom Metazoa; phylum Chordata; class Amphibia; order Anura; family Ranidae; genus Glandirana; species Glandirana rugosa. The sequence continues at coordinate 171,991 of BLSH010543837.1, forward strand.
GGCCTTTCACTCTTCCCCCCACCCTCCCGTTTTCCCTCATATTCTTTCATTCGGTTTTGGATCCATTACCCAACTAAAAAAACAAAACAAAACAAAAACACACGCAAACCCCCCCCCCCCCCCAAAAAAAAACCACACCCAAAAACAAAAAAAAACACTTCTATGTGGCTCCCTGCTTCAATTCTCCTATTGCTTGTTATGTAAAAGAGGCCTATGTTGACTTGGCCTTCCGTTTTATTTCTTCTACATTTCCCTCCACTTTTCTCCAGCCAGTACGTAGCATCATCTGTTGTATTGAAGAAGATAGTTTCCCCCCCGTCACTATTCGTAATTTTGCCGGATATAGGGTAGGTTATGTTTAGCTCTTGAAGCCTTTTTTTGATGTCCGCATATCTCGCTTGCTTTTTTGTACCTCTGGTGAATAATCTGGGTATATTGAGACCCTGTTACCATTGTACATTAAGGTTCCTTTCTCCCTTGCTTTCCGCAGGATCTTTTCTTTATCTTGAAAGAATAATATCTTAATAAGGATCTGGGATTTCCTCCTGGTGGCGGTGTCTTGAATGGAACCCGGTGTGCTCTTTCCACCGCAAAAAAGGGCGAGAAAGTTTCTTTCCCAAAATTTTCAATTAGCCAGTTCTCGATGAACCCCGTTGGGTTTGACCCTTCACATCTCTCGGGAAGTCCAACTATATGCAAATTATTTCTTCGCAATCTGTTCTCTATGTCATCTATTTTGATTAAGTATGGATCTATTTTCTTTTCCAGAACCTGCATTTTTTCTTCATCGGGTTTAAATCATCTTCTATTTGACTTATTCTTCCTTCCATCTCTGTTACTTTTTCCCATGTTTTTTGTGCATCATGTCTTATCAAGCTTATTTCTTCTTTAAGATTTTTCAATTGCTCGTTCATCCCCAACATCATACTTTTACAGGAGTTTATCGCCTCCAACACTTCCCTTATTGTTGGTTCATTTTCTGTTTCCTCACTTATTTCAGGTGTTGGTTGAGTCAAATTCCCTTTCTGCTCTATTTTCGACCCCGTTTCTATGCTCTTCCGGGCCAGGGTACTGCCCGTTTGGGTTTGAACTTTGGCTTGTGCAGCAGGGGTCAACCCCCCCTTTGCTGGTGAATGAGTGTTTTTTTTCCTGTTTGGCAGTTGTTTGATTCATCTTCTCCTTTACTTTGTCTTTTACCATATTTTATGTTGTTTCTTGTTATATTGTCTCTTCGCTCCCTTTTCACCTGATTTAGCGTGTTTGCTAATTCTCACTCAAACACAAACACCAATATACAACTGATTGATACTGTATTTACGTTCCTTGTTTAGCCTTGAATTTCCTCCTAATTATCTGGGCTATTCCGTTTCCTGGAGAGGGAGGTGGTTGTTTCCTTCTTTCTCTGTCTCCTTTCCTCTAGCTGCAAAACAATACACAAAAGAAAAAAGAGAAAAAAAAACACAGCTTACTCCCACTGTCTAGGATATGGGACACACCATCTTAATTCTCTGCCCCTTTTTCACTCAAAATGAAAAATGTATTGCGCTTTAAAACAGCTGGATCCGAGAGAAAGAATCGGGGCAAATATGGGAGGCGACTTGTGCCTTGTCCTGTTTACTACAGCAGCCCCTGGGTTGTCTTCACTATAATAGCGCTCTGATAGTACAGTGTCGCTTGACTGGGTGCTGAGAATTTTAGCCTCGCTTAATATGATTACTGTTCTTGTTGGCGAGTTTCCTTTCTTTTTCAACACATCCATGCTAGGGGGGGAAGAGAAGGATAAAACGAAACACAGATACCTCCTATAAAGTCACTTGGTTCCAAATATAGACTGTGGGGGAGGCCAACTGCTTTTGCTGCCGTATTCTCACCCCAGTTCTTCGGCGCGTTGACTGGTTTTGCTGAAACTTTGTGGTCTGTGGCTAGGTAATTGCTTTGTGCCATGAACTGTGGTTCAGCTTCCAGCCTTAACAGTCAGGCACCGCCAAAAAAGACTGGAGTTCTTTGCTCCCCTAACAATACTGCAATTAATTTAGAAAGAGAATCTTCCATCCCCCTACCCCCCTATGCAATGAATAAGAATGGGTGCTTATAGGAAGCGTTTAACGCCAAAGTTCTCACTCTCCTTTCATATAAAACTGCCTACAAAGGTGCCGCAATGTTTTTGGCTATTTTTTTTCTCTTTCTTTGATAGGCAATGCTTCAAGATAGGCGGGACAGAGCAGTATGCAGTCAAATTTCCTTATCCCGGTTTTTATTAGCCTTTGTGTATATTTAAAGTCTAATACTGTGGATCTGGTTGGTGCACACCTTGGAGATTCACTGCTCTGTTGCCTGTATTTTTCTCGCCCATGTCAGTTTCTCAAGACAGCGAAACAGCAGATAAACAAAGAGAAAAAAAACCAAAAAAAAAAACCCCGCGACTTGCTCTCACCTTGTCGCATCTCCTTTAACCATGCACTCTAATGTTCTTATGTACCTGTGCTTGGTGCCCTCTCACTGCACCGCCTCCAGTGTCAGCTCAGTTAAAGAAGCCCCTTCCCCTCCACTTATCTTACCCCACTCCGTCTGCTTGACTGCGCTTGCATTTCATCCGTAGCGGCTCTCAGCGGGCTCTCCCATCATCCCCCGAGTGCCGTCTATCTTTGTTGCAGCGCCGGCCGGTACCTTTGTCGGCTAGGAGCTGAGAGCGCATCATGGCGTCCGCTGTTCCCCTTCCCGAATCTTCTCCCGACCCTGGGCTCCGTGGCTCTTCCTCCCGATCAGGGTTTTGCTTTACACAGGCACAAGTCCGGGCTCTTCATAACGCTATGACTCTGGTCAGAAAAGAGGTCTTGTGTCAGAAAAAGGTAGTCAAGTCGAGAGTACCAATTGTGTACCAATTGTGTGGGGTTGAGAAAAAGGTAAAATCCTTTTCTTTAGGGTTTAGGGAGCGCCAAGTGTCATGAAGTAGAAGTTGCTGAAGACAGTCTAATTTGGCGTAGTGCCCGGTATGGTAGGCAAGAGACGCCTGATGAGGTATCCAATAGAGGGTTTAGAGGAATGTTAAAGTGCCCTCCCAGGACAAGGATCCGTTTGAAAGGTGGCAAGAAGTTGTGTGATGTTGCGGAAAAAGACTTGGGATGTGTTTGGACTGTAGATATTTGCTAGTGTAATTGGTTTTCCCTTATACGTTCCTTTAATAAAAATGTACCTGCCTTGGTCATCAATGACGGTGTCTGAATTCTTTAGGGGAGCGCTTTTAGAGATAAGTATGGACACTCCTTCGGATCTGGAGGTTGGTGAGTTGGCGTGGTAATCTCGAGTAAAGAAGTTGTTTATTTTAGGGATTGAGTTATAGCGAAAATGTGTTTCCTGCAGGAATACTACATCTGCTCTGATAGAGCGCATATAGGACAGTAATTGCGACCTTTTTTCCGGAATATTCAAACCCTTAGTGTTCAGAGAGATTATTTTAAGAGAGATTTGTAGTATGGGTTCTAGGTGGGGCCATCATGAATGTCAAGGATCAGAGGATTGCCGTAACTGTGGTGCCTTAGGGAGAGGGAGGCCGGGAGTTTCCTGGAGAAAGAGGAGAGAAAAAAAAAACCCGGGAGGGGGGAAGAGAGAGGTGGGACAGAAGGAGGTTGAGGATTTAAGGGGTGGGGTAGGAAAGCAGCGTGGGGAGAGGATTGAATTGGAGGGTACAGGCTGAGTGTTGCTTCTTTTAATGTTTGGGGGATATAAAAGTGAATCGAGGTCAGGGGATAGCGTTACCAGATGTGGGTGTGAGGCTGTAGACTCACCTTCTGGGGAAGGGGGATTTCCGGAGTGGGTCAGTAAAGACTACTAGAGTTTACTGTGCGTGGGCGTGTGAGGTGCCAGTCAACAAGTGGAGACAACCTAGTGGCCCTAAGAGATATGTGCAGTTTAAGGATATGATCAGGGAGACTAGATGCGGGGAATAAACACTCTGCCCAGTCTTAGCTTAAGACGACTGGTTTTGCCTACATTTGTGTTGGTTTTGGTGTTGTGGGGAGAAATCAATTTGACAAAATAGGAAACGATAATTCAAGTGGTGCATCAACCATCAGCAGATCAATGGGTTTTCATCTTTCAAAGCGATCATTGTGAGTATATGTAACATAACACAGTATATCAGATGTCTGGGAAACATATGACATGTGTCCGGGACATCTTGAACATCCTAACAGTTTCCACTGAGACTTGGTAACTCGTATCCTATACAACACGTGTTTAACAAGTTTAACAGCATTAACATAGGTATTCAACGAATCTGCACTGTAAAGTCATCAAGTACAAGTCAAGAGAAGGCATATAACCCCAGAATATGGCCTCCGAGTCCGGGGGGGGAGCAAGCCCATGCCTGGTGTGAAGAACGGGTATCTAATGTGCGTCTAGGGAGCAAGCGTAATGCTGAGGTGGTAAGTGTGAATATGTGGCCAGTTGCTTATATCAAATTTGTTTGGGGTTTCAGTTATGTTCAAGGACATGAGACTACCTTTGGATGAGGGCGTGCAACCCCTGGACTCCAAAGCAACCCCCATGGTGATGATCCAGCTGGACGTTCAACAGTTAAACAAAATTGTCAGCTTCATATATGTCATCCTTTAGGTATGGCTAGTATTTAAATTGTTCAGTTGGCGATCAAAAATCCCATTTAAATAGGTAGTGCTGTAGGTGGGATAGAGGGATGGGATTTGACAGTCAGAGGACAGGTGGGAGTGGAAGGAAGGGTGACGGCAGTGGTTTGGGGGTGAGAGATGAAAGGAGGCAGGTGGAGGGTGTTACTATATTGTTATGGAGAGGAAGTCAAGTTACCAGGTAGTGGGTACAAGAGTGGTGTGTTGTGGTGCGTCGGTGTTTAAAGATAAATGGGAGTGCTTAGTTTTTGCCCTTCAGGCTACCTTAACCCAATCGGTGTTGGAGCCTTTTTGCAGTCCATGGCCTGGTTGCCGCTGGTAAAGTTGAGGCGCTTGCCTGGAACAATAACTGAGAGAAAATAAGAGGGAAAAAAAGAGGAAAAAAGAAAAAATAATGTTTTTTCTTCATTTTTCCTTTGCAAGTACGGGGAGTGGTTAGAGAAGCCACTGGGTGTGAGGCCACTTGTGTTTAGAGCAGTTGGAGTCTGTCTTCTGCACTTGGGGTCTTTGACGTCACTGGTGCTCACTAGGTAGGGTATAAGAGTTGTCTTTTGTGGGTGCCCGCAATAGGGTTGTCTTTGCTCCTCATCTGGATTCTTGCTCAGTTGTGATGGGCGAGTCTATGCTTCTAGTGTCTTTCTTTTCCCTTTCATCCTTGTACTGCATTTTCCGTTTTATGTTATAACATAGGAACAAAATTGGGAGAGGTCTTGCTTCATGCAAAGTCAGCATTGAGGGCATTTCCACCTATTATCCAAAGAGGGGTAGCTTAGGGCTGTAGGGGGTATAATATACACTTGTCCCCTAGAGTTCAAGTACACACCCAGGACATCTAGAGGCTCCAGGTAGATTAGGTTGTCTGGGTTCCTGGTTAAAAAAAAAAAAAGCGAAAAACCAGGGGAAATCAAGTTCAGATTCATAGCTTCTATACTAAGTCATTGCACTGCACCTCTGTTGCCATCCTCTGGTTCGAACAGATATTGCACAATGCAGCTCTCAGTCTATATCAGGTTTTTTTCTGTGATTTTAGATGAGGTCGACTGCTTCAAAGGCCACAAGGGGTGCTATTGTGTGATAACGGATAGGTTGCTGAGATCCGACCTCCGTACCTATAGCGTATCCACTTTGCTCATCTGTCTCCGGCTCCACCAGAATGCCCTATTCTTCTTTCACCCGCAGAGATACAAACGGGTTAAGGTTCGAATTAGGCACACATCTCAGCAAGTCCAGCGTTTGTAAGTTTGGGGGCATGTGACACAGAGCCACCTTCCCCAGTAAAGCCTCTATATAAATAAAAAAAAAAAAAAAGGGGGGGCGACCGGCTTCTGTAGGCTGGATGGGAGGTGTGTGGCAGCCTTGATCTGATCATGGAGCCCTCTAGGGGTTGTGGTCTTATGATATCTCCTGTGCCTCTGTCTCTTGAATCTCAGAACTGAGTGATACCAGTGCAAAAATAACAAAAAAACACAAAAACAAATTGCAGCAAACAAAAGCGAAACATGAAAAGCGTTGAGTCTTCCTTACTGTGACAGTTGTGCTAGGCGAAGTATAAATTCTTCAGCTGTCTAGGAGTGACGTGCTCTGCGGTGCACCGGAGAGGCAGTGGGACTTCCATTCCTGGGTATTCCTGAAATTATTCTAATTATATGAGGAATATTGGGTGGGGGAGCCTGTACAAAACAATTCTGGCACAATCCCCTAAATAATTCAGAAGAAAGGGGTATGTCCCATATCTCCTCAGGAGGAGATAATGGGAAGTGGGGATTTTTAATGTGCCCAAAAGTCAATCATTACATATCAAAATTTTACAAAAGATAATTATTTATACAGGATTTATATAGCACCGACAGCTTGCACAGCACTTTACAATATTAGGGTAGACAGTACAATTACAATACAATACAGGAGGAATCAGAGGGTGGCAAGATAGGCTTCTCTGAAAAGTTTTCAGGGATCACCTGAAAGTGGATAGATTTGGGGACAGTCTGACAGATTGGGGTAGAGAAATTCCAGAAGATGGGAGAGGCTTGGGAGAAGTCCTGGAGGAGAATATGGGAGGTGATGAGGGAGCTGGAGAGCAGGAGGTCTTGGGAGGAATGAAGAGGACAATTAGGTTGGTATTGTGAGACTAGGCTAGTGATGTAGCTGGGAGCAGAGTTGTGGGTGGCTTTGTAACTTGTTAGTATTTTGAATTTAATTTGTTGGTCGAGTGGCAGCCAATGGAGGAATTGGCAGAGAGGGGTGGCAGACGCTGACAGGGTTTGTAAGGTGGATGAGTCTAGCAGCAGCATTCATGGACTGAAGGGGGGATAGTCTATTTAAAGGTAGGTCAATGAGGAGGGAGTTGCAGTAGTAGAGGCGATAGATGACCAGGGAGTGAATCAGGAGCTTTGCGGTTTCATTGGTTAGGAAGGGACGTATTTTAGAGATGTTGAGGCGACAAGCCTTGGAAAGGGATTGGATATGGGGCCAAAAGGAGAGTTCAGAGTCCAGGATAACATCAAGCACCCCAACATGTGGGGATGGGTGGATAGTTGTGCCATTGATCTTGACAGAAATGTCAGGGGAAAAGGCATGTGGGGGAGGAAATAGAAGTTTGGTTTTGGACAAGTTGAGTTTGAAGAAGTGGTGCGACATCCAGGCAGATATGTCTGTTAATAAGTTAGTGATGCGTGAGGAGACTGATGGAGTGAGTAGAGGGGTGGAGAGGTAAATTTGGGTGTCAGTGTAGAAAGGATATTGAAAGCCGTGGGAGGGAAGGAGGTGTATATTGAAAATAAAAGGTCCAAGAACAGAACCTGATGGGACCCCGACAGAAGAGGAGAGGAGGAAGTAGAATTTTATGACACTGAAGATGCATTGGGATAGGTAGGATGAGAACCACCGAAGAGCACAGTCACGGAGACCGTGAGTAAAGTTTTTTGAGGAGGTGGGGGTGGTGGTCAACTGTATCAAAGGCTGCCGAAAGAAGTAGGAGTACAGAGTAGTGTCCATTGGTTGTTGTGGTTTGAAGGTGGTGAGTTTTAGAAGGGAAGTTTCTGTGGAGTGTTAATGGCGAAATCCAGATTAAAGGGGGTCAAGAAGGTTATTCTTAACAAGGTGGTCACTCAGTTGTAGACCAGGCATTCGAGGAGTTTGAACGAAAAGGGGAGCAAGGAGATAGGTCGTAGATTAAGATTGGTAGGGTCCAGGGATGGCTTTTTGAGTATGGGGGTGACCAATGCATGTTTTGAAGCATTGGGGAAGATGCCAGAAGAGAGGGAGAGATTGAATATGTGAGTTAGAGAGATAGAGTCAGAGGGTGACTGTAGTACTTGAGAGGGAATAGGGTCTAGGGGACAGGGTTAGGTGGGCATTGGAAAAAGGGATTTTTTTGTATAACTTACCGTAAAATCCTTTTCTCTGAGTTAACTGACAGACGCAGCAATTCTTATGACACATGGGGTTATGCTCATCCTACTAGGAGTAGCGTAGGCAAAACAAACAAAAAAAGTGTAGGTTGGCCCCTCCCAGGGGGCCGTCCTCACCTTGGCATATAAACCCCCTGCTCTGTACAGCACACCAGTTCGTGACAAGCCGTACAAAACCAACGCAGAGGGTGGGTGCTGCGTCTGTCAGTGAACTCAGAGAAAAGGATTTTACGGTAAGTTATACAAAAAATCCCTTTTTCTCTTCCGTTCACTGACAGACGCAGCAATTCTTATGACACATGGGGACGTCCCAAAGCAGTGCCAATCAAGAGGGGTGGGCAAACCATAACAACTGTACCGAACAGAAAAACGCCCTCTCAGGCGGCGCTAACTGCGCCTATACTGCTGCTTGTAATACCTTGCGGCCAAAAGCAGCATCTGAGGATGCTGCAACATCAATTTTGTAAAACTTAGTAAACGTGTGCACTGAGGTCCAAGTAGCCACTTTGCACACCTGAGACACCGAGGCTTGGTGTCTAAACGCCCAGGACATACTAACTGCCCTGGTGGAATGAGCTGTGACTGGAAACGGGGGAACCTTACCCCGAATCTCATATGCCTGAGCCACGGTCTTCCGTATCAAACGAGACACGGTAGCGGACGAGGCCGCCATACCTTTGCGCGACCCTTCCGTCAGAAAAAATAAAGAATCAGACTTCCGAAAGGAAGCTGTAGAACTTAAATACACCTGCAAGGCCCTCACCACATCCAAAGAATGCAGCTCAATTTCTTTGGGATGTGATGGGTGCGGGCACAATGAGGGGAGAACAATATCCTCATTTAAATGAAAGGAAGAAACCACCTTCGGAAGAAACGAAGGGGAAGGTCGCAAAACTGCCTTGTCCTTATGGAGGACAAAGTAAGGTGACTTGCAGGATAATGCTGCTAACTCAGACACCCGCCTGGCAGATGTGATAACTACCAGAAAGGCCACCTTCTGCGACAACAACTGTAAGGGAATGTCCCTAATCCTTTCATATGGCGGTTTCTGCAACACAGAAAGCACCAGATTCAAATCCCATGGTGCCAAAGGGGACCGTATCCGAGGAGCCACATGACGTACCCCCTGTACAAATGTACGGATCAATGAATGAGACACCAAGGGCCGTTGAAAAAGAACCGCCAGGGCCGAAATCTGCCCCTTAACCACCTCCCACCCGGCCACTGCACATATACGGCGGGGTGGGAGCTTCCCCGTTCTGACAGGACGTGTATTTACGTCCTGCAGAACGGGAGCTCACAGCGCGGGCACGCGCCGCGCTGCTGCTGGATCCTGTGATCATTATGATCACAGGATCCAGCTGAGCGGAGATCGGGATACGGGCGCAGTGATTGGCCCTCCCAATCATGTGACGGCTGTGTCCAATCACATTGTAAACAGAGACAAACGTCTCTGTGACAGTTCTCCCCCGCCGAGCTCAGTGCGGGGGGGGGGGGGGGGG
>BLSH010543837.1:188195-206126 GCA_018402905.1 Glandirana rugosa
AAATCAATTATAAATTGTTCCCAATATACGAATCCAGATTCCGTCACCAAGAGTTGGAACAGGTTCATGGGAGTTACCCGGTACAAAACCTTTAAAGAGAATCTGTTTTATCGACAGGTTTTATGGTTCGGTAACTGACTAAATTTCGTGGACACGTTCTAATTTCCTTTTGGACGTTTGTACCTGACAACCCCCATGGATTCCTGTCCAAACTCTTGGTCATAAGATTCCCCAACTTCTTTACGCCAATACGGAACGGGGGCAAAAACTACGAGACCAAACACCCTTCCGGGAAACATTATTTCATCGTGTCTTACGTTGAAAACCGGTCCCGTTGCCCTGGCCAAAAGTTGCATTCTGTGCTACTTTATTACAAAGGGCCTTCCCACAAACCAGAGCATCAAAAACGGGGGCAAGGCATAACCGCATTTCTTCAACCCCTTAGAATACTGGTTCTCAAACCTGTCCTTAGGTACCCCCAACAGTCCATGTTTGCAGGTTTTCCTTTAATCTTGCACAGGTGCTTTAAATCAGTCAATGGCTTGGTATTTTGGACAGCTATTTTGTCTAAGAGAAATTTCCAAAACATGGCCCATTGAGGGTACTTGGACAAGGTTGAGAACCACTGCCTTAGACCTAAGCATATAACCCTTGTTAAATATTAACTAAATAACAGTGGGTGGATCAGGTGGGCATAATGCTCAGATATGAGAAACGTATATTCCAACTTAGGGTTAGCCCCTCCAAGTTTGAAAAGATATGGAGCAATTGGCTACAAACTCCAGGTATGGCTCCTACTGATATGGTAATGGAAAGACTGCTTGTTTAAATATTGGGTGACAAAAACTGGCAGAGAGGGGGTGGACACCGGACCATTGCGGGAAGTAGTAATAGATGAGCTGCAAGATGTGGGATTGGTGATTTGGAGTGCCTCGGGGGGATAGTTATGGTGCACGCTGGGCTTGTATGTGCCTGTCTTATGTTCAATATCTATGTAATGCTGGTATGCTTGTACTGTCGACATCTCAATAAAAACTGGTTTGGATTTAAAAAAAAAAAAAAAATTACCTAAATCTCCTGTGTTTGCAGTATGAGATCGAGCAGATGACAACGTAACAACTATCAGACCATGCTACTTATTCCAACTTAACACTAAAGTTTCCAGTGGTTAGTCATGAGCTAAGAGGAAATCAAACCCCAGTACAACATAGTGGAAAAAAATTAAATCAGAGGGGGCACAAAAGAAGCTTTCCTGGGTAATACATTTAACAACCCAAACACAAATTCAGTTTATTGGTTATAAGATTTATTTTTAAAAAAGGTAGTACACTTTAAAGGGGAACCTACAATTAAACCGCATTCGTTTTTTGTAAGACTAATTCATATACAGATCTAATATTTTATGTGTGCAAAAATATTTTGAGATAAGGGTCTTCGTCAAGATTTTTTTTTTCTCTTCACATTTAACATCACATTTTTAACAAATATTGCATCAAACGGTTCTTTATATCAGATATTTGTATACTGTAGAATATTCAATTTCTTTTTTTGTTCAAATTTTTAGTCAGAGGAACTTTTCTGGCAGATTTCGAGCGCTTTACTGCAGATTTTATAGCAGTCTTTTTAAGAATGTGATGGTTATATGCAGATTCCTGACTTTCACCATCCTCAATTCCCTGTTTTGTAGAATGGGCTTTTTTATTGTTGCTTGGTGGTTTGGTGTCTTCATCAGCTTTATCAATCATGTGTTGCCTCTTGGCCAAATGCATCAGTCCTGGCTCTTGAATCTTGCTTGCGCCTTCTACTTCTCCAGGTGTCTTCCTAGCTTGCATTTTCTGATAAAATGAGAACCTTAATTACTGCAAATTCATATTCACACTAATACAAATGAGAAAGCAGATTTACGCAAACATAAGTTTCAGAATCCTCAAATAAAATGAAAGAAAGAATGGATGCATATGTCTAACTAGTTGCTGACCGCAACATGGTTCTCCTGCCCGTATCGCCGCAACCTGACAGCGTTACATAGTTAGTCAGTGAGGTTGAAAAAAAAAAAAGGGATTTTTTGTATAACTTACCGTAAAATCCTTTTCTCTGAGTTCACTGACAGACGCAGCCTTCTTATGACACATGGGGTTATGCTCACCCTACTAGGAGTAGCCAAGGCAAAACAAAAAAAAGTGTAGGTTGGCCCCTCCCAGGGGGCCGTCCTCACCTTAGCATATAATCTCTCTGCTCTGTACAGCACATCAGTTTGTAACAAGCCGTACAAAACCAACGCAGAGGGGGTGGGTGCTGCGTCTGTCAGTGAACTCAGAGAAAAGGATATTACGGTAAGTTATACAAAAAGTGCCTTTTTCTCTTCCGTTCACTGACAGACGCAGCCTTCTTATGACACATGGGGATGTCCCAAAGCTGTGCCAATCAAGAGGGGTGAGCAAAATCATAACTGTACCCAACAGAAAAACGCCCTCTCAGGCAGTGCTAACTGCGCCTATACTGCCAGTTGTAATACTTTGCGGCCAAAAGCAGCATCCGAGGATGCCGAAACATAAATTTTGTAAAACTTAGTAAACGTGTGCACTGAGGCCCAAGTAGCTGCCTTGCACACCTGAGACACCGAGGCTTGGTGTCTAAACGCCCAGGACGTACTAACTGCCCTGGTGGAATGAGCAGTGACTGGGAACCTTACCCCGAATCTCATATGCATGAGTCACGGTCTTCCGTATCCAACGAGATACGGTAGCGGACGAGGCCGCCATACCTTTGCGCGACCCTTCCGTCAGCAAAAAAAGAATCAGACTTCCGAAAGGAAGCTGTATAACTTAAATACACCCGCAAGGCCCTCACCACTTCCAAAGCATGCCGCTCAACTTCTTTAGGATGTGATGGGTGCGGGCACAATGAGGGGAGAACAATATCCTCATTTAAATGAAAGGAAGAAACCACCTTCGGAAGAAACGAAGGGGAAGGCCGCAGAACTGCCTTGTCCTTATGGAGGACCAAGTAAGGTGACCTGCAGGATGATGCAGCTAACTCCGACACCCGCCTGGCGGATGTGATAGCCACCAGAAAGGCCACCTTCTGCGACAATAACTAAGGGAATGTCCCTAATCCTTTCATATGGTGGCTTCTGCAACACAGAAAGCACCAGATTCAAATCCCACGGTGCCAAAGGCGACCGTATCCGAGGAGCCACATGACGTACCCCCTGTACAAATGTACGGATCAACGAATGAGACGCCAAGGGCCGTTGAAAAAGAACCGCCAGGGCCGAAATCTGCCCTTTAAGCGTATTTAACGCCAGGTTCTTGTCCAGTCCTTGCCGTAAAAATGACAGTACTCTGAATACTCTATAAGAGCGGGGGTTCCAACCCCCCGGAAGATGCCACGGAGCCTCTGCCACCCTCTGTACTACGTCGGCGTACCTAGGATGCTGGAGCCAATCCGGAGCTACCAGAATTGTCGGGATTCCCCCCGCCTCTACCCCGCGTACAACCCGCGGTAGAGCCCCTAGAGGAGGAAAAATGTACAGCAAACGATACTGACCACGAGGCCTGTGAAGCACTGCCCCCCGAAGGATCAGAGCCGCGTCAGCTGCTGTGCTTCTTGTTCCGCCCTAATGGTTTACCTACGCCACCTCCGTGGCTTTGACCGACTGAACCAGAACCGGGCGGCGCAGCCTCTCTGTCCAATGGGACAGGTAAAGCCTGCTTGCTCTCAGTTCCGGTACCTACATTGACCAATTGAGGGGAGGACAACTTCTCCCCCCCTTTAGGGCCGGAACCTGAATCCCCCAAACCAAGGGTTCCCGGGACTGACACTCCGACCTGATCGGCCTGTCCAGGGATAGAGAAGATTTGTCCCACCGTGACAACATTTCCTCTCGCAGGAGCCGAGTGTTCTGGGCCTAAGGTATCGCTTTGCAAGTCGACACCCTGGGTCCCAACACCCGTATACAGAACCGTAAGGAGAACTACTGGCGCGATCACAGGGTTCGCCCAGCCTAAAGCGTTAGACGCTTGCTCGGTGTTAGGAACACCCGTCTGTACCGTGTCCGGAAACAGACTTGGGTACTTCAGCCGGCAAGCCAGCGTTAATGACTTCTGACTGCTAAGCGCCTGACCAGAGCCTAGAAGCGCCCCCCAACGCTCCTGCGGGAGCCTCAAGTTTGAGGGGAAGGACTTTTCTGGGGGCAGAGAGCTGCTTGCAGCCCCCAGAAACCAGCCCCCCACCAGTGAGGTGGGTGGGAGCAACCCATCATGCGGAGGCAGACTTGTCCTCCGCTTTTTCGGACTTACGCTGCCAGGGCCTCTTGCTGTGGCCCGTGAACGCCTTCCCGGCCTTGCCCGCTGGGCCGGGCGCCCGAAAAAACTTCTGACCAGAAGAGACAGGACCGTGCCTACGACGATGATCTCGTCGCTTAGGCTCTGGAAGGAAAGTACTCTTACCTCCCGTGAAATCCTTAATTTTATCCAACTGTGGGCCAAACAGACATTTTTGACAATATGGGGAGAAGATCCAAAGCCGCATGGCATATGTAGCGGTGACCCTCTTCCAAATGTTGCACTCGCTGTACTTCAGCCTGTGCACATTCACCAGACAAACTAGTGCACAGCGTGGCAGTGTCCTCATGAAGAGAATGTGCCGCCATAGCAGTTTCTATGAAAAGAGGTGGGGTGGGTGCTTCTGGGGGCCCCTCGGAACGGGCACCCCTGCCCGGGGGAGGAACTCCCCAAACACCGCCCTCAGCTGTTCCAAGGACACAAATGCTCCTGGGGTGGACTGTAGATCTGCAGGTACCCCTGCCATAAAATTGCCGGCCTCTGACATCTCAGCCCGGCACCCCCGCTGTGTAACCACCACCTCTACCCCACAAATCAGCCAGAGAGACCCAGGTGGATTACACGCACCGCGACCAGCACCCAGGAAGCGCCAGCTATACTTGCTGTTTGATGCCTCAGCACTCCAACCGAAAAGCAATGCCCACAAACTGCTGCATGTCAGGAGCTTGTTACTGTGTGTCAGCCATGCTGTCCAAGCAAAAACCGGGAGCCCACACCCGTTTTTAAGGACTTCCTGCACAAGGACTGCAGTTCTCCCAATCGACCACTGGAGGCCGCCAGAGCAGGCTGGAAACCACATGGTTCTCAAACAATGGACGCTGCCATTACACACATGCGGTCAGCCACGAACGAGCGGTGCTCCAAAATCCAATGGCGACGACCCACCTAACACATTGCTCCAGATGGTCGGTGCAGATTCAAACGGTTAGTGCAAAGGTGCCTGCGGGGGGAGGGGGAGTGGGGGGAAGGCCTCTAACAGACCCCCACCGGCTGACCACCACAGAGCTGCCCAAGTGCCCACTCTCCATGCCTCTAGGGCGGAAGAGGGGTTCACTCACCAATCCGACGGGCGCAGCGGGTAGCCACCCGGAGCAGACCTACCTCCCCGCAAGAAGGCATGCTGCTGGCCAGGCCACTGGACAGGTGAACCAGTCACTGGGCTCTAGTGGGTTTTAGCCACTGGCCGCCCGCACGGAACAGGCGTTATGCGGCGGGCCCCCCTAAGGGGGTTCGTATAGTGTTGGCCGGACTGGGAAAAGATTAGGATTCGAGATATCCTCTATACCACCAGCCTTCTTGATAGTCTTCCTTAGATGAATCTTCAGGAGACTGCTGCTCCCATAGGGAACCAGGTCTACTCCTTGCACTAGGCAAATAAAAACTGATGTGCTGTACAGAGCAGGGGGATTATATGCTAAGGTGAGGACAGCCCCCTGGGAGGAGCCAAACTACACTTTTGTTTGTTTTGCCTAGGCTACTCCTAG
Source organism: Glandirana rugosa (assembly GCA_018402905.1). Taxonomy (NCBI): domain Eukaryota; kingdom Metazoa; phylum Chordata; class Amphibia; order Anura; family Ranidae; genus Glandirana; species Glandirana rugosa. The sequence continues at coordinate 194,026 of BLSH010543837.1, forward strand.
TAGGGTGAGCATAACCCCATGTGTCATAAGAAGGCTGCGTCTGTCAGTGAACAGAAGAGAAAAGACACAAGTCCAACCTATGTGTGTGTTTTTTATGTCAGTATTACAATGTATATCCCCCGATGTTGTGGTCCCTTAGGTGTGCATCTAATAGTTTTTTGAATTTATCTATACTCCCAGCAGAAACTACTGCTTGTGGAAGAGAATTCCACATCCTCCCTGCTCTTACAGTTAAGAAACCTCTACGCATTTTAAGGTTAAACCGCCTTTCTTCTATTTTTAGTGAATGTCCGTGTGTCTGTGTACTCCCTTGCACTGAATAGTTTCGTCCCTATTGTGGGGTCACCAGTACAGCATTTATACATTGAAATCATATCCCCTCTCAAGCGTCTTCTCCAGAGAGAATAAGTTCAGGGCTTGTAATCTTTCCTCATAACTAAGGTTCTCCAATCCCTTAATTAGCTTTTTTGCCCTTCTCTGAACCCTTTCTAATACCAGGTCATCCTTCCTGAGGACTGGTGCCCAGAATTGGACAGCATATTCCAGGTGCGGCCTCACCAGACTTGTATAGTGGGAGAATTATTGATTTATCCCTGGAGGTGATCCCTTTCTTGATGAATACCAACACTTTGTTAGCTTTGCTTGCAGCAGCTTGGCATTGCATGCCACTGCTGAGCCTGTTCTCTACTAGGACCCCTAGGTCCTTTTCCATCCTAGATTCCCCCAGAGGCTCTCCCCCTAGTGAGTAGTTTGCATTATTGTTTTTGGTACCCAAATGCATTCTTACATTTTTCTATGTTAAATCTCATTTGCCACTTGTCTGCCCATTAATTTATTCAGATCTTCTTGAAAGGTTTCCACATCCTGTGGAGAATCTATTACCCTGCTTAGCTTGGTATTATCCGCAAATATTGGCGTTTTGCGCCCGCGGGTAGGGAGTGCTCAGGGGCGCTCTCGCGGCAATCGGATTCGCTACAGGACCGTTCAATTCACAGGCCCAGGACAAAGATTTTTTGTCTGGACCTGCCGATTGGTCCTAGCGAATGAAATGCCTCCTCTGCCTGTGTAATGTAAACACAGGCAGAGGAAGTGATGTAATCTCCCCTCCTGGAGCCCTTTGAGTTTCACAACACTACACTAACACCAGTACACAGACACACAATTAACCCTTTGGTCGCCTCCTGTTATCACCCCCCCCAGTTAACCCCTTCACTCCTGTCACTTAGTGTATTGATCACATTTTTCACTGATCACTGTACTTGGGTCACTAAATCACCTTAGGGTAGGTAGTGGTAGGCCCAGGTGCCCCCCTTAAATCCCCTAATAAAGGTTTTAACCCTCTTTTTTTCTTTTTTAATTAAAACATTTTTATTTTACTACAGAAAAAGCATACATGGATAAGGAACATTCACGATCAGAGTACATTACATTTGATACGTTAAGGACATTTAAGTATCTTCCATATATTTGTTAAGGTAATAAGTAAAACAATCCCAGAAGAACAAGCATTTATACCTTGGGCGGCAATTTGCTACTTGGGTGTGACACCCCCCTCCTCTCCGCCACCCCATGGGGCAGTGGTTCTCAACTCCGGTCCTCGGGACCCACTAACAGGCCAGGTTTGCAGGATAACTGAAATACATCACAGGTGATATCATTTGCTGCTCAGTGATCACAGTATTCTAGTCTGCATCTCCCCAAGGTAATACTTAAAATCTGGCCTGTTGGTGGGTCCCGAGGACTGGAGTTGAGAACCACTGCCATGGGGGAACAAGCTGTGGCTTAGGGGGGATATCTCCTTCGCTTAGTTTCTATGACAATCATAGTAAACAAAAATTTGACATTCAGGGTAACCTGAGGTTAAGATGTAGATGTTATAGCGTTGTCATTTAACCATATTAGCCAGAGATTCCATATTTTTGTAGATGCAGTTGGTTTACCTGTTGATGTTGCGAACATGCTTTCATAGGCACCATGAATATGCGTCAGTGAGATCAATTAGTTAATATGGGGTTTGTCAGCTGATTTCCAGTGTTTTGTTATTGATAACCTTGCTGCGATTAAGATATGGGTAATCCGTGACCTTACGTGTTTAGGAAACAGGTTGCTGCCCATATTTAGGATGGCTAGCTCTGGTTATGGGGTTACCGTCAATTTAGTTACATTGTAATGAGTGTAAAACTTCTAACCAATATTGGTGGAGTTTAGTACAACTCCACATAATATGCAAAAGGGATCCTGTCTTCCCACAGTTCCTCCAGCAGGTTGATGTGGAGGGGGCAAACTTGTGAATCCGGGAGGGGGTGAGGTACCACCTTAGATTTAGTTTAAGGCCTAATTCACGCAGGTTAGATGCTTTGGTGGCTTCATATGGGGCCTTAATAGCTGAGACCCATTGAGAGGTGGTAAAGGTGGTGTCAAGCTCTTCTTCCCACGAGATCAGCGGGGGCAGTTTGGAAAACACGCTTTTGGCTCCTAATAAATCATAAGAGAGTGTAATACCTTTAAAAGTTGTTCTGTTCTGCTAAGAGGCAAGTGCCTATGTTTTTCGGTGGGTGTGCATCATCAACTTGGGGTTTCTCAGACAATATGTGGTTTGCACATATTTAAAATAGTCCGTGGGAGGGATATCATATTCACGTGTGAGTGTGGTAAAGGATTTGAGGGTGCCTTTGTGATAAAAGTCTAAAAGGAATTGTATTCCTTTGCTCTCCCAGGTATGCTGTGGGAGGTTGGGTATCATGTAGGACAGAGTTGCTGTTGGGAGATGGTATGGGTTATCCCCTTTGTGGGAGTGGGATAAGCAATACTGAAAAGCGCGTGTTGAGGCCAAGATTGTTGGGGATAGTTTGGTTTTTAGCTTGCCAGGTTTGGGGTTACTTAGGAGCCAAGCATGTAAATTGTTGCCTGGGATCATGGCTTGTTCAATTTCTGTCCAGGGGAATGTGAGGTCTTTCCTAAACCAGGGCCTGAGTTGTGTAAGGATGAAAGCATAGTAATAGTCTTTCAGACACACATAATCTGCACCACCTACGTCCCTATGTTTTGTTAGGTTTTGTTTGGAGCATCTTGGTTTGGAAGCTTTCCAGAGATAATTATTTAGTACCCCTTGGAGGGAGGTAAAGAAAGGAGGTGGGACTGGGATAGGAAGGGATCTGAAAAGTAAAGTAGTTGGGGTAATATGAACATTTTAAAAGCTGCAAGCCTGCGTGACCATGTGGGGTGGACTTTCGATAGTTTCCCCAGGTCTTTTGGTAGTTCGGTTAGAAGAGGAGTGTTGTTGGCGTTAACCAACAGGGAGGTCTTCGTGGTTATTTTTATGCCCAGATATGTTATGGAATCTGAGGCCCATGTGTAGGAGTATAGATATTTGAGATGCTGTTGTTGGGACAGGGAAATCCCCAAGGGAAGAATATATGATTTAGTTGCATTCAATTTATAATAGGATATATTGCTGAATAGCTCTAGAGTCTCATTTGCCGAAGCCAGGGAAGAGGATGGGTTAGATAAAATATGGATAATGTCGTCTGCAAATACATTTATTTTGTGGTTGCATTTGCCAATTTGCAACCCGGATATGTTTTGTTGGTCTCTAATTTTTTGTGCTAGTGGTTCCATTATGATGTTGAAAATTAGTGGGGAGAGGGGGCACCCGTCTGGTCCCATTCGTTATGTTGAAGGGCTTAGATATCAGAGGAGCAAAGGACCTTGGCTGTCGGATTAGAATACGATAAGATTGATGACAGAATGTGACCTTGAGTGCTTGTTCCATATATCCCCAGTGGACCCTATCGAACGCCTTCTCTGCGTCCAGAGATAGGAGTAGAGAAGGGGTTCCTGTTGATTCTGCATGGTGGATTAAATTTATCATCCTTCGTGTAGCGTCGAAGGTTTGGCGGCCTTTAACAAATCCGGATTGATCTGGATGAATTAAGATGGGAAGGAGATTAATCTGTACGCTATTATTTTGGCAAATAATTTTGTGTCGTGGTTGAGGAGGGAAATGGGGCGGAAATTTAGAGGGGAGGTGGGCTCCTTTCCTGGCTTTGGCAATGCGATAATTGTTGCTGCCAGCATCTCCTTGGGGTGAGAGGCGGAGGAGGCAGAGTTGTTAAATATTGGAATTAGATGGTCTGTTAGAATGTTTTTAAATTCTTTTATAGTATTCATCTTATAGTATTCCATCTGGGCCAGGGGCTTTGTTATTGGGGAGGGTCTCAATTGCTTTGATTATCTCTGCTTTGGTAAAGGCGGCATTTATTTGATGGTGCTGATCCTCAGACAGTGTAGGCAATTGGACAGAGTCCACGAAGGTATGAATGGCGTCTGCATAGGGTTGAGGAGTATTGGTGTCCTTTATTAGATTATATAGTTGGTTGTAATAATCGCTGAATGCATTGGCAATAGCTTGGGGGTCGTACAGTTTTTGTTTGATACTGTTGTGATAGAGGTAGGGTATTTGGATTTTGGGGTGTTGAGGTTTCAGTTGGTATGCTAACAATTTGCTTGCTTTGTTGCCATGTGCATATGATTTCATTTTGCATCTCCTGATGACTTTGTCAAAGTCATTTAAGAGGAGTGCCCTAAGTTCTAATCTAAGTTTAAAGATGCTATCTTTTAAGTCGTTGGAAGGATGTTTTTTGTTTTGGGAATGAACTGAAGATCAGCTAATAGTTGGGAAATTTTCTGCCTCTTCTCTCTCGCCCCCATTTGAATAAAAAGACCTCTCAAAGGCCTTGTGTGCTGCCCATAGCGTATGTGGGTCAGGGATTGAGCCTGAGCTCTTTAAGAAAAAAATGTCCAAATTGTCTTTTAGCGATTTGGAAAGGGTCAGATTGTAGTATACGTGTGTTCATTTTCCATAGCGAGACAGGTGGTGCCTTGTCCTTTATCTTGATAGTTATGCTTATTGGTGAGTGGTCAGACCATGTTGTTGTATTTCAGATGCAACAGTTCTTTCTAGTGTCCATTGATCTGTTAGGAAGAAGTCAATACGGGAGTATGTATTGTGACGTAAAGATAGAAAAGTCTTTCGTCAGCATGGTGGCATCTCCAGGTGTCGTAAAGGTTCCATTTGGATAGAAGTGGGTTTAGAGATGGTTTCCCGCGGGTCGAGATAGCTGTGGTGTCGATTTGCGGGTCTGGTGTAGCATTAAAGTCGCCACACCATATCACTGCGCCTTGCTGTACTTTAATTACTTTTTTGTGGAGTTTGCGCAGAAATCTTAGTTGGTGAGAATTCGGTGCATATACAGAGACTATGGTAAACCATTCATCATGGATTTTTCCAATTGCTATGAGATAACGACCTTCTGGATCCTGAATGTTTGTTTCTAGCTGGAAAGGTACGGTATGTTTAAATGCCAGAAGGATGCAATTTTTTTGTGTGAGGCATTGGCAGTCAAGATGATGGGGAAGTCTTTGGAGCTGCAGCGTGGAGGGTTGTTTTGACAGAAGTGGGTTTCCTGTACGCTTAATATGTCACATTTATTTTGTGAAGCTAGTTTCCATAGTGAGGCGCGTTTCGTGGGGCGATTCAAACCGTTAGCATTAATCGCTAGGATTTTGATCATTTGTGTCAGTGGATTGAAGTAGTAGTTATTATGAAATAGAAAGAGGGAGAGTCAGCTTGTAGAAGACTGGGTTGTGCTGCCGGGAGGTTGTATCGGTCAGATGGGGGTGCACTAAAGCTTGACATAGGCGATAGGGAGTTCAGTGGTGAGTCAAAGCAGATATAGATGTTGGCTGTCTTGATGCTCCAAAGCATACAAAATTAAGAAAAAAAAAAAAGAAAACCAAAAATCCAAAAAAACTGACACAACTGCGTCTAACAGATGTGGAGTCAGTACTGCTGACAGTTCCTTAGTGTGGCACGTTTAGTGCTTCGGAACCAGGATAGGGGAAAACAAAAGTTCACTTGGCCGAGAGGAAGGTTAGCGTCCTGAGATTCTTATGAAATAGTTCCCATTTGTTAGGTATTTTGATGGGGTTTACCTGGTCTTTGTGGGAATGGGGTGGGGAGCGGGTAGCTCTCCGAGCTGTGCTCCATGGGTGGTGTTTCATGTTGGTTAGGAATAATTCCCCACGTTTGCAAGAGCTGCATCCCCTGTTGGAGCGAAGATATCACATTTGCTGCCGTTATGTACGGTGAATATTTTTGCAGGTGCTATCCATTGGTACACGATGTGGTTGTTATGAAGCGTTTTCGTTATAGTATTCAGCTGTCTTCGCCGACTTAGTGTGCGCTGCGAGAGGTCAGCAAAAATTTGTATTTGCCCGTAAGGGTCAGGCAGGGTTCCCAATGCTTTTGCTTTTTGGGTAAGCTGATCTTTAACATGGTAAAAGTGAATTCTAAGGATCAGGTCTCTGGGAATACGGTCTGGTAAGAAAGGGGGTTTCGGCAACCGATGAATGCGATCGATAATTAACTCCATATTTTTTGGTTCTGGCAGCAGGGCTTTTATAAGGCCTCTTGCATATGAGGACAGGTCCTGGGGTTGTACTGACTCAGGCACTCCACGGAGTTTGATATTATTCCTCCTGGACCTGTCCTCTATATCCGCCAATTTGTCTTTTAACCATTTGTTGTCTCGGTTTTGCTCCTCCTGTGTGTCAATTAGGTCGTTAATGGTGTCTGTAATATTCCCCATATTGACAGCCATATGGACAACTTTATGTTCGATCGTTTCTATGCTTTGCCCAACCCGCATTAGTACTGATAATATATCTGACTGTATAGAGCTCCGTAGCGACATCAGCATGCATGTCCTTGAGGACATTATCCATCACTGTCTGCCCTGTGGTTGGGAATGTTGCGATGGGGTCTGGCATGGGGGCCTGTACGCAGTGATGGAGTATTGAAGGAATTTCGGCCTACCTCATAAGCTGCTGCTGAAGCCTCCATTCGCATTTTGGCTTTTGCCGGGTTGCCTGGTAGCGGAGAGCTGAGGGGAGACATTGTGCGGGTGGCCTCGATGCCCAGAGGTGTCCCAACTGGTCTGTGTAGCCGCTGGCGGGCCCCGTGATGGTGGAGAGAGAGGGCCGTTCATGCCGCGTGTAGTGACTCAGCCACAGCGCCATCTTGTCATGGCTGTGTCTTGGCTGGTACATGTAGACCGTAAGCTTTTGGGGATGACGTTCGTCCTTTCTTTTGAGCGAAATGCTGCTTTTCGTACTCCGGGAGGGATGGCAGAGGTAATAGGATGGTCGGCTGAGTTGGAACCTGCTGGTCGTCGCTGGGTAGAGCGGTCTCAGAATGGAGCTCTGTCTCTATGCGGCCATCCTGGCCACACGCCCGGTTTTAACCCTCTGATCTCCCCGTCACTGTATTAGTGTCACGGGTGATGCCAGTTAGGTTAGTTTTAATTTGGTCAGAGTACCCGGCCTTTATACCGGTTTTAACCCCCTTATCACCCGGCGGTGACCTCAGTTAGGTTTTAGAGACGGGGTACCCACCGTATAACCCCCCCCCCAGGTTAACCCCTTCACTGCCAATGACATTTATACAGTAATCAGTGGACATTTAAATTTCCGATCGCTGTATAAATGTCATTGGTGCAAAAAAAAAGTATCAAAAACATCTGACATGTCCGCCCCAATATCGCAGTACCGTAAAAATCGCTGATCGCCGCCATTACTAGTAAAAAAAAATAATAAAATAAATAAAAAGTCCAGAAATTAATTCTCATCATCCGTAAACGTGGCAGCTTTTGCGCAAACCAATCAAACGCCGATTGCAATTTTTTTATCACAAATATGAGGAAGAATATAAATCAGCTAAAACCGATGAAAAAAAAAAGTTTATATATTTTTTTGGATTTGTATTTTAGCAAAAAGATAATTTTTTTTTTGCAAAACTGTCGCCCTTTTTTTTATAGCGGCGATAAGAAATTACGCAGAGGTGATCAAATACCACCAAAAGAAAGCTCTATTTGTGGGAAAAAAGGACGCAAATTTTGTTTGGGTACGTCGTCGCACGACCGCGCAATTGTCAGTTAAAGCGACGCAGTGCCGAATCTCAAAAACTGCTCTGGTCAGGAAGGGGGTAAAATTTTCCAGGGCTGAAGTGGTTAAGTGGTTAGCAGGTTATTTCTCTCACATGGCATATGCATACTTGCAATGTTTTACACCCCCCAAAACACATTCTGATACTCCCGAGTATGGGGGTACCAAATATGAGACTTTCACACAGCCTGGCCACAGAGCGGTCCAACATGAAGGGAGCAAGTGTTCTAGGGACATAAATTGCATATCTAATTTTTTGATTACCTATCACACTTTTGAAGGCCCTGGATCACCAGGACAATGGAAAGGCCCACAACATGAACCAATTTTGGAAAGCAATCACCTCAACATATATTCTATGAGGCATGAGTTTAACATGTTTTTCTCCACAAGTTTTTGGAAAATGTGGAAAGAAAAATGAAATTGCTTTTTTGTTTTTTTTACACATTTTTAAAAATGAAAGTTAATGGTAACTCATTTTCTGGGAAGTCTTCCAGGACAGCCTCTGAGACCTTGGGATCCTCTCCCCTCCGGACAGGAAACACATCCCCAATTTTAAATAAAAGGCAGTCCTCCAGGCCCCATACCTCATTCTGCAGCTCCGCCGTACACTCGGACAGAGATTGTGCCGCCATGGCCGGTCTCATGGCTGACCCTGCCAGCAGGAAAAGTGCTTTTGACACCACCTCCGTCCGCTGGGTCCTTAAACGAGGGAGACCCCTCCAAAGGATTGGTCGTTGCCTTGTTCAGGCGAGCCACCGGAGGGTCCACTGCGGGGGATGCCCACTTTTTTACAAAACAATCCTCAAAAGGGTAGTGGATAGCGAAGCGTTTAGGTAGGGCGAAGGAATTCTGCGGACGCTGCCATTCCTGATAAACCAGGTGGTCAAAAAATTGATCATAAGGATAAGCCTTAGGGGACCTGGGTGGCCTAGCAGACCCGCAAACCTATGCGGACTCCTGCGACTCCCCTGATTGGTCCAGTCGCAAGGACGCACGGATATTGGTAATCAGTGCGGCCACCAGCACCTTTTCACGCACAACCGAAGCTCCCTGGTCTTCTTCGCCGTCTGAGGGAACTAGCTCGCCCTCAGAGTTCCAAGGGGGACCCCGTGACCCCCGAAGCCACTTCTGGTTCAGACTCTTCCCCTGAGGAAAGAGTGGGAGGCGGACACTTTTTAGGGGCCCCCAGAGCCCTGCTCGGCCCCACCGGGGAAGGAACTCCCCAAATACTGCTCTCAGCTGGTCCAGGGACACCAGGGTCCCCAGCGCAGGTTGCGCTGCCGCTGACTCCTCTTCAGAAGGACCCGCAGGGTCATCCGCCATCGTACCACCGGAACTGACAGGCAAATAAAAAATGCCCTGACACCCCCCCACAATGCAGCCCCACCGCCACCCCACAGATCAACCAGGGAGGCCGCAGGAGGACTGCACCCACCGCTACCAGCACCCCGCCCGCATTGAATGGGCACGATGCGGCGGGCCCCGCCGAGGCTAGGGCTAGCTCGCATCGGTTGGCCGCGCTGGGGAGAGTGCAGGATTCTAGCTATCGTCTATGCCCCAGCTGGCTTCTTGATAGCAGTCTTCATCAGATAGCTTGAAAAAAATAAAAAAGCGGTAGCAAAAAAGATGAACGGAAAATCCCATAAGGGGGCCAGGTCTAACTCCTTGCACTAGGCATAATAAAACTGGATATGCTAAGCAGAGCAGGGGGGTTATATGGGAGAGAGAGGACGGCCACCTGGGAGGGGCCAGCTTGCTTTCTTTCCATTTGCCTAGTCAGCTCCTGGTAGGATGTGCATATAACCCCACTTGTCAATGAAGGGCTGCGTCTGTCAGTGAACGTGAGAGAAAAACAATTGGGTGGGAATCCTGGCTGTCCTTTAAGACTTCCCAGAAAATGATTTACAGGTAACTCAAGTTTTCTCAAGTCTTCTTCCAGGACAGCCTCTGAGACGATTCTCAAGAACTTACCATTTAGGGTGGGACCACCGCCTGGAGGACCTTACGTCCAAACGCCTGATCCTTGCTTGTAAGCAGGTCTAGGCGATAATGTCTCGCAAAGGTAGAGTAACTGGACCAAGTTGCTGCCTTGCATATCTGCTCAGACGAAGCACCAGCTCTCTCTGCCCAGGATGCTGATACCGCCCGGGTCAAGTGCGCGTTGACAAATGGAGGCGGGATCCCCTGCCGGTTGTAACATTCACTAATAACAGATTTTATCCACCTTGCTAGTGTGGACTTGGATGCTTTAAGTCCCCTACGAGCACCCTTCAAAAATAATAAATAAGGATTCTGACTTACTTAATTCTTTAGAAACCTTAACATAATTCAACAAGCTTCTTTTAACGTCCAAGCTTCTGAATGACTTCTTAGGAGGGGAGGGGTAAAACAATATCCTGCGATCTATGAAAGAATGAAACAACCTTTGGGAGGAATGCAGGATCTGTCTTGAGAACTACCCTATCCTCAAAGACAAAAATATCTCTCTAATGGAGAGGGCCTGCAATTCACTTACCCTTCTTGCGGATGTGATTGCTATCAAAAAAACATTTTTTAACGTTACCCATTTAATGGAGGACTTCTCCAGTGGCTCAAAAGGGTCTAGAATTAATGCTTTAAGAACCAAAGACAGGTCCCAGGCTGAACAGGATTTAATTACCTGTGGTCTAGCTCTGGATGAAGCTATGAAAAAACGTGAGAAACATTCTGCTGTAGAGGGGTCTGCAAGAATACACTGAAGGCTGAGGCCTGTACCTTTAAGGTACTTACTGAGAGTCCTTTGACTAACCCCTCCTGAAGAACTGCAATATAGCAGGGATATCTGGAGAAGCTTGGTCTCTCTGACAACCAAGAATTGAAGGTCTTCAAAATCTTGGAATATATTGCCCTAGTGACTGGCTTGCGACAACTCAAGGGTTTTAATCACCTCTTCAGAGAACCCTTAGGAACTTAAGATCTGTTCCTCAGAAACGACGCTGACAGTTTTAACGCCTTTATCTGGGGATGTGGCACTGGTCCCTGCATCACCAGATCCTCCCTCTCGGGAAGGAACAATGGCCAAACCATCGAGAGGGCTTCTTAGAACGGAGAACCACAACCTCTTCGGCCAGAAAGGAGCCACCAGGATGAGGCTGGTTCTTTCTGCCTTGAACTTCCGGAGAACTAGTGGAATTAACCTTGTTGGAGGAAAAGCATATCCCAGGCTGAATGTCCAGGGGATAGTCAAGGTGTCTATGCCTGCCTATTGAACGATTCTCTGGATCCAGAGAACAGAACTTTTTGATTTTCCTGTTCTTTTGGGAGGGGAAAAGGTCTACCTCCGGCATCCCCCATCTGTGGGTGATGGCTGCAAACACCCCCTGGCTGAGCGCCCACTCGTCCTGATTTAGCCTCTGGCGGCTGAGGAAATCTGCCAGTGAGTTCTGTGACCCTCTTAGGTGAATGGCTGATATTGAGTCTAACTTTTGTTCTGCCCATGCAAAAATCACGTTTGCAATCTCCTGGAGTCGCTGACTTCTTGTGCCCCCCTGCTTGTTTATGTAAGCCACCGTGGTTATATTGTCCGAGCCTATCTGCAAGTGATCGTTTTCTAGTTCTGTCTGAAAAGCACGCACTGCTCTCTGGACTTCTAAGAGCTCTCTGATTGGAAGACCCTCGGGCTTCCGTCAGGGACCAGGTCCCCTGCGCCAGTCTGTCCCCCAAATGTGCTCCCCAGCCAAAGTGACTGGCATCTGTAGTCAGGATCTTTGTCTGCGTAGTGGCCCAATCCAGTCCCTTGCTCAGGTTGTGCTGTGATAGCCACCAGAGGGATCTTTTGATCCTTGAGGGAAGGAACACTTGGGTATCTAGGGTCTCCCTGCTCCCATTCCAAGACTTTAGGAGAAAGGCCTGTAATGGGCGCTGGTGGAATCTTGCCCAGGGTACTGCGGGAAAGCAAGATGTCATTAGACCTACCTGCTAAATTTGAGACCGATAGACTGTTTTGCAGCCTTGCTGACAATTGGTCCATCTTCAAGATTTTTTTCTTTTGGTAGAAAGCTCTTTTGTTCTACAGAAGCTATCTCGTATGCCAGATATAACACCCTCTGGGCAGG
>BLSH010543837.1:211945-223382 GCA_018402905.1 Glandirana rugosa
CGCCCCCCCCCCCCCCAGTTAACCCTTTCACTCTGTCACAGTGACACCAAGTACAATGTACAGATTTTTTTTTTACTGATCACCATATTGGTGTCACTGGTCACACCAGTTAGCGTCAGTGGACGTTGGCCTCAGTCGCAGATAGGTTTATGGGAACACGCAATATTTTCCCTATGGTTTAACCCTTTCACTCCCTGTCACAGTGTCAGCACAGTGTACAGATTTTTTCTGATCACTGTATTAGTGTCAGGGGTGACGCTAGTTAGCGCCAGTCTTATATGGTGTCAGGGTCTGCCACATTCCCTAAGTTTTAACCCCCTGATCGTCCCCCTGTTAACCCTTACACTCCCTGTCAGTGTCATTAGTACCGTGTACAGATCTTTTTTTCTGATCACTGTATTAGTGTCACGGGTGACGCCAGTTAGTGTCAATCCCAGACAATGTCAGATTTTAACCCTGATCTCTGCTAGCACTAGCAGTTTTTTTTTGTAGCGGCTCAAACAGTTCTCGACAATCAGGTACTTTTTTACCTGTGAGACACACTAGGTACCTGTAAATTTAGTCGCAAAAATGTCAAAGGAAAAGTAAACTAGTGAAGAGGCCTACAGGATACTGAGCATGACAGATGAGAGAGCAGGGGAGTACTTGCTGTCAGATTCAGGCTCAGTATTCGAACCTGTAGAGAGCAGTGGCACCCTGACAGATAGCTCTGACGGAGTAGAGGTCCCTGGTAAGGTCAGGCGTACCCAACCCTGTTCTTCTGTTGCTGAGGTGCTACAACCGCATAATTCTCATATGCAGCAGAGTGTCGGTACTAGTGCAGCTCTATCTTCTGGTGAACAGGTGAGCACCAGCGGCCTAGTACACTGTGGTCGCGGACAAACCAGCACTGCAGTATCACTTGGTGACATGGCAAGTGCCATAACTGCAGTTCAAGCTGGTGCGGTGGCTAGCACAAGTAGTGGTCCGCAGCCACCAACAATTCTAATGCAGGCCCATACAGCCCAAGTGTCCTTCCTGATGCGCTTTCAAATCCTGATTGGCAGCCCACAGATTCTGCAGCACCCATACTTCCCCCATTTACCGGCCAACCCGGAATTCAGGTGGAAACAGCGGATTGTACTCCCCTTGATTTTTTTGAGTGTTTTTTCACAGAAGAACTCTATGGATCTGTATATCAATTCAACCCCGCAAACACAAATTTGACCGTTGCCCGACAATATAGCTGGAAAGCTATCATGGTTCCCGAATTTAAGACCTTTCTAGGCCTATCGCTCAACATGGGCATTACTAAAAAGAATGGGTTGCGGTCATAATGTTCATGGCCAGGGCTAGATACGAGCAAATATTGTGGTTTATACACTTCAACAGCAATGAACTCCGTCGTCCTCTGGGTGACCCTGTACATGATTAGCTCCACACAATTCGGCCCCTTGTAAACCACTTCAACCAAAAATGTGTATCTCTTAAGAGGTTTGCGTTGAGTCCCTGATTAAATTTTCTGACCGCCTTGTTTTCAAACAGTTTCTCCCCAGCAAACGTTCCAGATATGGGGTCAAAATGTATAAGCTCTGACAGGACAACAGGCTATACATGGGAGTTTCCTCGTTTACAAGGGAAAAGATAGCAGCGTGGAGCCCCCCAACTACCCAGACTACTTGGGAGCAGGTGCAAGATTGTTTGGGACTTGGTGTCCCCTCAATGCAGAGACAGAATCACGTGGGGAAGGACAAAGTTGTCACTGTCAACATCCCAATGATTGGAACAAAGAGAGAATTACTTAAAAAAGCAAAGAGGAGAACCCCTCAGAGACTTTAGGATGAAAAAAACTAAATTTTGGATTAAAAGGACAATGACAGTTTATGAATATACATTTGGATATAAATGCAACGCTCATAACATAGGAATGTGCATCAATGGTGAAATGTAACCCTAAAGCAGTGGTTCTCAACTCCGGTCCTCGGGGCCCCCCAACAGGCCAGGTTTGCAGGATAACGGAAATACATCACAGGTGATCTCATTTGCTGCTCAGTGATTGCAGCATTCTAGTCTGCATCTCCCCAAGGCAATACTTAAAATCTGGCCTGTTAGTGGGACCCGAGGACCGGAGTTGAGAACCACTGCCCTAAAGCAATTAGCGGACCTCCAGCTGTTGCAAAACTACAAGTTCTATCATACCTCTGTCTCTGGGTGTCATGCTTGTGACTGTCAGAGTCTTGCTATGCCTCATGGGACTTGTAGTTCTGCAACAGCTGGAGGTCGGCTAATTGCATATCCCTGCCCTAAAGAAAGGGGGTAACAGAAACATTGGTATTTTAAAGAGCATCTATATATATGCATGTACATCTCACACAACCGGCAAAGTACACTCCAAAAGGACCGCCTATACAAGCCGCTACAAGGGGTTCCAACAGACTACATGTTTCAGAGTAATTTCTTCTTCCAAAGGTCTGTCCGTTGTGTGTATAGATTTCTAGAGATAAAACAATCTCTACAAAACAAGATAATTCATGTAAGATAATAGAAATGTGTATAACAGTGTATACATGCAACATTAAATAGCACCGCAGGTGCCAATAGTAGCCATATAAATACAGTATATAATATTCAATATGCTAATAGTATATATGCTGCAGTGGAACAACATGGGACGTTTTTGGTACTTACAAAAAATGGTACGGCATGAAAGCCAGCAGATAGGGCTGGTGCATTCCACAGTGTGTCCAAAGGGGGCGCCACTCAAGGTGCTGTGTTGCCGCAGGGACACACCCAGGTAGGAAGTCCACCAATATGGCTGTACAATACAGCCAAACAAGCCCAGTATGGGGTACACGGATGGAGGACAGTCTAAGGATGAGACAAGTATGCTCATAACTTTACATACCCTGGCAGAATTTATGATTTCTTGGCCATTTTTCAGAGAAACACAAAAACATTTCTTTAACACATGGTTAGTGTTTGGCTGAAGCCATTCTCAATCAACTGTTATTACTCTTTTTAAATCATGACTATGACAGAAACTACCCCAATGACCCTGATCAAAAGTTTACACACCCCAGTTCTTAATACCATCTATTGCCCCTTTTATCATCACCCACACCTGAGGAAGATCTGCAATTAATTTTGAAACGTGTTGGGTATTCTCTGCTGCTTTCAGGTGGAGCACAGTGGTCATCCTTGTCATATGCATTTGTGTTTTCATATGAATATCTATTAACTGTCTGTAATCACTTGTATATGTATAGTTGTTGCTCATGTCTCTTGAACCTATTGTTTGGGTTCATTTTTAAACAAACCAATAAATGCTTAACTTTTATTTTTGTGCATAATTCTTACTGAGTTTGTTTCCCTTTAAAGTCCCAGTGGGGATTTTTCTTCTCAACATGTAGCATTAGGGATGTGGGTAAACCTCTCTGAATTCTGTGGTTTAGAACTTGGCAACCCATAATCTTCTCTTTCCTTTAACAATGACAGCGTGAAATCTATTGTGGCATTTGTGGATGAGGCTCTTCATCTTCTCAGATGGTAACGCTGCCCATTCCTCTTGGCAAAAAGCCTCCAGTTCCTGGAAATTCTTGGGCTGCCTTGCAATAACTGCGCGTTTGAGATCTCCCTAGAGTGGCTCAATGATATTGAGGTCAGGAGACCGAGATGGCCACTCCAGAACCTTCACTTTATTCGGCTGTAGCCAATGACAGGTCGACTTGGCCTTGTGTTTTGGATCATTGTCATGTTGGAATGTCCAAGTACGTCCCATGCGCAGCTTCCTGGCTGATGAACGCAAATGTCCCTCAAGTATTTTTTTTATGAACATACTGCATTCATATTGCCATCAATTTTGACCAAATTTCCTGTGCCTTTGTAGCTCACACATCCCCAAAACATCAGTGATTCATCTCCATGTTTCACAGTAGGAATGGTGTACCTTTCATCATAAGACTTGTTGACTCCTCTCCAAATGTAATGTTTATGGTTGTGGCCAAAAAGCTCAATTTTGGTCTCATCACTCCATGTGACCGGGTGAGGTTTGAGGCTCGTCTCTGTGCTGTCTGGCGCATTTTAAGCGGGATACTTTGCGGCATTTGCGTAGTAATGTCTTTCTTCTGGTGACTTGACCATGCAGCCCAGTGCCTCCTTATTGTGCATCTTGAAACAGCCACACCATATGTTTTCAGAGAGTCCCGTATTTCACCTGAAGTTATATGTCAGTTTTCATTGCACCCCAAACAATTTTCCTGGCAGTTGTGGTTGAAATAGAAACAGAAGCCCTCATTTTCCACTTCTTGATTACAGTTTGAACACTGCTGATAGACGGTTTTAATTCCTTGGATATCTTTTTATATCCCTTTCCTGTTCTATACAGTTCAACTACCTTTTCCCGCAGATCCTTTGACAGTTATTTTGCCTTCCCCACGACACAGAATTCAGAAACTTCAGTGCAGCACTGGATGAAAGATGCAAGGGTCTATTAGGAGTCCAGAAACTCAATGACCTTTTATACACACATACTAATTACAAGCAAACAAATCACAGGTGAGGATGGTTACCTTTAATACCCATTCAAACCCCTTTGTGTCAACTTGTGTGCATTTTATCAGGCCAGAATCGCCAGGGTATGTAAACTTTTGATCAGGGTCATTTGGGTAGTTTCTGTCGTCATTATGATTAAAACCAGTAAACACAGTTGATTGATAATAAATGGCTTCAGCCAAACACTAACCAGGAGTGAAAAATGTTTTTGTGTTATTCATATTCTCTAAAAAATGGCCAAGAAATTAAATTATGCCAGGGTATGTAAACTTATGAGCACAACTGTATATAAGGGTGACGTGTGGGACAGATACTCCCCATATTGTCACCCCTGAGAGGCTTTAAAGCCAAACATAGTAGTAAAAGTACTGACCTGTCGTGTATACAAATCACCATGCAGAGTCCCACATGTATCCAAACCCGATCACCAAAAGGAGTACGAACCTCCCTGGGACCGGAACGGATATATGGAGAGGCTAATGGACAGATTTGAGACACCTGCCATCCATTTGATTCAAGTGGAAGACAACCAAAGCTTGCCCGGCCGTGGCCCAATGAGAACCGGCATGGGCCTGGGTGGGTCCCCCGGCTTCATGGTGTTCAGCAAGACCCCGCCCAACTGGGAGGGACAGCGCCCCCAACCAAGACACCACACTGCCCGGCAACGCCCACGGCCGGGATGCTATGGGCGTGTTTAGGGCAGACGTGCCTGATCCCCGGGAACCAAGGGCAGCCCTGAGTTGGGCAGTCCCCACATGGGCGGAACACAGCGCACCACCCGATGGCCACCAGGGGTTACTGCAGCAACCCAACCTGTTACAGAGTGCAAAGATACAAAAATAGCAAACACATTGCAATTAGAGTATGCAGACAAAGGAAGGAAAAGTATAACAAGGAAAAAGGCGCACAGTGAAAAAAGACACTCTCCAATACTTACAATACACAGTGGTAAAGGACACAAGGGATGGAAAGGGGCAGACAAAATGTGAGAGACCAGTCCACAAGTAGATGCAGCACTCTAGTGGGGAAGCCGCTGGCCACTGAAGAAATTAACAAGGACAGAGGCGCTTCTAAGTGCAGACTGTATAAAATTTAACAACATCTAAAATCTTGAGCATAACAACTCACAAAAGGCGTTTAAAAACAGCGCATGCAAGTGTTGACGTCACGCCGCTGCGACACTCCACAGTGTACTCCAAGCTCCAGTCCAGCGCCTTGCCGGCTACAGACGCTACAGGATCACCTCTGACTGTACTTGATGCTGCCTGTTAGGGGACGGTGAGCTGTGACGCTCCTTGCTTTGGAACACTTACATGCGCTGTTTTTAAACGCCTTTTGTGAGTTGTTATGCTCAAGATTTTAGATGTTATTAAATTTTATACAGTCTGCACTTAGAAGCGCCTCTGTCCTTGTTCAAAGGAAGGAAAATGGACAAGCAAGTGAATGCTGGAGAATAAAAAAAAGGGAAGAGCAGGAACAAAATAATGGAGAAAGAAAAACTAAACAAAAGAAGGAAAAAGAAAATAAACTAAGGTGGGAAAATTGGGGAGGGACAAGCGACGATCTGAAAAGAGGACAAGATATCACATGCGGAGCTCTCAGCCCTCAGAGACCAAGCCTGGTAAGAACGGTTTGAATGTGTAGGCCTCATTCAAACAAGGGGGTGAAGGCACATTGAGGTGGTAGATCCACTTTAACTCTAAGAGAATTTTGTTGGTATCGCTCCCTCTAGGATTGGGGTGTATGCGATCCAGTACTAGAAATCTGACCTTGGGTTTGCATCCAGTGTGTACTGTGGCCATGTGACGGCCGATTCGCAACTCTGGATCCTGTTTCCGTATGCTGCTAATATGTTTGGTCATACGTTTAAAGAATTCTAGGATCGTCTTGCCGACTTGGAAGCACCCGCATTCACATCTGCGATATACCACAAACTGGGTGCGACAGTTCGCATAGTGTTTAGGATGGAAAGGCTCTCCATTGGGGAGTAGAAAATTCCTGCTGGTGTCAATGTAGAGAGAGCAACTGCAGGATCCACATGGGAAGGTACCACAGGCCCTGCAGCTGTCGCCCTTCCACCAGCAGTACTCGCTCTGGACTACTTTGTGTCCTATTAATGGAGCTCATCTATAGTTAATAGACGGAAACTGCGTAACGAAAGAACCAAGGGTCAAATCCATCAACAGGAGGTGCCAGTATTTATGGATGATCTTTTTAACCTCTAGATGGTGTGTGCAGTAAGTAGTGACAATCCTGAATGTAGTGTCTTTGGGTCGGGTCTTCTTGTTGAAGAGCAAATTATGTCTGGTTAGTTTATTCACTCTTTTGAAGGCCCTCTTGAGAGAGGTGTTGGAATAGACTCTCTCAAGGCGGCGTATTCTGAGTAGGTCAGCTTCTTTTTTGAAAAGTTGATAGTCTGAAAAATTACGCTTAGCCCATAAATACTGGCTAAACAGGATAGATGCTATAAGGGGTTTTGGGTGGAAACTGGAGGCAAGTAAAATAGAATTGCCTGCTGTAGGTTTAAGATATAGATGACTGGAAATGTTTCCATGGGTATCCTTTTGAATGGATACATCTAAGAAGGTGATTTCAGTGGTACGCAAGGTGTAAGTAAATTTCAAATTTAAGTTGTCATTGATGCATGTATTGAATTGTGTCAGGGCTTCAACAGAGCCCCGCCACAAGACAAAGATGTCATCAATATACCTATACCAACCTGCAATGCAGGTGGTATAGTGACAAAGATTTTCGTACATGAACACAATGCTCCCACTCCCCCTGGTACAGGCTGGCATAAGAGGGGGCGTACCGGATCCCAATAGCCACCCCCTGCACCTGGAGGTAGTGGGAGCCATGAAACGAAAATGTGTTATGATAAAGAATGAATTGCAAAGACGCCAAGAGAAATTCATTGAGTGGAAGAGAACCTTTTCCACTCAGGAGGAAATGGTGGATGGATGCCAACCCCAAATGATGGAGTATGAAACTGTAGCGGGCCTACGCGTCGATGGCGACCAATAAAGCGTCGCCATCGACACACTGGACTGCACCAACCCCATATGCCGGCTCTTTCATGCTGTACCATTTTTTAAGTACCAAAAAGCTCCCATGTTATTTCACTGCAGCATATACACTATTATCAGCATATTGAATATACTATATACTGTATTTATATGGCTTCTATTGGCACCTGCGATACCATTTAATGTTGCATATATACACTGTTATGCACATTTCCATTGCCGTACATTATCTTGTTTTGTAGAGATTACTACATCTTTAGAAACACACACACACACACACACCTTTGGAAGAAGGAATTACTCCAAAACATGTCGTCTGTTGGAACCCCTTGAACCGGCCTTTATAGGTGGTCCTTTTGGGGTGCACTTTGCCGGTTGTGTGAGATGTACATGCATATATGCAGATGCTTTTAAAAATAACCAAGTTTCTGCATTGCCCTCTTTCTTTAGGCTTACATTTAACTATTGATGCACATTCATATGTTATGAACTTTATCTTTTTATCCAAATTTATATTAACAAACAGGCATTGTCCTTTTAATCCAAAAATTCGTTTTTTCTGCATTTAAAGTCCCTGAGGGGTTCTCCTCATTGCTTTTTTTTTTAAGCAATTCTTAAGGAACATTAGCTACAGGCTAGTACAGTCCCATATGCATTGGTCACATACAACATAGTGTTCCATATTAGTTTGGATCAGAAAGATTGTACTTTAGTGTTGAAAATATATATATATATATATATATATATATATATATATATATATATATATATTGTTTTACAAGATACCAACTGGCTTTGCATGTTTTAGGCAGACAAAGCTTTGTCATTACCAACCAATGTATTTATACTTTTCTCCACTGGGGGCATCCGTGGGGTTGTCCTTAATATCAGGACACATATATATTCTTTTTTTCCACCTTTTTCAAGCTGTATTTTTTCTTGTTTGAAGCCTTCTGGGTATGGTATTCTACAGGCACATAACTGGAGCCATTATGAACATAAGTAACACACATTGAGGTGGATATGGTCATGCTCGGTCCCTCTCTATGAATTGTATATAAACAACAAGTCTGTAGGAGTCTAGCAACGCCTCAGAAGTCGTCTGACGAAACGAGTCAGTGGGAGCTAGACTCGCGTGTTTACGTCACTTCCGGTTTCAGACTTTCAGCCGGTGGAATGCACGCTAACCCAGGAGGAAGCGTTCAGGACTTTGTCAACATCCACTGCGGCTGGGTTTTTACAAACCGAATATAGAGGTGACCATCTGGTTTTATATATACATGTTTTTTACCTTTTTACATCTGCCTTTGGATAATAAAGTGATTGAATTTTAAAACGGATCACACTATGGGTATTTTCTCCACTTCTTCCCTCCATACCTGAGCACCCTCCTAGATGGACGAGGACCCCCAGGACCATCAGAAGAAATCCCTAGGACCACTGCCAGGACTGCTGAGAGCCATCAACCTGAAGGAACACTGCCCGAGGATCACAGAGACCACCACACGTAACCATTAAGGAGACCCCCAGGAATACCACACGGGCGTCCAGGTGTTTTACCCCTGTAGGGGTGACGCCGTTCGGTAAGTGGGGTATCCAGAGGGGAGCACGCTTGTACTGCACTTGCTGGAGCACCTGTGATCATCTTAAAAAAGGATGTTGTATATAATTAAATAAGCAAAAGGACATATATGGAATATAAGGCTGCGCGAGCACTTTGAGCACTATACACCTTTATTTGGTTTAACTAATTTAATACCTATATTGACTGCTGGTGACCCTTGGTACCAATCATAGGGCCCTTTATGCATTTCTTGTATTTTTTTGCATTCTGTTTAATACATATATATTTTTCTTTTTGGTTTGGTATTTGCACTTAGCACTTTAGTATTATGGTCCTATTGGTCTAAACGATATGATTATACACTTGTTTGAAGCACCTTTATACATCGATTATTAACCGTTCACATTATATCCTAGAAGAGGACAGAGATAGATTATACAAAAGGGCACTCTGTGCAACACTGAGGACCATTCACTATACTAGCACATTATTGGTGTTTTATGCAACAGAATAGGAGTTAGCACAATCTTTACAAGCAGCGCCTAGTCCAGTCACATTTAATATTGCTCTTTAGCCTCTCCCAGCAGTGGCTATCACTGGACGGCAGCAAGCTTTACAAAATCCTAAGCGCGGTACTCGCTCACACACCTTTTTAATGCTCTATTTTTGTCCCTCATTCTGAAAAGGGGTCCCATTTATAATCTTCAGACACCTCTTTCAATTCGGAATTGGCGCATGTGGTCTAATCGCCGGGCTTTCCCAAACAGCTTGTAAATGCCCCACTTAGGCAGGGGAAAGAGACTGCTTGAGGTGCAATTAATTGCTTGCAGTGAGATGGAAGGACAAATGGAACATTTTCATTCTGTCTTCCATTCACACAGATATGCCAGTCCAACGGCGACTGGTGCTGATGAAAAGCCGCTCTGTGTCCATGACTACAACCGTAAAATGGGAGGGGTGGACTTCAACGACCAGATGATAGGGCCGTACTTAGTTGCCCGTAAGGCCAGACACTGGTACAAAAATGTGTCTATGATTATTCTGTCTTTTCAACGCTTTTTTGCAGATTTCTTCATCCACATTGATCGATGTGAATGGAGGAATCTGTTAGGTTCTTTTTCATTCAGTCCATGCATGTATGCCCATCAATAGAAGTGGGTGGATGCAGGGCAGTATTCTAATAGTGGGCATACCACCGATCGATCAATGTAAATGGAGGAATCTGTTAGATTCTCTTTTCGTTCAGACCACAGGCTGCATAAAAAAAAAAAAAAAAAAATTTACAATATATGCCCAACGTACTGGTATGTTGCTGGACATTTGAGTGGTTACACCGGAATGATGTCTGTAGGTTTAGGAATCATCTTGGTATTCTTTTTTTCAGCCGGCGGTCGGCTTAATGTAAAAGCAATCCTAGCAGCTGATTAGCCACTAGACTATTTTTACAAGCAGTTGGAGGGGACATCCCAAACACACCCCCCTCCCTTCCATAACCCGGTGATTCAGCCAGCTGACCATAGAGCTGATCAGAGACCAATCATCTCTATGGCCTAAGAAACCGGAAGCTACCAGCATTTCATGACTTTCACTACCTATTGCTATCATAGGGGATATTTAAATTCCCTGTGATAATAAAATGATAAAAAATAAATAAAAAGGAACAGAAAAAAAATTAAAGCACCCGTCCCCCCCCCATGCACGTGCGCGAAGGCGAACGCAAGCATCAGTCTCTTGTCATATGTAAACAGCAATTGCACCATGCATGTGAGGCATCACTGCAAACGTCAGATCGAGGGCAGTAATTCTAGCAGTAGAGCTCCTTTGTAAATCTAAAGTGGTAACCTGCAAAGGCTTTTAACCACTTCAGCCCCGGAAGGATTTCCAGCTTTAGGACCGGAGCCCTTTTTGCGATTCGGCGCTGCGTCGCTTTAACTGACAATTGCGCGGTCGTGCGACGTTGTACCCAAACAAAATTTGCGTCCTTTTTTTCCCACAAATAGAGCTTTCTTTTGGTGGTATTTGATCACCGCTGCGTCATTTCTGATCGCCGCTATAAACAAAAGAAGAGCGACAATTTTGCAAAAAAACCCAAATTTCTTACTTTTTCCTAAAATACAAATCCAAAAAAAAAATATAAAAAAAACTTTTTTTCACCGTTTTTGGCCGATTTATATTCTTCCTCATATTTGCGATAAAAAAATCGCAATCGGCGTTTATTGATTGGTTTGCGCAAAAGTGGTCGCGTTTACGGATGATGAGAATTCATTTTTGGGGTTTTTAATTTTTTTAAATTTTTTACTAAAAATGGCGGCGATCT
>BLSH010543837.1:224876-237476 GCA_018402905.1 Glandirana rugosa
CCGACCACTGTCAGTCCATGAAACCATGAGACTACTCGTCCACTGTTCATGAGCCCATGAGACTACTCGACCACTGCCCATGAGACTACTCGACCAGTGTCCAGGACAAATCACCCCGTTAGACCCGTGTCATCATATGAGTCATTTCACCATTAAGTGACAAGACGTTAGAGGAGGAGTATGACCTAGTCTCACTCTTCTCCTCTTTGGCCATTGTCCGTTAAAGGGGGCAACTGCAAATACTGGCCGACACTAACCTGTTTTTCGGTAAAAGTAACTGAGAAATGGGAGTAGCCGTACCCGACACAGGGTTGCCTGTGAGTAGTGGTGAGACGTGCGATTCTCACCGGCCTACAGTACCGCGGGCGGACCTCCCTCTAACAAAGAAGGCCGCAGTAAAATGATACCGGGCCATACATTGACCAATTTCTCCAGGTCGTGGGGGGGGGGGGTCAGGCGGGCGCCATGACATCCGGCCACTCTTAGCGTGCAGAGTGGTGATGAGTGTCCGTTGGGACACAGCCCATGCCGATGAGGGTAAAGAGTCAATGAAAATGGCTTTTTGTCCAATCACAGCCGGTCATAAACGTCAACGGGGGAAATTGCCTGTTACCGGTTTCTCCTCTTCTCACTCTGATCCAGTATGAGGAGGAGATTGCAGAACAGTGAATTACCACTTTACTGAGTATACTACTGTGCCCAGATTGCCCCACTAAACAGGACCTGTGACCAGCTCATCAGAGTACCCGTCACCAGCTCATCAGAGTACCCGAGTACTTGTCACCTGCTCATCAGAGTACCAAAGTACCTGACTGTCACCAGCCCATCAGAGTATCTGTCACCAGGTCGTCATGAAACAAATTTTTTCTCCTAGAACACTTGATGGTGCTCCCTTCCTGTTGGGCCTCTATGTGGTCAGGCTGTGTAAAAGTCTCACACATATGGTATCGCTATACTCAGGAGTAGCAGAATGTATTATGGGGTGCAATTTTCGTTATGTGTGAATAATTTTGCACGCCCAATTTTTCAGTTTATTTGTTAAAAAAGTTTGAAATATCCAATAAATTTGATTCCACTTCATGATTGTGTCCCACTTGTTGATTCTTCACAAAAAAAATTACAGTTTTAGATCTTTAGGTTTGAAGCCTGAAATGTGGCAAAAGGTCGCAAAGTTCAAGGGGGCCGAATACTTTTGCAAGGCACTGTATATGTGTAATTTATGCTCCTAGAAGACCTGGAGGTGTTTGGCCTCTATGTGGCCAGGCTGTGTAAAGTGGTATCGCTATACTCATGAGGAATAGCAAAATGTATTTTGGGGTGTAATTGCAAGTATGCAAATGCTGTGTTAGATAAATAACGTAATGACAATTTTAACTCACCATGGCTCTTACTAAATACCTTGGACTGTCTACTTTCCAAAAAGGTGTCATCTAGGGGGAGTTTGTACTGTCCTGGCTTGCTAGTGTCAAGAAATGTGTCAGTACATTAGGTGTGATCAATTTGACACCATAGCTTGTAGACTAACTTTAACAGACTAATATCCACCAATTTGGGCTATTTTTACCAAATGTATGTAGCAGTGTAAATTATAAATGGCCCAGATTTAAGAAGAAAAATTACTTATTTGCAAAATTTTACAATAGTAAACTAAATTTTTTTTAAAACTTTCGCTTTTTTTTGCTTTTTTAAAATCGCAAAAAAAATAAAAACCCAGCGGTGATTAAAGATCACCAAAAGAAAGCTATATTTGTGAGGAAAAAAAAAAGAAAATGATAAAAATTTTATTTGGGTGCAGTGTAGCATGGCTGAGTAATTGTCATTCAAAATGTGAGAGCGCTGAAAATTGGTCTGGGCAGGAAAGGGGTATAAGTGCCCTGTATTAAAGTGGTTAAATGATATATTGCTCAAACATGCCATGGGTATATGTGAAATTACACCCCAAAATAAATTCTGCTGCTTCTCCGGAGTATGGGGATACCACGTGTGGGACTTTTTGGTAGTATAGCCTCGTACAGGCCCCCGAAAACCAATCACTGCCTTCAGGGTCTCTAAGGGTGTAAATTGTTGATTTCACTCCTCACCACCCATCAGTTACGGAAGTCATGAAATGATAGCACAACAAAAATGGCCCCTTTTCGGAAGACACCCCCCAAGGTATTTGCTAAGATACAAGTATTTTGCAGCTCCTATTCCTTTTGGAAAAAGAAAGAAAAGAACATGTATTTTTTTTTCTTTTTTCAATTCTCAAAACTGACAAAAAGTGAGGTCTGCAAAATACTCAACATGCCTAAAAGAGGTAATTGAGTTTAGAAGAGAAACATACTTAGCGGTTCTTGGACTTTTAAGGTGCCAAAAATTCACATATAGCAACAATTTCAAAAGTACAACATTAATACACATGTTAAAAAATTAACACATAAAGGTCACTCATTAGTATGCTCTGGTGTCCCAGCTCAACATGTTTCGCCCAATCGGGCTTCTTCAGGAGACTCATGGGAACTGTACCAAAGTCAAGAGTACTACAATGAAAAATAAACACGATAATTAATATGAAGAGGGGGCGGAGTAACATAGCGCCGTGCTGCTGCAACCTTGTGCGCTCTCTGGGCTGAGCGCGTCCACCCTGTATGGAGCGGAGCGGGAGACCGCACTCCAATTCCCTCCTCTGACCCCCTCAAGGAAGGTGCATAGCAGCTCCAGCTTCCTGGCAGTTGGCTCTGACCCTCTCACAACCAGGACCAGAGAGGCAAGAGAAGCAGAAGCGAGAGATCGGAGACAGCCAGTGTGGCAGCCAAAGCGTTTCAGAGCAGCCTGTGTCCTTCGTATCCCGGAACCCCCAGACCTCTGGTGTCGGCAGCTGCAGCTCCTGCAGGAGGTGGAAGCGAGAGGAGAGGAGCAGATGGGGTCTTATGCAGCAACAAGGAGAGAAGCAGTAGGTCCTAAAGATACAGCCACCAGAAACTGTAAGGTGCCTTTTTTCTATCTTTATCAGTTAGAAACAAACTTTGGGCAGTACAATTAGTACATCCAGCTATGAGTAGTAGGGTTTGCAATAAAAGGAGTGAATAACTAAAGGAGAAGGCACAACAGGGGAGACCTTAGAAACATAGAAAAGTGACGGCAGAAAAAGACTGAGTAGTCCATTGAGTCTGTCCCTTTAAATTTTTTTTTTTTTTTTTCACATTAACCTTGTTGTCTGACTATGGATTTAGGTTTATCCCAAGCATGTTTGAAGCCATTTACTGTTGACTGTCTCACAACCTCTGTTGTGGATCTTGCCCTGGGACCGGTTACTGCAGTTATTTGTGATCTGTCCAAATTATAAAAAGACGCAAGGTGGGACAATACTGTTTCAGGTCGCAGTACCCCACTCCTGAATGTGAAGTTTTTCCCTCCCCTTTTGGTTGTCTCCTTTGCAAACCACAGTCATTAAATGCACTGTCTGAATGGTATGCTCTGCAGGTATTAGAGAGCAGGGGTATACAAAACACCCTCTATGAACAGTATGCGCCTCAACATACATGGAGACCGAGAAGATAGGAAAAGGCCGCTGAAACGCACGTAGTGTGCTAGGGGAGTCTCCCGACTACTCGCTGCGTAATTATTACTTTTTCAGCTCCAGTATCTCTCTTGGAACGCAGGGGGAGACCAGAGGACGACCAAGATAAAAAAGGCAGTAAACATAAGCCCCACGGGCCCACCCTACATGCTGGGGGAATATAGTCCCTAATATAAGGGGTGCTGTCGCCGTGACTCTCAATTTTGAAAATAAGAGCGGATAAAGGGCTGGGAGCTCTGGGGGTAGGATCACCTGGCCCCCTGTCAATGCCCCCCCTACCTCTGTTCTTTCCTGACCTCCCCACCCCCCTCTTCCCCCCATTTTTTGTTTGTAATAGGGAGAAAGGGGGTGAAGACAAATCAGGGGGAGGGGTCTAGTCAGCAAACTATGAAGTCCTATGTGACGCCAGAGAATATCTACCACACAGTGGAGAACACAGATGGCATAACATCTTCCCCAGTGGAACAACTAAAAAATAGATCTTATGTATCAGAGGAGGGAGAAATGGAAATGGGCACTGAAACACTAGAAGGTGTACTCCCTCCATCACAAATTAAGGGAAAACGGGAAAGCAAGGGAAGCTCCCCTAATAACCCATGCAAGCAGCCCTCTGAGACAGAGGGAGAGTGTTTACAAATATTTCCTACAAAGCAGGACATGGCCGAGATGATTTCCCATTTAGAACAAATGATTAAAGGAGAATTGAATGCAACAAGAATGGATATAAAGAATGTTCTATTAAGGGTAGAAGAAACAGAGGACTACCTAGACGAGCAGAGGAAAGCTATATTGGAGCTGAGAAAGTGGGCCGAGTTGGATCAATTAGAAATAAGGGGTTTGCTCAGCCGATAGGCAAAGGTATCAACTCTAGGAAAGCAGTAAAATTCAAAGTTCCTCCTGCAAAATTTATTTTTCTGCCTAAAATATGGGTCCTTTAAATATAATTTCTTACAATGTTAGAGGATTTAATTCCCCTAATAAGAGATATCAGATCTTTCAAGAACTAAGAGCAATGTCAGCCAATATAGTAACTGTTCAAGAAACCCATCTAAAATGGTCCTCTAAAACAAATCTGAAGACAAATGCTTATCCCATCTGGTATTATAGCTAGTCCCCAAATAAAAGATCGAAGGGTGTAGCGATTGGATTTGATAGGAATACTCCCTATTCCTTGAAAGTACTAGATGCTGACCCAGGTGGTCAGTATTTGTTCTTAAAAGGCTTCTTGTTTAACGTCAAATGTACGTTAGCAAATATATACTGTCCAAATATTAGACCAGCTCAGTTCTTAAGGAAAGTGCTGAGCAAGTTAGAAGATTTCAGGGAAGGGAAGCTGATAGTGGCGGGGGACTTTAATTTTGTTCTCGATCCAGCATTGGACACCCAGCCACTGTCCCTTCGATCGGAGGGCAAATACCTTAGGGCTATAAAGCGTAAGCTACATAAATTACAATTTGTGGAGGTGTGGAGAATTCTACACCCTAGAGATAGAGATTTTACGTACTTCCTCAGCCCACAGCTCATATTAAAGAATAGAAATGCAGAAGGTATTGAGGAAAAAGATTTGGCAGAACCAGAAACAAAAATTGCTGCTGGAAATTCAGACTCTTGAACGAATACACAAAAATACGAGTACAGCACAAATCTTGAATGAGCTGGTTGAGAAGCGGGAAGCACCGAGAGACCTGCTGGAGCAAGAAGCCAGAAGAGCTTTCAACACAGTAGCCAATAGATACTATGTAGCAGGTAATAGACCAGGGAAATTATTAGCGGGTACTCTTAGACCTAGAAGTAGGCCCAACTAGATTGCTAAAATGAAAGATAAGAAAGGGGAATTTAAACACTCAAGGGATATAAGTAAGATTTTCCGGGATTATTACCAACTATTATACAAGGTGAATGAAGGGCGGACCTCGGTAGAGGAACAGATGAGACGCATTAAAATAAACTACTTGCAAGAAGTAAAACTGCCAGGTATATCAGAGGAGGAGGCTGTGGAGCTGGATAGGGATATTTCAATAGAAGAAATATGCCAGGCAATCAAAAATAGTAGGGTGGGCAAGAGCCCGGGTCCGGACGGGCTAACCTCAAAATATTATAAAAAAACTGGCGGGTACTCTTGTCCCTCTTTTTCAGACATACATGAACTGTATTGGAGGAGACAATGGCATCCACAAGGAGGCATTGAGGGCCTATATAACACTCCTGGTAAAGGAAGGGAAGGATCTCAGGCCAATTTCCTTGATCAATGAAGACATAAAAATCTATGCAAGGATATTGGCCGAGAGGATCAAGCCTTTTATGCCTTATTGGATTGAAAATGACCAAACAGGTTTTGTCCCAGGGAGGCAAGTGAGAGATAATGTTATCAGGACAACCCTCTTAGTGCAAGAAGCAAAAAAAGCGGAAGAAACCAGCCCTATTGCTTTCAGTAGATGCTGAGAAAGCATTCGATCTATTGGATTGGGAGTTTATGGACTCGACCCTACGCCGCTTTGGCCTATGCCCCCATGTATGCAGGTGGATCGATGCCCTGTACTCCTGCCCAACGGCGCAGGTGGGGTTGAATGGGACATTGACAGAGCCCTTTGATCTGTATAACGGAACACGTCAGCGATGTCCTCTTAACCCCCTTTTTGTCCTATCCCTAGAGCCCTTGCTGGCTTGCTTTGTGTGCCAATGCAGGGATCGAGGGACTGGAAGTGGGAGGAGGAGAACATAAGGTATCTGCTTTTACAGATGATGTTATGATGTATATAACAAACCCTCTACAGTCGCTCCCTAATATCCTGACAGAATTTGAGAGGTATGGGGAATTATCCAACTTAAAAATCAATGCGGGGAAGACCGAGATCTTAAATATCTCTGTCCCCTCAGCAGTGAGTAGAGATCTTAGATCCCTATATCCTTTTGGGTGGAAGAGTAGGGGTCTGAGATATCTGGGTAGATCTCTGTCGGCGTCCGAACCAGATCTATATCAGGACAATTACGTGCCATTACTCAATAGAATTAAACAGGGTCTGAAGGGGTATCCTGCCGACAGGTTGTCTTGGTTTCGGCAGGATAAACACGGTCAAAATGGTTACTCCCCCGAAGGCATTGTATATTTTCCAAACCCTCCCGGACCCCATACCAGGGGCTTACTTAACCTGTACAGAACCACGCTATAGCCAAAAGACGGCTACAGCGCGGCTCTGAAAATCCGGGAGGACGTCCATAATTGAAACAAAAAATGAATCAGTTGTGCCAACATACCTTATAAGGTGCAATTTATGTTCACAAATAGAGGTGCCTTTCCCTTTTGTCTATCTTCCCAGCTAAAACGCCAGAATCCCCATAGAAGGAAGGATAATGGTCTGTATGAATCAGACAAATGTAGATAACATTTAGTATACAACTGCACAAGAAGCACAATATAAAGGACGCCACCAAAGGTACCTCATGTGCTAAAATGTAAATTACCATAATGGATTAGTACCTGATGGTTATGATCTTTTAAGGGCCAATAGGTTGGTTCGCTGGATATTAGTCCAGACGCATAACAGCCATGGATTGCCCCATTGAACCTAGAGTGGTCAGGCTGACAGCACTTCACCCAAATGGGATCTGACCAATGGTGAATGATGGTCAGTGCAATCTGAAAATGGATATATACAATATCATTAGTAGAAATATATAGGGGGAAGGGGGCCGCTTCTCCTGGCTTCAGTGACTCAAAACAAGAGGACTGGATAAACCAAGTACTGACAAGCTGAATCAACAGCCAGCAATGTAGTGACCCAACAAGTTCCCTCTTTAATAAAATATGCTGCATTAAAAGCGCTAGTAGGATTTCAATGAAGTTACCTTTCCAAGCTGATGAGGCAAATAAAGAGAAATCAGGGCACGCTGGAGTTCCTCTTAGACGTTCCTCTGTCAGAGGATAGAGGCACATGGTGCCTTCTTATCCTCCTTCCCCTCAAGTGGCGTCTGACGTCCACACCTGAGAACGGACGGTAAACCGGGATTCGGGTGCGTCATTTCCGGCGGACCATAGGAGGAAGTGATGTTGCGCAAGGGCACTGAAGCCGTGACCGCCATGTTGGAAATGGTTATCCCCGAGCCCGCCCCACCAGCCAGCGGCGCAGGCAAGGGGACAAATCGGTCCAGGGATACGGAACCATGAGGGCGGACTTCCCCCTCCCCGTCTATACCCCAGGCCGGGATGAGAACACCATTAATCCTCAGGGCCCCCCTCGGGTCGTCCTCGATTGGCCAACAGGGGTGGCGCAGAGGTGCCCGTATGGGGATCAATGGCCAGGCAAAAGAAAGACATGGGATGTGTTGGCAACTATCAATGCTTTATATAACAATACTAGGTAAGGTTAGGTTATAGACTTATATGTAGGTTATAGACTTATAAATAAAATTGGATCAATTACAGCCCAAAAAGGGATCTGTAGCACCACTGCATTACTTGTTGGCACATGCAACCGGTCATTAAGGCCACTAGTTAAACAATTACAGGTACAAAATGTATTCAGCAATAATAGCCATTAGATATGAGCCATGTTTGAATATGTAGCATCAATAAAGATTCATTAATGATCCAATTTGAAAGTCTATAGACAACAATATCCACAATAGCCTACATATAAATTACTGAAGCAGAAATACCCAGAGGGCTGATTCAAAACGCATCATTAGGGTCAAACAGAGAAAAGGTTTACAAGATAATGCTTCATTTAAGGCTGGGTATTTTAGGGCCCCAAGGCTTTGAACCCAGCAAGCCTCTCGCTGTAAAAAGGAGTTGATCATAATCTCCCCCTCTTGGCATAGGGGGAACATGTTCAAGGGCAAAGAAATGCATGCACGAGCTGTCAAAATGATGAAAGAGACCCATGTGTCTACTTATTGCCGTTTCCATCTTTTTTTGAATACTAATGATACATGATCCCTGATGCGTTGAAAGAAAGCCCTCTTAGTCTTGCCTATATAGTAGGCACCACAATTACAAAACAATATAAACCACACCTACGGATTGACAATTTACATAGAAACTTGGTTTGTATACATGACCATTAGGTAGGCTGATCTTCTCAGACTCAAAAATAAATCTACAATAGTTGCATTTTTGGCAACTATAGGTGCCACGTTTTTTGGTTGTACCCTTCTTTTGTGGATCATGGTGACTATGCACCAGCTTGTCCCCAAGAGATTGAGATCTCCCAAGTTATTTCAGGGTATGGTTTAATGTTTAGATATTGACTCATCTGCCATAAGCAGATACCAATATTTTTGAATAATCTCACGGACTTGGCTATGTTGTCCAGAGAATTGCGTAATAAATCTGAGTCCCCCTTCTGATTCTGTCTTTTTCACTTTGTGCATCAGAAACCTATCCTGGTTCTTAGCTCTTTTGTATGCCTTTTTGAGGCATTTATTACTATAGCCTCGTGCTCGAAGCCGTATCTGGAGGGCCCTGGCTTCCCTTTCAAAATCAAAGTTTTCACTACAATTTCTTCGGATACGAAGGTATTCGCTATAGGGGACACTATCTTTCAAAAATCCTGGGTGCGAACTCTCGTGTAGAATGGTGTCACCACTAGATGGTTTAAGATACAGAGAAAATCCCAATATACCATCATGATGTAGAAAAATTTGAATATCCAAAAAATTCAATACTTGCTGGTGACATGTCATGTTGAATTTTAAATTAAAACCTTTTTTTGTCAGACTTTCAATGAAGGCTGACAATTGATCGTGGGATCCAGTCCAGATCATGAACACATCGATAAATCTACGCCAAATGAGGATATTGTCCGAGTAAATCTGCATATCCTCATTGGAGAATAATTCCCTTTCCCATCCCCCCAGATACAGATTGGCATAGGATGGGGCACACCTGGTCCCCATCGCTACTCCCTGTATCTGAAGGTAGTGGGAAGGGCCAAATAGGAATACATTATTGTTTAGAATAAAGGACAAAAGATCCAGTATAAAGGCATTACAAGGCCAAGCGTTCTCACCCCTTTCAGATAGAAAGGTCCCCACAACTTTCACCCCCAAAGTGTGGGGGATGGAGTTGTAAAGGGCCTCAACACCAATAGCCACCAACCAGGAATCTGGGGGTATATGAAGGTACTCAAGGGCTCGCAATAAGTCCAAAGTATCTTGAATATGCGAAGGCAAGGCTAATACATGCGGACGTAGATATTCATCTAATTGACTTGCAGTTTCTGTTAGGCACCCATTGCCTGACACAATTGGTCGGCAATGGTAGGCAATTGGTAGGCAATGCGTACAGGGTGGGTGTCCTAGGATGTTTGATATTCAAATATTCAAGAGTCTCAATTTATCAAATTTGTTCGGAATGCTTAATTAGCTTTTGATACTTCATTTGGATATGTTGAAGATAGACTTCTGGAATTTTCTTATACCATTCCTTATTTTTGAGAAGGCCATTTTTTCATACTGGGCTATGTCCATTATGACCAAATTGCCCCCCTTATCAGAAGGTTTTATAACAATATTGGGGTTGTTTTGAAGCAACAATCGCTACCTGTTGCTCTACAGATATGTTGGAAGAGGAGATGCCCCTCCATTTGGTACGCTTGATTTCCACCGTCACCTGCTGAGTATTTGGGTTAGATCGTAATAAAGGAAATTTTTGGGATTTGGCTCAATATTGTTTGGGAGGTGGAAAGATGGTTTCAATGGGAGTCTGATCCTGTGAGGGAGATGGATCCTCTAATATAGAAACCGCAGGGTTAGCTTCTTCCCATAGATCTATGAGTTCATTCAGTGCTCTCATGTCATCTATTGTCATATTTGGCCAAAGTGGATTATCCAAGGCACTAGCCTGTGATTGAGAGCTATTTTTTTCAAAGATTACCTGATACATAAGTTTGCGAGAAAAGATTTAAGTCTTTAATTAGGTTAAACTGATCAATTTTCTGAGTAGGGCAAAAGGTAAGGCCCAATCTCAGAACTTCTAATTGTTGGGTAGATAATTCATAGGAAGAGAGTGATTACTTGGAGTTTGGTTTCATGTTGATCAGTTTGGGATTGATAGACTCCATGTTGAGTGCTTTTTTGGGGTCCTGGGATGAATGAGGAAAAAAAAAAAAAAAAAAAAAAAATCGGTGCAGTTCGTGGTACTGGTGTATGAGACTGTCTGGGTAGGTAGTGAGTGTACCATGAGGAGAGGGGGTGATATTGGTGATGGTGGATTCAGAAGTAGAGGAACCTAAATGAATGGGTGTTGAAGGCATGGGTGTCTTGATAAATGTGGGGTGTGCGCTTAAGTTATCCTTTCCCATATTGGGAGTGCGTTTAGGTGCTGAAGATGGTGTATTACCTGATGTAGTTTTGCGTTTACGTGAACCCGATCTCTTACCTCTGGTCGTGGAACCAGACGTTTGAGAGGATACTCTGGAGGAGAAGGAAGAGGAATCCGAGTCATTCGGATCATTTGGTGTGTTTTGCGGGCCATCTATGTGTCTATTGCCTCGTTGTCTATTCCTGGGCTTAGACCAATTATATGCCTGACTACTGTCATAGGATAATTTCTCTCTCAAAATTGTATTTTCTTTATTTTTGAGAATATCTGCAACTGTATTTTCCAAGCCAGATCTTAGGGCGACCTCCCTAGTTTGGAAGACACTCGCCCCTATCAGTATGGCATTATCTTTGTACATGAATTATATTTCCTTATCTAAGGCCTCAAGTTCAGCAGAGTAATATTGACAAAATCTCCATCATACCAAAGGAGCATTTTTGTAACTTGTCCTTCAATTTTTTATGGATGTCAAGATCTATTTTGGAAATATTGGGGAAGATTTGAATCCGAAGTCCCCAGGGGGTCATGTCCTCCTCAATGTATTTGGTAAAATACCATTTGTTCCAATAAAGACGTGTTTTCCTCTCCAGCATTCTCTGTAGTCTAAGAATGAATCTGTCCATAGATAACCCTCCTTCAGTGACATTCTGGGACTGTTGGATTGAATCCATTAGTCCCATAAATGCACTGCCACAATAGTAAGCCATGATGATCAAACAGTGATTGAATAGTCTACAACCCAAATCAGAGAAATATTTTCCTATATCCAAACAAATGAATTCTGTAGCCTACACAACATAAACGAAAGCTAATGGCTATAGAAAAATGCTGTAGTATATTAAAAAAGATTTACAATAGACAGTGTTATAAGAACTATTGGCTCGTCATCAGTCTCATATTGAATGGGTGAGTAACACCCTCTTGAACCAAATATTGAAGAGTATTAAAGAGGCTGATGAGGAGCCAAACAGGCACCACATCCAATTTCATTAAATGCAATTGAGTTTAGAAGAAGAGAAACAGATTTGGCTATTCTTGGACTTTTAAGGTGCCAAAAATTCACATATAGCAACATTTCAAAAGTACAAAATTTTATTAATACACGTGTTAAAAAAAAGGGATTTTATTAAAACTTACCGTAAAATCCTTTTTCTCCTACGTTCACTGACAGACGCAGCTCTTCATGACTTTGTGGGGACGTCCCCAAGCTGTGTCAAAAAAGAGGGGTGGGTAAACGCAAAACTGTACCCAAGTGCACCTCTGAGGAGGCGCCAGACGCGCCTACACTGCCGCCTGCAGAACTTTGCGGCCAAAAGCAGCATCCGAAGATGCAAACACATCAACTTTGTAAAACTTAGTGAAAGTGTGAACCGAGGCCCAAGTGGCCGCCTTGCACACCTGTGACACCGAAGCCTGGTGTCTGAAGGCCCAGGAAGTACTAACCGCCCGGGTAGACTGAGCCGTGACCGGAAAAGGGGGAACCTTGCCCCGAACAGAATACGCATGGGTCACGGTTTTTCTAATCCACTGAGAAATCGTAGCCGAAGAGGCCGCTAAACCTTTGCGCGGGCCCTCTGGCAGAACAAACAGGGCGTCAGCTTTTCGAAAAGAAGCTGTAGCAGCCAAGTACACCCGTAAGGCCCTAACTACGTCCAAGGCATGCAACTCGAATTCCTTCGGGTGCAATGGACGAGGGCACAATGAAGGTAGAACAATATCT
>BLSH010543837.1:247375-277373 GCA_018402905.1 Glandirana rugosa
GCCCGGGGCGCGAAAAAACTTCTTCTGACCCGAAGGAGGGGGCCCCTGTCTACGGCGAAACTCACGCCTGCGGGGCTCTGGAAGGAAGGTACTCTTACCTCCCGTGAAGTCGTTAATAATCTCATCCAAACGTGGACCAAATAGACGTCCACCCTGAAAAGGGAGGTCAGCAAGACCTTTTTTGGAAGCGTGGTCACCGGACCAAGAACGCAACCAAAGTATCTGTCTGAGTATGACGGCAAAAATTGTTATTCTGGATAACATCGGCAGTAAATCAACAGCCGCATCACAAAGGTACTTGAACTCTTGGAGCAAAAACTCATCCCTCTGCGGCGCATCCATCAGGCGACCATCTTCCAGATCCTTCAGGAGCTCTTCCATACACTCGGACAGATATTGTGCCGCTATGACGGACGCCAAGGCTGGTCGCACAGCGGAACCTGCCACCAGGAACAGCGACTTTAAAAGCGCCTCTGTTTTTCTATCAGCAGGATCCTTAAAGGAAGGAGTCCCTTCCAGAGGAATGGTGGTCGCCTTACTAAGGCGTGCTATCGGTGGATCCACCACAGGCGATTCCCATTTTTTCAAAAAGCTTTCCTCAAAAGGATAGCAAGCAGCGAACCGTTTTGACAGTGAAGAAGAGTGCTGTGGACACGGCCATTCACGATCAAAAAATTCATTGTAGGGGTAAGCCTTGGGGGCCCTAGAGGACCCACACACATACACAGCAGACTGCGATTCGCCATCCTGACCCAGTCGCAGCTTTGTGTGAATGCCTCCGATAATGGTAGCAACCAACGCTTTCTCGCGCGCAGCCGCTGCCCCGATCCGCTTCGCCGTCTGATGGGCCCAGTTCCCCATCAGATAGGTCCACTGGGGTCCCTGAGACCCCTGAGGCCACGAATCCTTCCCTGATGAAGATGAGGGGGATGCTTCTTGGGGGCCTGTTGGGCGGAGAAATTCGCTAAAATCCGCCTGCAGCTGGTCCAAAAATGCCCCTTGCGCAGATTGCGCCTCCTCAGCAGGCTTAGCAGTGTAATCTTCCATTGTTTTCCCCCAGAAAACACACAGGGGAGCTAAAATAGAATGAGGCACCCCCACACTGCCGCACACCACCGCCCCACATTGCACCAGGGACCCCAGGACGACTGCACCCACCGCCACCAGCACCCACAGGGAGCCCAGCTATACTTGCTGTTCCGCTGCCTGTAACCCTGGATGGGTCATCAGAGCCACGCCGCCAGATCACCACCGTTCCACAGAGAAGGGGAAACGCTGCACACACACACACACACACGTGTATTACAGAGGCATGTAGTCAAAATGGCCGCCGTTAAACACTAGAGGCCAAAAAACACCTTCAGGGAAAAGTGCAGTACCGCAAACGGCCGCTCTGAGCGCTAGAGGGAAAGCCCCATAGGCCCAAAATGACTGCGGCTACGGCAAAATGGCGGCGGTCCGCCGCATGGTGGCGAAAAAACGATACGAACGGCCTAGACGATCGGTGCGGTGCAGGGGGTGAACGGGAGCTCCACGCGCCCCACTAGCAGCTACCAAGCAAGAAATTTTTTTTTGTGTTGCGGTCGTTGGTCCCCCTTTCCGCCCCTAAAAAGGGGGGAAGGCAGGAACTCTCACTCACCACTCCGACGAGTGCCGTGGGTAGCGACCCAGTCGCAGACCTTCCACCCCTTCTTGGGCGGTATGCTGCAGGCCACAAAATCGCCCTTCCCGAATCGCATCCGGGGCTGGGCGCAAGGGGGGGGGGGTCACCCCAGGCCGCCCGCACGGAACAGGCACGATTCGGCGGGTCCCCATATGTCGGGACTGGCTTGCGGGACTGGCTCGCATCGGTCGGCCAGGTTGGGGAAAGTACAGAGCCCATGGACCCTCTATGCTCTGACCGGCTTCTTGATAGCAGATCAATGTCTTGATAGAAGTCAAATAAACAGGAAAGGAAAAATTAAAATAAAAAAATCACAAACAGGACCACAAATTTCCCTAAAGGGAAGCCAGGTCAACTCCTTGCAAACTAGGCATAAAAACTGAAGAGCTATGCTATGAGGGGGTTTATGTAGGAAGAGAGGATGGCCCCCATGGGAGGGGCTGTTTCTTTTCCCTGCCTAGTTAACTCCTAGTGGGACAAGCATAAACCCCACACGTCATGATGAGCTGCGTCTGTCAGTGAACGATAGGAGAAAGAACTTTTTGGCCTTAATTCTAAGCTGTATGTGTGGAGAAAACCAGGCACTGCTCATCACCTGTCCAATACAGTCCCAACAGTGAAGCATGGTGGTGGCAGCTTTGATTTCCTTTTTACATATTCTGTTATATTCTTTGTAACATTTAAAAGATGATAGTGTTCTCTCATTTTTATATTTTTTTTAAATGCTCTTTTCTTATCATTTATAACTTTTTTAAACTTTGGCTGTGAGCCACATAGGTTTTCTTTTTAGCCTTTTAAATTTATTGCCCATGGGAATATACTTTGCAGTGAGTTCGCATACGGTTATTTTGAAAAAAAGGGATTTTATTAAAACTTACCGTAAATTCCTTTTCTCCGAGTTCACTGACAGATGCAGATCTTCATTGACTTTGTGGGGTTTTATGTTCGTCCCACTAGGAGTTCACTAGGCAGGGAAAAGAATGGGCTGGCCCCTCCCCTGGGGGCTGTCCTCTCTTCCTACATTAAACCCCCTCATAGCATAGCTCTTCAGTTCGTACACAAGCCGTACCAAAAACAGAGCCCAGAGGGGTGGGTGCTGCGTCTGTCAGTGAACTCTGAGAAAAGGATTTTACGGTAAGTTTTAATAAAATCCCTTTTTCTCCTTACGTTCACTGACAGACGCAGCTCTTCATTGACTTTGTGGGGACATCCCCAAGCTGTGTCAAAAAGAGGGGTGGGTAAACGCTAACAACAGTACCCAACTGGATGATGGCGCTGCCCTGGGCTCATATATAGATACGTGTAAAAATGTTTAAACATCAACTAATGTGCTAGTATACAATGTGCTAGTAGGGATTCAAACTGATTGGTGCAAAGACTATGTTGTGCCTACTGAGTGAGCGACAGATGTTCTGCAATCTGTGAAATATGAAAGGGCTAGTACAGAGTGTGTATGTATACATAAATCATGTATAATTATTAATCCAATTGGGTTTAAAATGTGAGATGCTCCATAAAATTCATGGAAAAATCAAGACTCTTCCAAGATTTCTCCTCAGTCTGGAAATAGTTAAAATCCGCAATAAAACTTAGAATAATGTGCTAGTACACACAGTGCTAGTATGGATGAACGTAACATAAAACCTGATGTGACCAGGATATTGAGCAAATATGCGAAAGTGCTGGTGCTAAAGGTGCATATATGCATAAACCATGTGAATATAATCAAAATCCACAATCAAAATCAAAAAACAAAATTATAATGTGCTAGTATATAAATTACTGGTATGGATAAACGTGACTAGAACTTGATGCACCATGTAAACGTGTAATTCCTGTGGTTGTGTGTAATCCGTGATCGGGATGTGCAAATGTGCTAGTATAAAGTGCTAGTATTTCGCCACTCTGGATTTGATCTCCACCCCTTAGTTAGTAATCCTTGCTCGAGGGAGTGTCTATCTCAGAGAGTCTATTACTATAAACTACAGTCCCAATAAAGTCCTTAGAGATAGCTTGCGTTCCCTTTGTTGGTTCCAATAACTTATAACAGTTCATATGGATAAAAAAGTGCTCTGTGCTTGAGGTGTTTTTCCATTCAGATGTAGCTTCTTATAAATTGTGACTTCATGTGATGAACACGCGTGCTCCCCACCTGGAACCCTCCTTACCAGAGGGCACTACCCCTGCAGGGGTAAAGTGCCTATCTTTGAATCCTGTGACGTTGTTCCTCGGTTCCAGTTGATCCACTCCACCAAATTTCAGGGAAAGTCAAAGATGTCCACTCCACCAGGTTTTACAGGAGAAAGCAAAGAGAGGAGTCCATAGCGTAATTTGTATGAAATGTATCCTATTTTATTTATTACTAGAACTCGGATACATGAAGTATTGGTAAAGGTAAAAGACGTGCCTAAGACACGCACAAAAACAAAAGCAAAGGCTAAAGAAAAGAACTCTTCGTCCGTCAGTGAACACAGAGCCGGTTAAAGTGTGGCAACACTGCCCTGCTGTGAGGAAGACCCGCGAGCTTTCCGTACTCACAGGAGCGTGCTTCACTCCACACTCAGAGGGACCGGATGTGACGTATGGACGCACAGCTAGGAGTCACTGACGCGTTTCATCATGGACGTTTTCAAAGGTGTACCTAGCTGTCATGACAACCTCTCTTATACATGCCGCAGACGGTGGATTCATTACGTCCAGCCTCTATACAGATGAATGGTTCCCAGTTTGTAATCCTGCCCGCCAACCTTCCCGATTTTTAACTCCGTATCTTCAGAGTTTTCTATAAGTATTAGAGTAATATTGGGGTAGGCTAATGTGAGGTAGTATGGAGCACAATGGGTCCTCTACCTGTGCGGGCGTTATACTTGGACTAAAGGCATTAAGTATATAAACCAAACACCCTTATGATACGCTTGGGCTAGAACATAACTCTGTGGTCATAAAATACACTTATAAAAACAAATATATTAAAAGAAGATATGTTGATTAAAAAATATAAAAAGGTGTGTGAGAGATATTATATAAAACTAATAAAAAGGTGGTGTGAGAGATATTGTGTAACACTAATGAGGAGTAAAATGGGGAGACTAAGATGAGCCTAAAAATGACTCAAACGGAGTAAAATCCTATAGGGAAATCAGATTCCTCTAGGTGTGAGTACATAATTAGCAGCGGGATGATGATTATTATGAGGGGGTCATTAGTGGTGCTACCCCATACTATTGAACTATTGTTTATAATATACTGTATACCCTAGGTTTAAAAATTGGTAATAAAACAGTTTAAATCTATGTCCATGTTAAGGCCCCCCGGCACAAGGCTCCCTAATTTGTAAATCCACATGGTTTCATTCTGTGATACAAGCTTCTTTTTGTTATTTCCTCTCCAGTGCATATTAATTTGGTCTATCCCATAAAATTTCATCAATGTGGGGTCTTTATTGTGTCTCTCCTTGAAATGTTTCGAAAGACTGTGCTTGGGGAAGCCTTTTTTAATATTTCTGATGTGCTCACTAATCCTTTTGTGCAGGGGTCTAGTGGTTCTACCCACATATAGCAACCGGCACGGGCACTCAATTATGTATGTAACATGTGTACTGTTACACGTTATGAGTGGTTTGATGTTGAATTGTGTGCCATATGTATAAGATTTGAATTTGTCTAGTTTTCTTGGTTGGTTTCCGACTGTTCTGCATGGTTGGCATATTTGGCATCTGTAGAATCCTTTTAAATCATTGAATATTTTTATCTCTTGGAGGGTTAATTACATTGTGGACCAAATGATTTCAGTGTGGGGGCTCTTCTATAGATAAACTTTGGCTTTTTGGGTAGTATTTTATTCAAAGTGTTGTCTGTGGTGAGGATTGGCCAGTACTTCCTTATTATTTTCTCCATTATTTTGTATTCTTTACTATAGCCCGTGATGAAAGCTAGATTGTGATCTTTATTTTTCTTCTTCTTTTTCGTGGTTAGCAGGGTTTTTCTATCTGATTGGGCTATCTGTTCTTTAAGTCTCATCATGGTAGGGATGTGGTATCCTCTCTCTCCAAATTTGTC
This sequence comes from Glandirana rugosa, assembly GCA_018402905.1. Lineage (NCBI taxonomy): Eukaryota > Metazoa > Chordata > Amphibia > Anura > Ranidae > Glandirana > Glandirana rugosa. The sequence continues at coordinate 253,097 of BLSH010543837.1, forward strand.
AATGATTGATTCTGCTTGGGTGTGGAAATCTTCTAGTTTGCCACAGTTCCTCCTAAGTCGCATCAACTGCCCTTTGGGTATATTGTGTTTCCATTTAGGGTGATGGCAACTGTTGATTGGAATGTATCCATTTTTATCGGTTGGTTTAAAGAAGGTTTTGGTCAATAGACGATCTGGTGTATTCTCGATCACTAAGTCCAGATAAATCGATTTGGCATTTGTCGTATTTCCCTGTAAATTTTAGACCATATTCATTGTTATTGATGTTTTCCATGAAGTTGTTCAAAGAGTCTTCACTTCCTTCCCAAATTATGAATACATCATCTATGTACCTTCTAAAATATTGGAGTTCTGGGTAATTTTTTCCGTATATGTATTTTTCCTCCCACAGATCCATAAACAGATTGGCTACGCTCGGCGCGTACCGTGCCCCCATTGCTACTCCCTTCGTTTGTATGTAGTACCCTGCTAACCACGAAAAAGAAGAAAAATAAAGATCACAATCTAGCTTTCATCAAGGGCTATAGTAAAGAATACAAAATAATAGAGAAAATAATAAGGAAATACTGGCCAATCCTCACCACAGACAACACTTTGAATAAAATACTACCCAAAAAGCCAAAGTTTATCTATAGAAGAGCCCCCACACTGAGAAATCATTTGGTCCACAATGTAATTAACCCTCCAAGAGAGATAAAAATATTCAATGATTTAAAAGGATTCTACAGATGCCAACCATGCAGAACAGTCAGAAACCAACCAAGAAAACTAGACAAATTCAAATCTTATACATATGGCACACAATTCAACATCAAACCACTCATAACGTGTAACAGTACACACGTTGCATACATAATTGAGTGCCCGTGCCGGTTGCTATATGTGGGTAGAACCACTAGACCCCTGCACAAAAGGATTAGTGAGCACATCAGAAATATTAAAAAAGGCTTCCCCAAGCACAGTCTTTCGAAACATTTCAAAGAGAGACACAATAAAGACCCCACATTGATGAAATTTTATGGGATAGACAAAATTAGTACGCACTGGAGAGGAAATAACAAAAAGAAGCTTATATCACAGAATGAAACAATGTGGATTTACAAATAAGGGAGCCTTGGGCCAGGGGGGCTTAACATGGACATAGATTTAAACTGTTTTATTACCAATTTTTAAACCTAGGGTATACAGTATATTATAAACAATAGTTCAATAGTATGGGGTAGCACCACTAATGACCCCCTCATAATAATCATCATCCCGCTGCTAATTATGTACTCACACCTAGAGGAATCTGATTTCCCTATAGGATTTTACTCCGTTTGAGTCTCATTTTTAGGCTCATCTTAGTCTCCCCATTTTAATCCTCATTAGGGTTACACAATATCTCTCACACCTTTTATTAGTTTTATATAATATCTCTCACACACCTATTTTTTTTATAAACATATCTTTTTTAATCTGTTTTTAATGTGCAAGTTTTTATAAGTGTATTTTATGACCACAGAGTTATGTTCTAGCCCAAGCGTATCATAAGGGTGTTTGGTTTATATACTTAATGCCTTTAGTCCAAGTATTACACCCGCACAGGTAGAGGACCCATTGCGCTCCATACTACCTCACATTAGCCTACCCCAATATTACTCTAATACATAGAAATCTCTGAAGATACGGGGTTAAAAATCGGTAAGGTTGGCGGGCAGGAATACAAACTAGGAACCATTCATCTGTATAGAGGCTGGACGTAATGAATCCTCCGTCTGCGGCATGTATAAGAGGCTGTCATGACAGCTAGGTACACCTTTGAAAACGTCCATGACGAAACGCGTCTGACTCCTAGCTGTGCGTCCATACGTCCCATCCGGTCCCTCTGAGTGTGGAGTTAAGTGCGCTCCTGTGAGTACGGAAAGCTCGCGGGTCTTCCTCACAGCAGGGCAGCGTTGCCACACTGTAACCGGCTCTGTGTTCACTGACGGACAAAGAGTTCTTTTCTTTAGCCTTTGCTTTTTGTGCGTGTCTTAGGCACGTCTTTTACCTTTACCAATACTTCATGCATCCGAGTTCTAGTAATAAATAAAATAGGATACATTTCATACAAATTACGCTATGGACTCCTCTCTTTGCTTTCTCCTGTAAAACCTGGTGGAGTGGACATCCTTGACTTTCCCTGAAATTTGGTGGAGTGGATCAACTGGAACCGAGGAACAACATAACAGAATTCAAAGATAGGCACTTTACCCCTGCAGGGGTAGTGCCCTCTGGTAAGGAGGGTTCCAGGTGGGGAGCATGTTCATCAGGGAACGCAAGCTATCTCTAAGGACTTTATTGGGACTGTAGTTTATAGTAATAGACTCTCTGAGATAGTAATCCTTGCTCGAGAGTGCATCTAACTAAGGGGTGGAGATCAAATCCAGAGTGGCAAAATACTAGCACTTTATACTAGCACATTTGCACATCCCGGATTACACACAACCACAGGAATTACACGTTTACATGGTGCATGAAGTTCGTCAAGTTTATCCATACCAGTAATTTATATACTAGCACATTATTATAATTTTGTTTTTTGATTTGGATTGTGGATTTTGATTATATTCATATGGTTTATGCATATATGCACCTTTAGCACCAGCACTTTCGCATGTTTGCTGAATATCCTGGTCACATCAGGTTTTATGTTGCGTTCATCCATACTAGCACTGTGTGTACTAGCACATTATTCTAAGTTTTATTGCGGATTTTAACTATTTCCAGACTGAGGAGAAATCTTGGAAGAGTCTTGATTTTTGCATGAATTTTATGGAGCATCTCACATTTTAAACCCAATTGGATTAATAATTATACATGATTTATGTATACATGCACACTCTGTACTAGCCCTTTCATATTTCACAGATTGCAGAACATCTGTCGCTCACTCAGTAGGCACAACATAGTCTTTGCACCAATGAGTTTGAATCCCTACTAGCACATTGTATACTAGCACATTAGTTAATGTTTAAACATTTTTACACGTATCTATAGATGAGCCCAGGGCAGCGCCATCATCCAGTCTTACACCCTTAATCATATTGTTCCCCGTCCAGTTAGGGATTCCTGGAAGGCAGCAGCAGGGGCATTTATCCTAAGCGCAATACACACTCCAATATAAACAGTACCCAACTGAACCTCTGAAGAGGCGCCAGATGCGCCTAAACTGCCGCCTGCAAAACTTTGCGGCCAAAAGCAGCATCCGAAGATGCAAGCACATCAACCTTATAAAACTTAGTGAAAGTGTGAACAGAGGCCCAAGTGGCCGCCTTGCACACCTGTGACACCGAGGCCTGGTGTCTGAAAGCCCAGGAAATACTAACAGCCCGGGTAGAATGAGCCGTGACCGGAAAAGGGGGAACCTTGCCCCGAACAGAATACGTATGGATCACGGTTTTTCTAATCCAATGAGAAATCGTAGCCGAAGAGGCCGCCAAGCCTTTGCGCGGGCCCTCTGGCAGCACAAACAAGGCATCAGCTTTTCGAAAAGAAGCTGCAGCAGCCAAGTACACTCGTAAGGCCCTCACCACATCCAAAGCATGCAACTCAAATTCCTTTGGGTGCGATGGACGAGGGCACAATGAAGGCAGAATAATATCTTCATTAATGTGAAAAGAAGAGACCACCTTCGGAAGGCAGGGAAAAGAAACAGCTGGCCCCTCCCATGGGGGCCGTCCTCTCTTCCCACATAAAACCCCCTCATAGCATAGCTCTTCAGTTCGTACACAAGCCGTACAAGAACAGAGCACAGAGGGGTGGGTGCTGCGTCTGTCAGTGAACTCGGAGAAAAGGATTTTACAGTAAGTTTTAATAAAATCCCTTTTTCTCCTATCGTTCACTGACAGACGCAGCTTCTCCATTACGTGTGGGGATGTCCCCAAGCTGTGTCAAAAAGAGGGGTGCGTAAACAATAACTGTACCCAACTGAACCTCTAAGGAGGCACCAGACGTGCCTACACTGCCGCCTGCAAAACTTTGTGGCCCAAAGCAGCATCCAAAGATGCAAACACATCAAATTTACAAAACTTAGTGAAAGTGTGAACCGAGGCCCAAGTGGCCACCTTGCACACCTGTGACACCGAGACCTGGTGTCGGAAAGCCCAGGAAGTGCTAAAAGCCCGGGTAGAATGAGCCGTGACCGGAAAAGGGGGAACCTTGCCCCGAACAGAATACGCATGGGTCATGGTTTTTCTGATCCAAGGAAAAATCGTAGCCGACAACCCTTTGCGCGGACCCTCTGGCAGTACAAACAAAGCATCAGCTTTTAGAAAAAAAAAGCTGTAGCAGCTAAGTACCCTCCTAAGGCCCTCACTACATCCAAAGCATGCAACTCAAACTCCTTTGGGTGCGATGGATGAGGGCACAATGAAGGAAGAAGAATATCTTCATTAATGTGAAAGGAAGAGAACACCTTTAGAAGGAAGGAAGGAGAGGGTCGCAAGACCGCCTTATCCCTATGCATTACTAAATAGGGAGACTTTCACAATAGTGCAGCTAATTCCGACACCCGTCTGGCAGAAGTGATGGCAACTAAAAAGGCCACCTTCTGGGACAGCAGTTGTAAGGATATCTCCCTGATTTTCTCATAAGGTGGTTTCTGAAGAACAGAAAGCACCAGATTCAGATCTCACGGAGCCATCGGAGACCTTACCCGAGGCGCCACATGTCGCACACCTAGTACAAAGGTACGAATCAGCGAGTGCGAAGCTAAAGGTCTCTGAAAGAGTATCGCTAAAGCCGAAATCTGGCCTTTGAGTGTACTCAAAAGCAGATTTTTATTCAGGCCCTGCTGCAAAAAGGTCAGGACCCTGGACACGACATAAGAGCGAGGGTTATAACCCTCCGCCTCGCACCAAGCTATGTAAGCCTTCCAGGTGCGGTGATAAATCTTGCGAGAAGTACGCTTGCAAGCTTTTAACAGAGTAGGGATTACGGAGTCGGCGACTCCCCTGTCCCTTAACACCTGCGGACTCAATAGCCAAGCCGTCAAAGCAAACGAGGGTAAAGCAGGGTGCAATATGGGTCCTTGAGACAGAAGATCGTCTCGCAGCGGGAGCCGCCAAGGGGAGTCTGCCACCATTTGCACCACATCGGCGTACCAGGTGCGCCAGGGCCAATCTGGGGCCACCAGGATTGTTGGTATCCCCTCCGCCATTATTCTGCGTACCAATCTCGGAAGCAGTCTTATCGGAGGGAAAGCGTACAGGAGACGATAATGGCTCCAGGGGGCCACCAGAGCGTCCGTGGCCACTGCCAACGGATCCTTCGTTCTGGACACAAAGGTTCTAACTTTGTGATTGAACCGGGACGCCATGAGATCCACGTCCGGCGTTCCCCATTTGCGGCAAATCTGACTGAACACCTCCGGATGGAAGAACCACTCTCCCTGGTCCCGCGTCTGGCGACTGAGAAAATCCGCCTGCCAGTTCTCCACGCCTGGAATGTAAATGGCTGAGATCGCCGGAACATGAAGTTCCGCCCAACGCAGTATCAGAGCTGCCTCCGCTGCAGCCGCTGGACTCCTTGTGCCGCCCTGATGGTTCACATACGCCACCGCTGTGGCATTGTCCGATTGAATTCGGATCGGACGACCTTTCAATCTCATCGTCCAGTGAAGAAGACACAGTCTGATTGCTCTCAGCTCCAGCATGTTGATGGGGAGGCGAGCCTCCTGAGCCGACCAACGGACCTGGGCAGATAGCTGCCCCAGGATTCAACCCCAGGCCGCCAGGCTGGCATCCGTGGTGATGATCACCCACTGAAGGGGCAGGAACGTCTTCCCCTGAGTTAGGGCCAAGTCCCGAAGCCACCAGGTCAGAGACGCCCTAGACTGGGGACTCAGACGGATCGGAAGGTCCAATGACCGATGAGACTTGTCCCACCGAGTCAGGATTGCTCGCTGGAGAGAACGAGTGTGACTCTGAGCAAAAGGCATCGCCTCGAACGACGAGACCATGAGTCCCAGCACCCTCATACAGAACCGTAATGAAGACAGACGGTGCGACAAAAGGGTGCGTACTGCCGACTGTAGACACTGCAATTTTTCCAGAGGGAGGAACACCTTCACCTGTTCTGTGTCTAGAATGAGACCCAGATACTCCAGGCGGCGGGATGGATACACCGACAACTTCTTCAGGTTTAGCAACCAGCCGAAGTCCAGCAGTGAGGCCATTGTGATACTCACATTCTCCTCCAGAGCCGAGGCGGACTCCGCTCGCAGGAGCAGATCGTCCAGGTATGCCAGTATCACAATGCCTCTCTGATGCAACAACGCCAACACCGGGGCTAGCAACTTCGTGAAGACTCGGGGTGCTGAGGTCAGACCGAAAGGGAGTGCCACAAATTGAAAATGCAAAACGCAAGAAACGCTGATGTCGCGGATGGATGGGTACATGGAGGTACGCATCCCTGATATCCAGCGACACCAGAAACTCCCTTTGATGAAGGGCGGCCACGACCGAGCGAATAGACTCCATCCGGAACTTTCGCATCCTGACATACCGGTTCAGGGCCTAACCCCCCCCCCCCTTTTTGGGTACCACAAAAAGATGAGTATAAACCTCAAAACCTGTCTCCTGGGGGAACTGGTACAATCACTCCTTGGTCTGAGAGAGCCTGTACCACCCCAGATAGGGCCTCCCTGCGTTCCTGCGGGAGGCTTAAATTTGATGGGAATAACCTGTCTGGGGGTAGAGTGATGAACTCTATCCTGTACCCGGTGGACACCACTTCCCGGACCCAGCGGTCGGAAATGTGAGCCAGCCACCGTCCTGCGAACCCCAAAAGACGTCCCCCCACCCGACACTCGGGTGGGGCAACCCATCAGGCTGAGGAAGACTTGTCCTCCTTTTCGGTCTTGTGCTGCCACTGCCGTCTTGTGCTGCGACCTTACTGGAATGGGTCCCTTTACCTGTCGCGCCCGGGGCGCGAAAAAGCTTCTGACGCGAGGGAGGGGGCCCCTGTCTACGGCGAAACTCACGCCTGCGGGGCTCCGGAAGGAAGGTACTCTTACCTCCCGTGAAATCCTTGATAATCTCATCCAAACGTGGGCCAAATAGACGTCCACCTTGAAAAGGGAGGTCAGCCAGACCTCTTTTGGAAGCATGGTCACCGGACCAAGAACGCAACCAAAGAATTCGTCTGAGTCTGACGGCCGAGATCGATATTCTGGATTACAGGGGCAGAATATCAATGGCCGCATCACAAAGGTACTTGAACCCTTGGAGTAAAAACTCAGCCTTCTGCGGCGCCTCCATCAGGCGACCGCCTTCTAAATCCTTTATGAGTTCTTCCATGCAATCAGATAAATGCTGTGCCGCCATGGCAGAAGCTAGGGCTGGTCACACAGCAAAACCAGCACCCAGGAACAGTGACTTCAAAATTGCCTCTGTCTTTCTATCAGCGGGATCCTTAAAGGAGGGAGTCCCTTCCATAGGAATGGTAGTCGCCTTAGTAAGGCATGCAATCGATGGGTGATTCACATTTCTTTAGGAAGCTTTCCTCAAAAGGATAGCGCCCCCCTTCACGCCCCTAAAAGGGGGGAAGCAGGGGTGCTCACTTACCACTCCGACGCCGCGGGTAGCCACCCGATCGCAGACTTTCCACCCTCTCATGGACGGTATGCTGCAGGCCCAAAGTCTCCCTGCTGAATCGCACCCGGTAAAGGGCGCTAAGAAGGGGGGGTATACCCCGGGCCGCCCGCACGGAACGGGCACGATGCGGCGGGTCCACATACAGCGAGACTGGCTTCGCATCATGTTGGCCAGGCTGGGGAAAGTACAGAGCTCCAGGACTCTCTATGCCCCGACCGGCTTCTTGATAGCAAATCATCTTGATAGAAGATAATGAAAATAAAAATGAAATAAAATAAAATAAAAATGGTCACAACAGGACCGCAGTTCCCTTGAAGGGAAGCCAGGTCAACTCCTTGCGAACTAGGCATTGAAACTGAAGAGCTATGCTATGAGGGGGGTTTAATGTAGGAAGAGAGGACGGCCCCCAGGGGAGGGGCCAGCTGATTCTTTTCCCTGCCTAGTTAACTCCTAGTGGGACGAACATAAAACCCCACAAAGTCGATGAAGAGCTGCGTCTGTCAGTGAACGTAAGGAGAAATTCCCATTTCCGTTCTGTGTTCATCAATGCCAATATTCCCTCCTGGACTAAGTCCTGGAGAGCAGCCCTCATCTTTGTAAAATTTGCTCTCTTAAAATAAAGTGTTTTTATCTTTCTCGTGTGTGTTTGTTGCTTGCAGCTTACATTAAATGAAATCGTGTTATGGTCACTGTTACCCAGATGTTCTTTTATATGAATATTGGTAATAAGCTCTGCATGGTTTGAGATTACCAGGTCCAGCAAAGCGTCATTCCTAGTTGGGGCCTCAAACTGGACCATAAAATTGTCCTGTAATAGGTTTATAAATGTTTGCCCTTTAGCTGTCCCAGCAGTGCCATTACTCCAGTTAATTTCCGGGTAGTTAAAATCCCCCCTTATCACTGTCCCAGCCCTTGCAGCTCTTTCCATCTGTGCAAGGAGCAGAGTCTCCACCTCCTCTAACACTGGGAGGTCTATAACAAACTCCAATTATAACCTTTGTATTGTGCACACCCATATGCAGATCTACCCATAATGCTTCAGACTCATCACACACTCCATCAACTAGGTCCTCATTCACACTCGCTTGGAGATCACTTCTCACATAGAGACAGACACCACCACCCCTCCGTTTTACCCTATCTTTCCAAAAGAGAGCATAGCCAGGAATATTAATAGCCCAGTCATGTGAAGAATGAAGCCAAGATTCAGCTATACCAATCAAATCATAGTTCTCCTCATGAACCAGAGCTTCCAACTCACCTATTTTGCTTGGCAGACTCCTGGTATTGGTGAACACACACTTTAATTCACTGTCACATTTTGCACATGTATCTTGCATATTTTTAATTTTAGTACAAACAGTACCATTTCCAATGGTTGATTGTAGCATGGGAACCTTCATATCATCTTTCTTAGCCCTCCCCCCATTCCACCCACCAATAGGGGCTGACCCCTGTCTGACCTGTCTACCCCATTATAATCTAATGCACCCTCCCCCCTCAATCCTAGTTTAAATACTCCTCCAGCCTTCCCATAAACCTCTCCCCTAGCACAACAGACCCCCTTCCATTTAGGTGCAAACCATCTTTAGCATATAGGTTGCACCCCAATGAAAAGTCAGCCCAGTGCTCTAAAAACCCAAAGTCCTCCTCCTTACACCAGGTCTTTAGCCATGCATTCAGTGCTCTAATCTCCCCCTGACTTTCCTGTGTTGCGCATGGCACAGGCAATATTTTAGAGAATATTGCCTTGGAGGTCCTTCCCTTCAACTTGCAACCTAATTCTTTAAATTGGTTCTTAAGGAGCCTCAACCTTCCATCTATTCTGTCATTGGTTCTAATGTGGACCAAGACAGCTGGGTCATGTCCAGCCTCTCCCAGTAATTTATCAACCCGGTCGACCACATGCCGAACCCTGGCACCAGGGAGACAACAAAGCATTCGGTTGAGGCGATCCTGGCGAAAAATTATTCTATCAGTCCTTCTAATTATAGAATCCCCAATTAGCACCAACTGTCTAGGCCTACCTGCACTAACCCTACCATCCCTACAAGATGGGCTGCTCTCCTGGCTGTTAGAGGGAGCAGCGACATCCAGGGCTGCCACCTCTGAGTTTGCCACCCCCACATCTTCACTCAAATTGGCAAATCTGTTAGGGTGCTCAAACCCAGGGCTGGCCTTCCTTTTCTGTGAGCCCCTACCACTCCCTCTAACTGTATTAACCTATCTACCTACCTTATAATCCTGACTTACCCCCCCACCCTCCCCCTTAACCCTACTAGCCACCTGCTCAGTGAGCAGAGGACCCCTTTCAAGGTTGACAGCTCTATCCAGCATTGCAATTTGATCCTCCAGATCTCTAATGCAAGCTTCCAGAAGGGCAACCTGCTCACATCTGTCGCAGCGGTATCCATACTGGAGCTGTTGCTCCAGTTGCATACATGCGGCACACTGTGCACTGTACAAAACCTTCAATCTTGCTAGCACACATTTTACCAGATACAAAACGAACAGGAAATTTCAGATGTTATACAGGGTCAGAAGACTCCTGTTATAATCTCCTAGTTTAAACTCAAGTTTAGCAAGCTCAAGATGAGCAAGCTCTAAAATGAGTTCAACAGAGAGCTTTATAGGAATTGAATCACCTGTGAACAATTAACCACTCCCCTTAGTCTAAAGGAAGGAAAGAAAAAAAAGCCATTTAAAAAGTGACCAAAAAAGTGTTAAAAAGCTGCAAAGAAAAAACCCCCAAAAAACAAAAACGCCAAACACAGCAAACACCAGCAGTCAAAATCAAAACTGTTTCTCTTAAAGATTCCCACTCCTTAGCTTTTAACCAGCAATTCAGGCAAAAACCTGAACCTTATTAATTTAATAAAAGACCACACAGATGAGTTCTTGTTGGATAAAAATATTTTAAGCAACAGACAGCATGGATTCATGAAAGACAGAAGTTGTCAAATAAACCTTATTTCGTTTTATGAGGTGGTAAGTAAAATCTTGAACAGAGGGGTGGCTGTGGATGTGGTATACTTGGATTTTGCGAAAGCGTTTGACACCGTTCCCCACATTCTTATTCTGAATGGTTTAAGGTTATCAGTGGTGTACCTCAAGGTTCAGTGTTGGTACCCTTACTTTTCAATACATTTATAAATGATATAGGGTCTGGGATTAAAAGTACCATTTCAGTGTTTGCAGATGACACCAAGCTATGCAGTGGAATAACGTCCTTGCAGGATGTCTCCAACTTACAAGCAGACCTCAATGCACTGTCTAATTGGGCGACTATGTGGCAAATGAGGTTTAATGTTGATAAATGTAAAGTTTTGCACCTGGGGGCTAAGAATATGCATGCATCGTACATACTAGGGGGGGTACAACTGGGGGAATCCATAGTGGAGAAGGATCTGGGGGTTTTGGTTGATCATAAGCGTAATAATGGCATGCAATGCCAAGCTGCGGTTTCCAAAGCAAGCAAAATCCTTTGTATTAAGGAGGTATGGACTCCAGAGATAGAGACATTATTTTGCCCCTGTACAAATTAGTAAGGCCTCATCTGGAATATGCAGTTCAGTTTTGGGCATCAGTTCTCAAAAAGGATATCAGGGAACTGGAGAAAGTGCAACCAAACTAATAAGAGGCATGGAGGAGCTCAGCTATGAGGAAAGATTAGAGGATCTGAATTCTCTTAAGAGGAGATTAAGGGGGGATATGATCAACATGTACAAATATATAAGTGGTCCATATAGTGAACTTGGTGTTGAGTTATTTACTTTAAGGTCACCACAAAGGACAAGGGGGCACTCTAAGTCTAGAGGAAAAAAGATTTCATCTGCAAATACAGAAGCTGCACGATTCTGGCCAAAATGAGAATCACGATTTTTTTTTGCTTAGAATAAAGATCGCAATTCTCTCACGATTCTTGCGGCGTAATATATTAAATATACAAAAAAATTGGGCTAACAGCACTGTTTGGTTTTTTGAAAGGGTAATTTTTCAAAAAAAATTGTGTTTAAAAGTCCGCTGCGCAAACAGCGTGTGACATAAAATATTGCAACAACCGCCATCTTATTCTCTAGGGTCTCTGCTAAAAAATATATAATGCTTGGGGGTTCCAAGTCATTTTCTAGCACAAAATAATGGATTTTTATTTGTAAACAGCAAGTGTCAGGAAAGATCTAGTCTTTATATGGTTAAACCAAACATCTATACAAGGGGAGTTCACACAGAGTTCAATCCTTTGAAGTAAATTACTTTGTGTCTTTTCCCAGAAGTTGGCTCTATGCCCAGACTTGGCTCCGACTTGAAGACTTCAGATGACTTGCATTGACATTTATTACAGTTAAGTCGCGTGGAGTCGCCCCGCAAGTCGGACCCCATTAACTGCACTGAAAAATCGCGGTAATGCCCAATAGAGATCGCGGGGGGGTAGTAGATCGAGATCACGATTTTAATACAATCGTGCAGCTCTACTTCACAGTGAAACCACCAGAGGTGGTTCTGGCCAGCACGGTTGATTGCTTTAATAAAGGCCTGGATTCTTTCCTTAATGTAAATAATATAACTGTGTACTAACATTTTTAGGTAAAGTTGATCCAGGGTGAATCCGATTGCCTCTCGGGAAATCAGGAAGGAATTTTTCCCCCCGTTATAGAAAATTGGATCATGCTTTGCTGGGGTTTTTTGCCTTCCTCTGGATCAACTGTGGGTGAAGGATGGGATCTCTCTCTCTCTCTCTCTTATGTAACAATATGCAACTATGCTGTGGGGGTGTCTTTCAGCTGCAGGGACAGGACGACTGGTTGCAATCGAGGGAAACATGAATGTGGCCAAGTACAGGGATATCCTAGATGAAAACCTTCTCCAGAGTGCTCAGGACCTCAGACTGGGCTGAAGGTTTACCTTCCAACAAGATAATGACCCTAAGCACACAGCTAAAATAACAGAGTGGCTTCACAACAACTCAGTGACTGTTCTTGCATGGCCCAGCCAGAGCCCTGACTTAAACCCAATTGAGCATCTCTGGAGAGACCTAAAAATGGCTGTCCACCAACGTTTACCATACAACCTGACAGGACTGGAGAGGATCTGCAAGGAGGAATGGCAGAGGATCCCCAAATCCAGGTGTGAAAAACTTATTGCATCTTTCCCAAAAAGACTCATGGCTGTATTAGATCAAAAGGGTGCTTCTACTAAATACTGAGCAAAGGGTCTGAATACTTAGGACCATGTGATATTTCAGTTTTTCTTTTAATAAATCTGCAAAAATGTCAACAATGCTGAGTTTTTCTGTCAATATGGAGTGCTGTGTGTACAATGAGGGAAAAAAAAAATTAAATGATTTTAGCAAATGGCTGCAATATAACAAAGTGATAAATTTAAGGGGGTCTGAATACGTTCCATACTATATATATATATATATATATATATATATATATATATATATACACACACATATATATATATATATATATATATACACACACACACATATATACACACACACACACAGCCTTGCGAAAGTATTCGGCCCCCTTGAACTTTGCGACCTTTTGCCACATTTCAGGCTTCAAACAAAGATATAAAACTAAATTTTTTGTGAAGAATCAACAGGTGGGACACAATCATGAAGTGGACTGAAAGTTATTGGATATTTCAAACTTTAACAAAAAACGGAAAAATTGGACGTGCAAAATTATTCAGCCCCCTTAAGTTAATACTTTGTAGCGCCACCTTTTGCTGCGATTACAGCTGTAAGTCGTTTGGGGTATGTCTCTATCAGTTTTGCACATCGAGAGACTGAAATTTTTGCCCATTCCTCCTTGCAAAACAGCTCCAGCTCAGTGAGGTTGGATGGAGAGTTTGAACAGCAGTTTTCAGTTCTTTCCACAGATTCTCGATTGGATTCAGGTCTGGACTTTGACTTGGCCATTCTAACACCTGGATATGTTTATTTGTGAACCATTCCATTGTAGATTTTGCTTTATGTTTTGGATCATGGTCTTGTTGGAAGACAAATCTCCGTCCCAGTCTCAGGTCTTTTGCAGACTCCATCAGGTTTCCTTCCAGAATGGTCCTGTATTTGGCTCCATCCATCTTCCCATCAATTTTAACCATCTTCCCTGTCCCTGCTGAAGAAAAGCAGGCCCAAACCATGATGCTGCCACCACCATGTTTGACAGTGGGGATGGTGTGTTCAGGGTGATGAGCTGTGTTGCTTTTATGCCAAACATAACGTTTTGCATTGTTGCCAAAAAGTTCGAATTTGGTTTCATCTGACCAGAGCACCTTCTTCCACATGTTTGGTGTGTCTCCCAGGTGGCTTGTGGCAAACTTTAAACAACACTTTTTATGGATATCTCTAAGAAATGGCTTTCTTCTTGCCACTCTTCCATAAAGGGTAGATTTGTGCAGTATACGACTGATTGTTGTCCTATGGACAGAGTCTCCCACCTCAGCTGTAGATCTCTGCAGTTCATCCAGAGTGATCATGGGCCTCTTGGCTGCATCTCTGATCAGTCTTCTTGTATGAGCTGAAAGTTTAGAGGGATGGCCAGGTCTTGGTAGATTTGCAGTGGTCTGATACTCCTTCCATTTCAATATTATCGCTTGCACAGTGCTCCTTGGGATGTTTAAAGCTTGGGAAATCTTTGTATCCAAATCCGGCTTTAAACTTCTCCACAACAGTATCTCGGACCTGCCTGGTGTGTTCCTTGTTCTTCATGATGCTCTCCGCTTTAAACGGACCTCTGAGACGATCACAGTGCAGGTGCATTTATACGGAGACTTGATTACACACAGGTGGATTCTATTTATCATCATTAGTCATTGAGGTCAACATTGGATCATTCAGAGATCCTCATTGAACTTCTGGAGAGAGTTTGCTGCACTGAAAGTAAAGGGGCTGAATAATTTTGCACGCCCAATTTTTTAGTTTTTTATTTGTTAAAAAAGTTTGAAATATCCAATAAATTTTGTTCTACTTGTTGTTGATTCGTCACAAAAATTTACAGTTTTATATCTTTATATTTGAAGCCTGAAATGTGGCAAAAGGTCGCAAAGTTCAAGGGGGCCGAATACTTTCGCAAGGCACTGTAGATAGTATAGGTGTTCCCACATGTGTAAGAGGTTCTTTTTATTGAATTTTCAACAGTTAGCACAACACATACATTTAAGACAGTACATATATAAAGAAGGACATAAGCCCCAAGTGGGGCGGACCCATAGGTCAACTAGCTAACAGGAAGAAGTGGCTGAGTCAGCCCTAACTACCAAATGAAACCCTTTTGTGGGAGTGGGGACCAGTCAAGTGTGGAGCTTAGTGGTTATATTGCTTAGCTTGAAAACTGACCAGCAATGCTGGTGATTTCTTAATAGATTAGTTGCCAGGAGTCAGCTAAATCAGATGGGCAAGTCATCATCTACTGTGGCCGTGGTGTCATTGTTGATCCATTTTGACCAGACTATTTGGAACTTTAGGGGGCATCCCGTTTATACATGTGGATTTGTACAACGGGAGATTGTGGTTTATCAATTTCTTCCAAAAGCAGAGCAATGGAGGGGCAGCTTGTTTCCAGCTCATGGTGATTGCCTTCCGAGCATAGAAAAGCAGAATGCTTACTAGGGTGCAATCTGCTCTGGTCACAATTATGTGTTCCACCAGTCCTAGGAGGCAGTATTTTGCGTGTTTTGGAACCGCTATGTTTGTGATTTGAAGGATCAAGTTCAGTACCTCCTGCCAATAAACAGATCACTGGACAGTCCCAAAAGATGTGAAAAATCTGCATTGGGGGAGGTGCAGCGCCAACACGAGTGTGAAGCGGAGATTCTAAGTAGCCTACTGGGGGTAAAGTACGCTCGGTGTAATAGTTTGAACTGGACCAATTTGTCCCTAGCAGATATCAGATTCGCAAAGGGGAAGATCCACATCTCTGACCAATCATGATCCAAGTCCGGGATGTCTCTCACCCACTTGGTTCTTAGGGAGGTCATTTCTGGCCTGGAGGCCATAAGCAGGTATCCGTATAATTGTGATGTGGGTTTTCCCAGTCCAGGTACCTGTAAAGTCACCTCCAAATCAGAGTATGAAAGAGAAACTGGTTGACCCATGAATTGGCACCTAAAAGCGTGTTCCATTTGGAGATATCTAAACCAGTAGTGTTCGGGAACATTATATTTAGACCGGAGGACAGGGAAGGGGGCCAAGGCAGAGTTGGATATAGGTTCCATTTGCGTAATTTTAAAAATTTGCCCCACGCTTGAGGGTCTGGAATGGTGAAGAAATGGGGGAGGTTGGGGTTAAGCCACAATGGGGTATGTGGGGAAAGGAAGTTTGTAGGAGAGGGGCGTAACGAGTCTCCCGTCCTCCAGGCACGAATTGTAGTGCGCATGGAGGGTGTGAGCCGGTGGAGGGTACTCAATCCCCGGTACAGCAGAAGCTTTAAAGCCTCCAGAGACCACAATATTGTGGCCTCCAGGACAATAGCCGGGTTTGTGAGGTCCGGTTGAAGCCACCAATTGGCAGCTACCAGCTGACAGGCTAGGAAGTATTTATAGCAGTCTGGCATGGCCAGGCCACCCCTGTCCACCGGTCTCGTAAGGGTTGAGTATTTAAATCTCGGGGGGTAGGAGTTCCACTGAGCATCCAATGTGGGGAATTCCTAAGGATATACGTAAATTTGGGAAGCACTTTCATTTTCAATAGGTTAATTCATCCCAAAAGGGAGAGGGGAAGAGTGTTCCACGCTTTCAGTTTGAGGCGTACCTCTGCCATCACTGGTTCCAGGTTATCCCTCACAAAGTCCTTACTGTCTCTAGAAATCATGATTCCCAGATACCTAAACTTGTCTACCCAGCTAAGTGGGAGATCCGGCGACGCCGAAGACCTTGCCCCCTCATCCACCGGGAAGAGCAATGACTTATGCCAATTGATTCTTAGGCCGGTGAACGAGGAGAATGTGTTCATAACCCCCCAGAGCCCCTGCAGAGAGGCACCCGCATCACTCAGAAAAAGCAGCACATCTGCATACAGGGCCACCCTCTCCTCCAGCCAGCCCACCCTAAGGCTACGAATGGCCCGGGAGGACCTGAGCCCCTCAGCCATGGGTTCCATGGCCAGAGCAAAAAGAGCCGGAGAGAGAGGGCAGCCCTGCCTGGTACCCCTCTGCAGCTGAAAGGGATCGGACACCAACCCCATTCACCCCTATTGAGGCCATGGGATTTGCATATAATGTCTTCATCCATTCTATGAACCCGAGCGGGAACCCCATCCTCATCACCTCCCACATATACTGCCACTCCACCGTATAGAACGCCTTTTCCATATCTAATGTGTCGATGGTGCGTGCTCCCTGGTCAGTATGGTCAGCGTGTATGTTGGAGAATAGTCAGCGAATATTTATGTCCGTGGCCTTAAAGCCAGTCTGGTCCATGTCCACCAACTACCTAATCACTTTGTTGATTTTTGTTGTAAGTAATTTAGTAAGGATTTTCAGGTCACAGTTAAGTAAAGCTATTGGCCTGTAGGACAGAGGAGGGGGTCTTTGGTCGGTTTGAGAATGATGTGTGCTTGTTTCATGGAGAGAGGCAACGTCCCTGACAAGCAGTGACTGTAGAGGGCTGCCAGCCAGGGGGCAACCAGTTCCAAATTTGCACTGTAAAACTCGATTGGAAGGCCGTCTGGGTCCGGGGCCTAACCCCGCAGGAAAGGAGTGAATGGTGGCAGCCACCTCCGTATAGGTCTGCCACTAGACTTGTTTGCTCAGCATCGGACAACCAGCCCAATGC
Organism: Glandirana rugosa; assembly: GCA_018402905.1. Taxonomy (NCBI): domain Eukaryota; kingdom Metazoa; phylum Chordata; class Amphibia; order Anura; family Ranidae; genus Glandirana; species Glandirana rugosa. The sequence goes on from BLSH010543837.1 coordinate 270,502, forward strand.
TAGGGTATCTAACATGGAGGTCATGGTAGGAGGTCCGACAGTAAGCAGGTGGGGTATAATTTGGTGTAATATTTGGTAAATTCCGTCATGATGTCCGTTTGTGAAGTAACCGTCTCTCCCGTGTCCATAAGGGGATTAACATTTGAGGGTTGTCATGTCGAGCCATTAACGCCAACAGCTTGCGGTTTTTATCGCAAAACTCGAAATGTTCTTGCCGACGCAGTCTTGTGCCTAGAGTTGCTGCCTCAGAGATCATTAGGTGGAGTTCCCTGCGTTTGTGGGCCAGAGATTCATAGTTATCTGTGGTGGGTGAGGAAAATTGAGCAGAGGCATTCTCCACCTCCTGCAACTCACGAATCTGCATTCCCTGTTCTGCTCTAATAGACACAATCAAAGAAATGTATTGCCCTCGAGTGGAAGCCTTGAAGGCATCCCACTCCATCTCCGGAGAGGCAGACCCCACATTGGACTCCCAATATGCTCCCAGCTTAGGGGGGTATTTCAGTTAAGGAAGTTTTATGGTTTATCCATCTGGGCTGAAGGCGCCACAATGCCCTGGGTGTCAGACTTGATATCAATTGTTAGTTATAAAGGGCTGCGATCCGACAGGCCAGACGGCAGATATCTGGCCTCTCTGATCTCCCCCAACAGGTCAGGGTTGGCAAAAGCCAGGTCCAGACGTGAGGCAGTTTTGTGAGTGGAAGAAAAACAGGAATAGACCTTGTCCTGTGGATGAAGCCACCGCCAGGCCTCAGTCAAACCCGCCGCCTGAGCCCAGACGGCCAGGTCCGGGCCCGGAACGGCGGAGGGGCTGGCCTGTCAAGGCCAGGTGCCAACACGGCATTGAAATCCCCCATGAATAGGATGCGAGCGGGGGCATACGGAGCCAGCCTCTCCAGTACACTATATAGGGGGCCTAGCTGACAGGGCAGAGGGAGGTAAACATTAACCAATACAAATTTCTTGTTGAAAATGGTCATTACCAACATAATAAATTTCCTGTTGGGGTCCGTGTGGACCGCGTCAATCGTGCATTGGAGTGATTTGCTAATCAAAATAGTCACCCCCCTGGAATAAGAGGAGTATGTTGCATGGAACATTTTTTGTATCCAGGGACGCTTCAGAGCCATTACCCTGCTGCCCCGTGAGGTGGGTCTCCTGTAGCATGATTATGTAGGGCTTAAACCCCTTAAGGTATTGAAAGAGCAAGGAACGCTTGTGCTTGAAATTCAGCCCGTGCACATTCCACAACACCACTGTCATGCTCTTAGAGCTGTTACTGACTATGGTGTGAGTAGAAGATATCCCGGCAACCCCCAGTGAGGGCACCCTTTTACAGGAGCCCATATCTCTCGGGGAGCACAGCATGGTCCTCCACGTGCAGCCTGGTTAATCGGCCAGTGTGACAAGATGCAACCTGCCCTAGCAATTCATGGCACATTTCCTTGAGCATAGATAAAGATAAAAGCTACAAACAGACTGACCCTATCTCTCACTTAATACCCTACCTTAGCACCCAGATGAAACAAAAAACAAAACAGAACCCTGGGTTCAGGTTTAGACTCTGAAACTGAAGTCCTCTGCATGTCCCCCTATCTAGGGAAGGGGGGCCCTGCGATGCAGAGGGGGTGGAAGGGGGGGGGGGGGAACAGAAGTTTCACTGCTGCTCTTGTGGAGTAAGGGGAAGGTTGCTTGGAAGGTGAAGTTCCTGATAAATCTGCACCTGCTCCGTCTGTGGGAAAAGAAAGAGGTGTAGAGAAGGATAAAGTCCACCAATAAAACAAAAACACGGTGCGTTGGCCGGTGCCGTTGGGTACACTGTGCAGTCATAGTTATAAGGGAGGGATGTCCATAGACCCAGTTCAGTGCAAAATAAACAGTTCAGCTAACATACCTCCGGTGTGGTCTAGCAAGATTCCAGCCAGGCATCTGCAGCCCCTGGAGTGTCAAAATAGCAGGTGGTGGCGCCATCATTCATTCACCCTCAGCTTGCTTGGATATAGTAGGCTGTATTTGAGGCCCTGCTCCCTGAGCTTCTTCCTAATCTCTGTGAATGAACGGCTGCGTTGCTGGATCTCAGGCGAATAGTCTGGGTAGATGGACACTTTGTGATTTTCAAACATGAGGAGGCCAGCGCCACGAGCCGCCGACAGTGCCATGTCCCTGTGTCTAAAATTCAGCATTCTGATAAGTAAGGGGCGTGATGGGGCTCCGGGTAACGGTGGTCTGGGTGAGCACGCTCCACTGGTGGGGTACCACTCGGTTAGGCCCAGCGGAGTGGTGAGGAGTTTTTCAGCAAACAGGCTTGTTGTCTTCAGCCCTTTCCGGGAGTCCCACCACCCTCAAGTTATTACGGCGCAAACTATTTTCCATATCGATCGTTTTTTTTCTTGCAGCGCACGCACCTGCTCTACTATAGTACAATCATTCACTTAAATACATTTTTCCTATTATAGTATGGGAGCCTACACACCACCTCTGGATACTCTTCTCCATGTGAGGTTCCTTTTGTGCTGCTGCTCCACCCATTGGGTCCCAGTACCTCAAGCTCCCATCACAGATGCCTGCGGGACCTCTACTGCAATTTCGCTACCTCATCTTTAGTCCATATGCAAGTACCCATGGGGGATGAGCACTCTCCTCTCCATCTGGTCAGTATTCAATTTGCCAGGCATTCTGGCTAGAATGCTTTGTATTATCTATTTTTCTTTATATATTTGTGTTTTTTCAGATACTTAATGCATTTGCCCCTGAAGAGTGGATTACATCCACAAAATGTGCGTAGGGCTTATTGGATGCATTTCATTTACATTGGATGTTTCAAACAATTTTTCTATACAGATTTTATCTTCATACTGTGAGGTTGTCTGTGTCATCTGGGATGGCTATTTTATATTTACTCTACAATGTATTATTTTGATGCAGCGTTCACATATTATACAATGTATCAATTATTGCTGTTGCCAGTTCTCTACATATTATGTTACATGGTGTCGTTTTAGACACAAACCTATGAATGAAAAGTTTTCTACGTTATGCAATTATGTAGCAACAAACATTGTGTTTTTGAAAATGAATGCGTTTTCCTTGCCGCACATACCTCATAAAGTCCCACCTATTTCCTCTTTGTTGTAACTGAATTAGGGATGGAGGCATATCCATATGTTTCATTTAAAGTCCCACCAAGTCCCCCTTTTTCCCCTTCCCCCCCTTTTTATTCTAAGATGTAACAAAATGTTGTCAACCATATGCGTATCAGAACACTTAACTACACCAAATTGCACAGCTAAAGGAAAGTATAAGAGGAGAAAGAGTAGAAACAAGTATAGAGGAGGGAAACCTATTTCCCATGGAAAAGGGAGAGAATGATCGCCAGCACCAGTGATCGTCCGCCACCTCACTCGGAAGCACTCTGCTGCCTCATACGGCCTTGAGGGAGGGTTCTACTAGCTCGAGTAATGCTACATCCAGGCTGGAGAAGACTTCCTGTTGAGCCCATATGTTGCGGAACCGTTCCCTTGTGCCCTTACAGGTTGCCACCCATTCCTCTGCCTCTCATCTCCCCTACCTTCCGCACCCAATCTTCACGACTTGGAACATAGGCCTGTTTCCAATAAATAGGGAGCAGGCGTTTAGCATTATTTAGAGGATGTGGTAGGGCACTCTCTTTATATTTTTTAACTGGCATCGGAGGAAGGTGTAGGAGGAAGTTTTGTGGGGAGAAAGGGATATTGAGATCCAATATCTCTTATCTGTGGATATCCTTCCAGTATGGTCTTACAAAATTGGGCAGTCCCACCATATGTGCAGTAGTGTACCCCGCTGGCCACAGCCTCTCCAACAGCGATCTGATGTTGAGGGGTATATCCGAGACAGAATTGCTGGTACCCTGTACCAACGTGTTAGTAGCTTATAATTGGTTTCTTGAGTTCTTGACTCGATAGAGCTGGAATGCGTGAGCTGGTACAGGAGAGTCAGCTGTGCCTTGGAGAAATCCATTCCCAGATCTCCCTCCCATTCCCGAATGTAAGCCAGTTTTGCTGAGGGCAAGACCTCGCCTAGTAGTTGGTACAGCTCAGAAATCATATGTGGGATGGGTTCATTGGCGACAATCGCTTAAGGGGCATCAGCTCGGAGATATCCCGCACGCCTTGGCTTTGGTAGGTGAAGAAATGGTGGAGTTGATATCGCCAAAAGTCCATAGGGAAGCTACCATGTTGCGCCCTAAGGGTTTCTATCTCGGGAAGTTTACCGTTCTCCAGGAGTGTGCCACAGCAGACAATCGTGTGTCGCCCATTTCCTACAGAAAGCCACCTGTTCCCCTGGAGGGAACCAACAGAAGCCCCTAAGGGGGGCAAGAGGAGACACTGGCGGCACCAGTGAGTACAGGTTGTTTATCAGGTCCCAGACCTTAAGAGCCTGGTGCGTTAAGGGGGAGGTAGCAGTTGACAGCCCCCTATGCTTCCCGGATAACCATGAAGCATAGGCCAAATTGCTGTCAGCCAAACAATTTTCCAGGGGTACACAAAGCATGGATTGGGTGTGAAAGTGCCAATTTAGTACTCTCTGGAGAATGATAGCCCTGTAATACTGTCTTTTAGCTGGTATTCCCAAGCCCCCAGCCCTCTTAGATCATTTCAGTATTCGCATAGCTATTCTAGGCCTTTTTGCTCCCCACAAATTCAGACGACATGGTGGCGATTTTAAGAAAGGCGGAACCATCTGCATATAGAAAAGTATTTGTGGAATGACATTCATCTTGAGGTTTACTCTCCCCAGCCACGTAAAGGTCGTATTTGTCCAGTGTTGGAGATCTTTTTTAACCGCCACTAGCAAAGTGGGGTAATTGCTATTGTACAAAGGTCTCAAATCGATCAGCGAGATGGATACCCAAGTATTTAATTGATGACTTCGCCCAAGCGAAGGGGAACGCCGTCTGCAAGCTATTAATTGGGGGAAGGGGGGGGGGGGGGGAGAGTGTGATCGGTAAGATCTCTGACCGAGTAATTTATCTTGAAATTGGAAAGCGCTCTCCTAATATCAGGGTTGGCCCATATCAAGCGCAACAATGGCTCCAATACAAGTGCAAACAATAAGGGTGAAATGGGGGCACCCCTGCCTCATACTGTTCCTGATCGCGAATGTGGTGGAGAGAGTAACATTCACCCTTACCCGGGCGCTGAATACAAAGCCATGACCCAGGACAGCATGCGTTGTCCCAGCCCTAAAGTCTCCAGGACTGCCTGTAAAAAGGGCCAGTCCACCCAAAGGCCTTCTCTGTATCCGCAGAGGATGAGATAAGGGCCAGAGTTCGGGTTGGTACGTACCCAGTGTATAAGGTGAATGGCTCGGATAGAATTATCTCGGGTTTCACGGCCTGTAATAAATCCCATTTGGTCTGGGTTTAGTATGGTGGGAATGATATGCTTCATGTGGTTTGCCAGTATGTTTGCTAGAATTTTTACGTCCACATTTAGCAAAGAAATAGGGCGGTAGTTCTGTGGGGAGGTGGGAGCCTTACCTTCTTTAGGGAGTACCGTGATATGTGCTAAAGCATCAGAGGGGACCTGGCTCCCTCTAGCAATAGAGTTAAAGTATCTGCACATAGGGCCTATCAGTAAAGGGAGGAACGTTTTAAAGTAGGCCTTAGTGTACCCACCTGGGCCATGGCTCTTGCCGCTGGGCAGGGATTTGACAGTAGCTTCTATTTCAGAGGTTGTGATAGGGGACTCCAGGGCATCCCACTGCTCTTCAGACAACGGCAGAATACCAGAAGCAGTAAGGTAGTCCCTGATGTCTTCCCATCTGGCAGCCTGAGCCTCTGGGGTCTTACTGGACCCCAAAGAGTACAGGCCTGCATAGTAACAGAGGCAATTTGAGGAATGTGAAACCATCATTCCCGGCACTGACTGGAGTTTGTGAACGCATGTCTGAGCCCTGCGTTTCCAGAATGCTCTGGCAAGCATTCTATCGTATTTGTTACCCTGCTCGTGATATTTAGATAACATAGTTGCCTGTGAACTTTACGGTCCAGTAGGCGTGAAAATAGGCCCCTCAGCTCCAGCAACTTCTTTGAGGCTTCAGGGTCCCCGTGTTGTTCATGTTGGAGCTCCGGCTGTTGGAGGGCCTCTTTTTTTTTCTTTTTTTTTTCCACTTCAGCTATGTGCCTTCCATATAGTTTTCATATCAATGTTCAAACCCCATGTCCGGCACCTATCACATCATTGTGGAATATTATGTTCAGTTTTTCCTTTCGTTTCTTTATTTTGCCTTATTCTTTATTTCATCTTTAGTTTTACACATAAATATAAAAATCGCTGAAGTCTTATTCCTGTACCCCTTTCCCCCTCACCCCCCTCCCGCCCCCCCCCCAGGGACCATCCCCTCCCCCCTTTTTCTATTGCTCCCTGATTGACCTGTATTCACTCGTTTTCCTAAATTCTTCCCATTTCCCCCATATACTTATGTATTTATCCAAGTTGTCTTCCCCTGTATATATTGTTTCTTCTATGATCCTCATCCTTTCAACTCTCTCCACCCACTCTTTTATTGTTGGGGCTTCCACGGACCCCCACAGTCTCGGAATCAAGCTCTTCGCTGCGTTTAGAAGGACCGGGGCCAGTGTCTTTTTATATTGCCTAATTGGTGTTTGTGTGGCATGGAATAAACATTCCCATGGTTCTTCTTTAACTTGTACTCCTGAGATGCTTCTAATCTTCTCCAGTATCCCTTTCCAATACTTTCCTATTTTGGGACAACTCCACCAAAGGTGAGCCAGGGTGCCCTCCCTCCCACATCTTCTCCAACATTCAGGTGAATTCTCTATTCCTATCTTTCTCATCCTTTGTGGTCCTAAGTACCACCTTGCGGCT